>OU898279.1:159692021-160067021 GCA_918026665.1 Diabrotica balteata | reverse complement strand
GCTATGCATTATTACGTATATGATTTTAAGATTTTGACATTTTTGTTTCTTTGATGGTACACAAGGCAAATATCGAACACAGTAGTTAATCAAATCTTGCCCAAGTACTTTCGATCACAGGATCATCCTCAGGAGCATTTCGTCAGTTGTGGCCTATCCAGCAGTAACAGAATGTCATAAATGTAAATTGGGACATAACAAATACACTAAACAAAGACAAACCAACACTTTTAAAATTTGAATGAAATGGAGAAGCTACATTTTATATAGAAGCTGGAGACAGAATGAGTCATTGATGGTATACACTCATATAAAGAAAGACAGTTAAATAACAAAATTATCAATGTGCCTGCGCAATAAATAGGAGTCATCCAAAAAACTCAAAAAAAAACAAGAGCCTTATGAAACAAAATAATACCATACATTTTTTTGAAATTTTAGCAGTCAATACAAAATAGGCGATCCTAATGTAACAGATTTGCGTGCAATATAATACAATCCAGATGGAATCATTCAGTTTATACTCAGTCATTCCGAAGCAACGGCAGATTCTTTTAGTCAGAGAAAACATAAAAGTGTTTTAGATACCACTTAAAGAATACCAATTTAAAAAAACCTCATTTTTCTTTTAATGCTCTATATTTCGCTGATTTTTTGTCAGCTTCATCAGGAGACAACTAAAATATGGTTAAAAGTTATATAAAAATTAGGTAAGAATAAACAATGATTTACTTACAGATTTAGAGCTAAAAATATTTAAAAAAGTGTTGTACAATAATATGTTAAAACAGTATAATGCTGTCAAAAATGCAATCCTGTTTATTTGCCTTTTCAACTGTAAATATCTTGGATAGTTTATTTTCTAATTTTCTTATTATCGAGTCCTGATGTTTTTACGATATCGATTAGTTTTCCATATGGGACTTAATCAAATGCTTTCTTAAAATCAATGAAATATGCATATACATCGCAGTTGACATCTCTGGCTCTCTGTATTGATGAACTTGCAAACTAAAAAGTGCTTCTCTCGTTCCGGGTCCTGCTCTAAATCCAATTTGAACTTCACTCAGGTGTTCTTCTAATTTGGTGTATATGCATGAGTGAATGATAGTAAGCAGTACTTTAAGTACATGGCTCATCAAACTAACTAATCTGTGTTCTTTACATGTTCTAACGTTGGCTTTTTTGAAAATGGAATGAATATTGATAGTAGTCAATCTTTTGGTCAGTAACCAGTCTCATATATGTTGTTGAATAGCTTTGTAAGAGCTGTAATTTGGTATGACTCAATAGCTTTAAAATTTTACCATGCCATGTTTACCAAAATTTTACCATGTGAAATCACCATGCTGTGATTTCCCATGTTTTAATACGCGACATTTTACACTGTAAAATTACTATTATTTCGCTCATTCGATTTTTAAAATTTGTCGAAAAAGATATTACTACTATGGTGCTGGTGGTAGCGTATACGTTGCGGTGGTAATACTGTTTTTTAATTTTATTCACAAGACTCTTTGCACCAAAATCTATAAAAATCGTGCTATAGTTGACCGCTGAAAAGATGGAACGATTACGTGAATGGCACGCACTCTTAAGTATATTCTATATATAAGTAATGTATATTATATTCCTCTCCCTACGTTATCACTTTTCCCACGTTTACACCGCTTAACAAAAACAAACTAATACTCTCGCTATAATATATTTACACCGATTTTTACAGGTTATTGATTTACCTTAAATTTAAACATTTTATTGGCTTTTGCGTGTATAAATATGTTAAAAGTAAACTTTAAATAAAATTAAGAGATAAATTCGTTTTATAAATTTGATGGAATGTGATTCGTTTGAATAGAATAGAATGTCTTTATTCACAAGAATACAAAAAATACAAATACAAACTAATATACGTACGCGTGAACTCTACAAACAATGTTTAACACTGCCAACAAAATTCACCAGCAGAAGTGAAACACAAATTATTGACATAGATCACATAATATAATGACGGTGTAAACAGTTTCTCAGAAGATCTTGTTTTGACCGCCTATCGATGCTTGCATTAAGCGATCATACGACCTTGGATTATATGTTTTAAGCGGCCAGGGTATAGTTATAAACTTGTTTTACGATGATGTTTGTATAAAAAATCTTAAAACCTTTCACAAAATAAAAGATTAAATTACAAATATTTTTAGATTTTAAAATAAAATTCAAAATACATTCAGTTAGTGATATAAAAACGTATTTAATAATATATTTGAAAATCTGGCTGTTATTCTACTTAATTATACAAAAACTCTCATCGAAATATTCACAATAAACTAAAAATAGACTGCCAGTATAATGTTGGTTGCAGTGTATTTTAATAATGGCGTGAAAATCCATTTGCACAAAAAGTTAGTGAAAGTATAGTGATTTTTATATTTGATTAATTCAGATAAACTTTATATAGAATATTGTTTAAAAATTATTCACATAAATGAAAACATGATTTAAGCTTCACAGCATATTATTTTTCGAATCACAGGAGCTTGGATATTTTTTAATTGTAAAGTTGTGTATATAACATAATAGATACGAACAATATAGTTTAATAATACATTTATGTTTAATTCGTTATAGTTTTAAAAGGGAATAAAATAAACGTAGCTGTTCTCTATTGTTTACCATGTATTCCACTGTTATTATATTGTTTGCATTATACAAAGTAAATATATAATACAGATTTTATAAAATATAATTTAATGTTTAAAAAGATCAAAATAATATTGTTATTTTTTTTATATTCAGCCACCGAGAAAAATGTTATTTCGAATACACTGAACAATCAAAAATTTGCAAAGTTCCACATTTTCTCTTTCTTTTTCTTCATTTTATATAGACTGTTTGTTTTTCAATGTGCCTTCAGTAAATTGTCGTTCCATCGTTTTCGTGGTCTTTCTACTAATCGTCTTCCTATTGGGAACCGTCTCTCGCCGTGTTTACTACTCCATTTGTCCATTTGTACTCCATTCGGCTTATATGATCGTTCCATTCTACTCTTCTATTTCTTATCCAATTCTTGATGTTCTCCACCTTGAATCTATATCGTATATCTTTACTTCTAACTTTGTCCCATAGTGTCTTACCATCAAGTGTTTTCATCTCTATTGTTTCCAACATCCTTTTTGTCCTCTCTGTGTCAGGTCTTGTTTCTGCAGCGTATGCCATTATTGGTCTGATGACTGTTTTGTAAATTTCGCCTTTCGTTTCTTTCCCGATATTTTTATTTCTCCATATATAATTTAAAAATACTTCATGAAAAAGAAACACCTCAGCCAACGAACAACATAGATAAAAAATGGCAAAACGTAAAAATGGCGATAACAGGTCCTGCGAAGAAAATTCTGACTAAAGAAAAACCAAAAATAAAGCAAAGGTGGATGACTGATAAGATCCTTCTTCTCATGGACAATCGGAGAATAATGAAAGGAAAAAACGAACAAAGGTATAAACAAATACAGAAAGAAATCAAAATAGAAATCAGAATAGCAAAAGAAGATTTTTATAAAAGAAAATGTGAATAAATAAAGCAATTGCAGGCAAAACACGATATTTTTAATGTACATAAAAAAGTAAAAGAACTTGCAGGTACACAAAAACGTAAGCAGCCAAATACCCTGTATAATGTCAACGGAAACATAATACATAACTAGAAGAACAGTTGAAGACATGGAAAAACTATATTGAAGAACTCTTTGCAGATGATAGACAACAATCTGAGCTAAATAACATAGAAGGAGACGAAGGTCCAGAAATAACGGAAGAGGAAGTAATGTACGCACTAAAAAGAATGAAAAATGGTAAAGCCCCAGGTCCAGATGAAATACCAACGGAAATCCTTAAAATAATAGAAAAAGACTCGATTCACATTTTAGTTGAACTTTTCAATATCATTTATACATCAGGAAAAATACCACAAGAATGGCTTTTATCCACCTTTGTTATTATACCAAAAAAGATAAATGACAAACAATGTAGTGATTACCGTACAATCAGTCTGATGAGCCATGTACTGAAAATATTCCTGAAAATTATACACTCTAGAGTACACAGAAAACTGGAAATGGACATCAATAATACCCAGTTTGGATTCCGAAATGGACTCGGAACAAGAGAGGCGTTGTTTGCAGACTTAAAAGATGTCTTGACATAAATCAAAATGTATTCATATATTACAACAAGGCCTTTGATAAAGTGAGGCATGATCACCTAATCAGACTCTTGACAGAAAAGAATTTAGATAAACGAGACATCCGACTAATAGCAAATATGTACTACAATCAGAAAGCAGTAGTGAGAGTAGAGAATAATACCACTGAAGAAATTGAAATAAAGTGAGGTGTGAGACAAGGGTGTATACTGTCACCAACCCTGTTTAATCTCTATTCCGAAGACGTAATGAATAGAACACTCTCTGAGCAATCAGTAGGTATTAAAATAAATGGTGTTAGATTAAACAATCTGAGATTTGCCGACAACATCGTTCTGATCGCAGAAACACTTGAAGAGCTACAGACATTGCTAAATAAGATAGCAGACTGCATCGAAGAATAAGAATTAAAATCACAAGGTTTGGTCTCGAATATAATTGAACGACTTATACTTACAAATAATATTTTTAACTTACTATTTCCAATTGACGCTCTGAAACTTGCAGACTCGAATCTGGAATAAAAAGAACAAAAATTATTTATATAATAATTGTAATAAAAAAAATATCAAAATAAATTGGTTATATTTTTATAATTTTAAAGTTTTTGTACATAATTTATATATGTTAAAATTATATTATGTAGGCTTATAAATTCCAAAAATGTTTTGCATTTTTGCAATCAGTAAATTTGCAATAGTCAATATAAAAGAACATATGTAGATTAGTAATATTTCAATATTTTACTGTATCATAAATTATATTTTGTTTCAATACGCTTAGCATCAAAGTTGGCAGCATTGTTAAATGAAATATTGGTAATATCCTTAACCTACAAAAACCAATTTGCCACGATGAAAACATTTCTTGTGAGAAGGATATAGGGATGATCGGGCTTGCTGAATTTTTTGCGTGATCCCTTCTGTATCATCCCCTTAGATGATTGTGAATGGATTTAATGAATAAGAAGGGTTTGGTTTCTTGTACATACAATATAATGTATTTATGGATTAGAGCATCGATAACGTTTTCCAAATCAGCTGAGAAATATGTTTTTGTGAAAGATCTATTATAGTATAAGGTTCAAGAAATTATACACTAAAAATAATAACTAACATTTTTGTATAATCACCATAACTATATTTTAATTAATTATTGTACAGAGTATTGGATTTTGTAAAAATAATAAAACAGGTCGATTTATATTCCAAAGAAGACACCTTTTCATGATATAAATATTTGTCATTTGTCAACCCTTTCTCACCAGAAATAAAACTTTTTTATTTTAACGCACAGTTTTATATTTCACTCCCGATCAGCTTTTTGTAAATACACTACATTGCACATCTACTTTTTGCTAAAAATTTAATTTTTAATGTCAAATAACAATGAATTTTTGCTATTTAACCCAGGTTCAGCAAGGACATTTAAACAAATGTATTAATAATAAAAAATGTCGTGAGATCAAATGGGTTATTACCATTTACAAGCATGTTTCAGGAAATTTTATAAAGCTGCTTATGATTATTACAAAATATGCACACGTGACAGATCAAAGAAATGCCATGACGGTCAAGCTGACCGCTTCCGCGGTTTTAGTGTTAAAAGGTTAAATTTCAATATTAAACGAAAGTTAAAAAACGGTATCGTGAGTCGTTTTTATGTGTTTTGTTAAACAAATCCTATATTTTATAATAAAAAAATAGTATATTACTTTATGAGGCGGAGAAGCATGACTTTTCTTGACGCGCCCGATATTACGCGCCGAACGAAGTGAGGCGTGTAATAGAGGGCAAGTCAAGAAAAGTCGCTTCTTTGCCGAATAAAGTATACTATTTTTTCTTCAAACGTAGCAATTTTCAACCATAAATAGTACAATTCATACGCTATTTTTACTCGAAATTAACTGTGACAACTATCAAAGTCGTCTAGATGTTAGAAATTAAAATAATTAAGTCGTCGGTGGGATTTGCGTCTCCCTGGTTACAGTTGTTTGACAGTTGTTTGCAATTATTAAAGACAGCTTATTGTTGTTGCAACCGCAAGCGCAAATTTAGTGCGAAAATGGAAAACCTAAACGAAATTGAGTCCGCGGCTAATGATGCAGTAGCACGTTTGGGGCCCTCCAAGTCCGGAATAAAGTATCGGTTAGCGTACAAGCACTTCCAAGAGTGGTGCGATACAAGAGGAGTACGGCAAGTTACCGAAGACGTTTTACTGGCATATTTTAATATAATGGAAAATGAAAATAAATGGAAATTTTCTACAATGTGGTCACGATACTCTATGATAAAATCCGAGTTAGTTATTAGAAAAAATGTGGATATAAGCAAATTTTTAAAGTTACGTGCCTTTCTAAAAAAACAAGCGAAGGATATACTGCAAAGAAGTCTAAAGTTTTCACTAAAGACTAGTTTGATAAATTTTTGTTTGAAGCGCCAGATAAGTTGTATTTAGGATTAAAGGTAAAAAAAATTATATTGCAAAGCATGTAGTATACTCTACTAAATTATAAAAATATTTCAGATTGTTTTGTTAATTGGGGTTACCGGCGCCTGTCGATGCGACGAAATGGTAAAAATGAAGACTGTGGACATTGAGGACAAAGAAAATGTAATAATTATCAAAATCCCAGACAGTAAAACACGACAAATTAGACCTTTTACGATAATTGGTCAAAACTACATTAAACTGTATAAAAAGTATGCATCACAGCGGTCTGAAAATTTCACAGAAAACCGATTTTTTATAAAGTACCAAAATGGAAAGTATTACCGAAGCGTCATGGGAATACATTCGATCAGCGCAGTAGCCCAAAAAGTAGCTAGTTATTTAAATTTAAACGATGCAAGCGCATACACGGGTCACTCTTTACGACGAAGTTCAGCAACACTTTTAATTGATGGAGGCGGAAATCTAGAATGCCTCAAACGACATGGGGGATGGAAATCAAGCACGGTTGCCGAAGGATATATAAATGATTCAATAAGAAATAAGAACGATAATGCTCAAAAAATTTTAAACCCTCATGATTCGCCAACATCGGGAATGATTGCTGAAAGTTGTTGTCAACCATCAGTATCATCAAAAATTACCAATGCGTATCAAGAGTCGGGAACATTTTTGCACGGTTTCAATTTTAAAAATGCCTCATTAACTAATTGTACTTTTAATATTACTATAAATAAAAATGATGTTTAATTGATGTTAATGACATTTGTATTGTTGCTTTGTGACATGTTTCATATTGTTGCCATGACAACATTTTTCCCTCCGCCGTAAAGAAATGGGAAAAAAAACTGCTGCCGGCGGAGACATCAAACTTTGACAGGATCAAGTTAGATAAGTAATGTCATCATTATTTGAAGTTTGAAGATTAATCATTTACCAATAATGAGTAACAAAGTTTACCAATATTATTAATCAAACAATACTTTTATCATGTTTATGATTAAGAGATAATTAAATCCAATAATCGCTCTTAAGTTTTGAATATAATATTTCACTTGAATATTTCACCTTAAAGTTTATCCAGTACATAAAGGATTAACATTGCTCTCTCCCTCTGTTTTCTTATTTAAAGAATCTAATTTTTAGATTTTTTTTTCAATCGCACATTACATAGTGACTTGTATCTCCTGTTTTCTCTGTTTCAGGTTGTAAATAGGCACTAGTGTGGTACATCTGTCTCTCCCTCATTATCTTCGGCTAGTGAATATCAGATGACCTTTTAAGCATTGGTGCATGTTTCAGTTGGTTAAAAAGTGTATATAAGCAAGTTCTTTGTGGTACAAGATTATCTTCTTCAGTGTTAAAATTGTAAATAACGCGGATATGACTTCTGGATATATTAAATAGAGTGTAAAAAAGTACAAAATTGACCATCTTGTGTTTCTCGAGATATTATAATTTTCTACTGATTAACTATATCGACTATATGATTATAAACTGAGGTAAATAATTATAAAGCACTATAATTAACAAGGTCTTTGTTATTTTATTACATAAAACGTCGAATAAACACCCCTAACTTATACGTAACAATTACCACAGTCGCCGACAAATAATGGCCCTCAATTTCTTATCCCGAACCCATTCTTTATGTTTTTTCAACAAACATTACCGAACATTGTCCCTTCTCTCAGTATCGCTCGTCCAGGATTCATCACGTACGCTATATCCACTTTGTCAAGTGCCATTCGGAATTGTTGTTGTCGTCTTTTGTTTCTTTTATTTCTGGATACTTCAAGAAGTTTTATTACATATATTGAAGTGGACCTTGCAAAAACTTACTAGAGTTTATTAGGGTATTTTTTTGTTATATATATTTTGCCCCGTAAAAAATGTCGTCGTGCTTGGAATTTACAGGAAAAGTTTTGTATTGGAATACTGCGCAATCAAAACTTTTTATGATATCTCTACTAAATATTTATTTTTTAATTTGCAATTCAAAGGTAAATGTGAAAATAAGTATAAATAAAGACTAAATTTAAATATATAGATAATGTGTAGGTCCTGAATACTGAGACAAAATTTATACCAGAATAATAATATAATAATAATAATAATAAAATAATTTGCTATTTTTGCCTATTTTTTTCACATACTAGAAAACAAAATTAGAGTATGTAAGCCATTTTGTCTGTCCACACTAGATATAAGCCAGAGACGCGTCGAATATTTTCATAAAAATAAGCGGGAGCAGCAAACGGGGTTCCATTAGAAGTACGACAGGGAAAGCATGCAAAAAAAGTTACAACTGAGTTTCAAAAAGATTCTGTGAGAGATCATATCAGATCTATTCCAAGAATAGATTCTCATTATTGCCGGAGAGATTCGACTAAGGAATATTTTGAATCTTCGTTGAATGTGCAAAAGTTATATGATTTGTATCAAGAATTTTGTACTAAAAGAAATCTAGAACCTGTAAAACTGCACCATTATCGACAAATTTTCAATTATGAATTTAATATTGAATTTCAAAAACTAAAAAAAGATCGATGCGATAAGTGTGAAGAGTATCTAATAAAGAGTAAAATAGGTCTTAGTGAGCATGAGAAATCCTCTTTTGATAAACATGTTTCATCTAAGGAAGCTGCTATGGCAGAACGTAATATCGATCGAAGAAGTACCAATGAACAAACTGCAATAATTTGTTTTGATATGGAAAATGTATTTGCTTTGCCACGAGCCAACATTTCTTCCTTCTTTTATTCCAAAAAGCTAAATACATACAATTTAACAGCTCATTGTAATATTAATAAGCGGGCTTATTGTGCGATATAGTGTGAGGGTACTCACGGTCGCAAAGGTATTGATATTGCTTCCGCACTTATTCGTATTTTGGATAATATATTAATAGATATTCCTAAAATCAAACGATTTATTTTATGGTCTGACTCATGTGTACCACAGAATAGAAATTCTGTAATGAGCATGGCTTTGCTTAAATTCCTAGAAGAGCATCCAAATATTGAAACCATATTCCAAAAGTTTTGTGAACCTGGACATAGTTCAGTCCAGGAAATAGATAATATACATAGCCAGATTGAGCGACAACTTGGAAAGTTGGAAATATTCAGCCCATTGGGTCTTTTAAGATTGCTGCCTACAGTAAATAGGAAAAACCCTTTTAAAGTTTTTTATATGAGACCAGATAATTTTAAAAATTTTGAAAAAAGCCGCTCAAATGCTTAATTTTAAAAATATACCTTTTGCTTCTGTAAAGCAGTTGAAATATTCTTCTTCCAGAATATATTATATTAAGCTGAAATACCAGCATGATGGACCCTTCACTGAAGTTACAATTATATGCAAGCCTCCAGTACGAAAAACAAACGGATCTTGTCTAACCCCCACTTCAATATCTTTGCCATCAATAAAAACTTGTGATGAACCCAGGGAATGCTTACTACCTTTTGATAAGGTATTGCATTTAAAAAAAACTTTTTAAGTTTTTGCCGCCTGTGGACTCCCAGTTCATATCAACTTTTTTTAAGCAATATAATGACGCGAAAGTTTTTGCTGCGCAGTTATCCAAACAAAAGAAAGGTCGTCTAACTAATGAAAATTTAGACAATGAAATGCCCTCAACATCAAAATGCAATTTCTTCCAAAATTCCAAAGAAGTAGTAAATTTAGTCAAACTGTTGTAAAAATTATTTAGAAACTTGTGTCTTTTGTTTACTTTAAATGTTTTCCTTAATTTATAAGTTTATTAGAATATTACATGACACGATGTTGTTAGTTAGAACAATGTGGTTACATTTTTGTAAAAGTTGATGTTTCAATAGAATCATAATGTTCTATCAACATTTTATATTTTTTTTCAAAATACCTTTTTTTTTGTTAAATAAAAAAAAATTAAATAAATGTTATAAATAACTCTTTATTACTTTATTATACATATCAAAAATAAAAATTTCTATAAACAAAGCGTCTCAGAATAAAAATACAGTGACCATTTTTTTAAATTGTTTTTCCTGCCAAACTGTAAAATATGCTAATAGAACATTATAACACTCGACCGACGAAGTTAGAGATTGTCCGTGAAAGCCTAACGCATTTAAGTGTTTAAGTTGCCATAAGAAAAGAAGCAAATTTTTAAATCTACTTATTTTTAGAAAAACTTATTTTAGGTCCTAAGGTGGAAAAAGCTCAAGTTTAAAGAGTTTTCCTAGACTTGATAGACCATTTGAAAGGAGGGTTTGGAATAACAACTGACAATTGTTTTACGAGTTTACAACTTGTCTCTTATGTTCCAAAACCGAGAACTACCTACCATCGCCAGAAGAAAAATAAGAGAAGCCAAATAGAAGCAAAAAACAGAACAATGTCAAGAAATAGAAGAGTATCATAGTCGATATGATAACTTTAATGTTCATCGAAAGGTAAAGGAAATAGCTGAAGAGTTTCAAAAACGCAACAGCGGAAAAATAACAGATAATGAAAGCAATCTTGCCATAACTGAAGAAGATAAAAAGAATATGGGAAGAATACTTGGGGAAACTTTTCCATGACATTAGAACAGTACAAGAACCCATTGTTGAAGAAAATTCAGGTCCTTAAATCCTTCCAGAATAAAAAACGGCAGCCATCAGACAAATAAAGGATGGAAAGACACCTGGACTTGATGAAATTCCTGCAGAACTTCTGAAGCTATTAGATACAGAGCAAATAAAAATAATAAATGATATATTTAATGAAATATAGAAGGCAGGAAAAGTACCAGTAGAGTAGCTCGAATCGGAGTTCGTACCATTGCTCACAAAACCAGGAGCAAAAGTTTGTGAAGATTATAGGACAACAAAACTAATAATCTATCTGCTGAAGCTGTTTTTAAAGGTCATCTACAAAAGAATTTACCGGAAATGCGAGGAACAAATTGCGCCCAATCAGTTTGGATTTGTGAACGCCGTTGGTACGAGGAAAGCTTTACATAGCGTGCAGATCTTGTTTCAGAAATGTAGAGATGTCAGCTGTAATGTTTTTGCATGCCTGATTGACTACAAAAAGGCTTATGATAGAGTCAGGCATGAACAAATGATGGAAGTGCTGAAGAGGACGGGGATTGATGGAAGAGACTTAAAAATTATAGCTAATCTGTATTAGAATCAATAATCGGTACTTCGAATAGATGAAGAATATACAGATTAGGTCAAAATCTTAAGGGGATTGAGACAGGGGTGCATAATTTTACCACTGATATTCAATCTGTACTCGGAGCACATTTTTGAAAAAGCCCTCAAAGATATTGATGAAGGCATCTCAATAAATGGAGTCAAGCTCAATAACCTGCGGTATGCAGATGATACACTAGTGTTTTCCATTACCATAGAAGGACTGCAAAACTGCAAAAAAAAACAAAAATAAACAGAATAACAAAAACAAGTAAAACATATGGACTGGATATAAACACCAGCAAAACCAAGCTAATGATCATCAGCAAGCAAAACATAACTGGAGCAAATCTGTGTGTAAACCAAATGAGAATTGAACGTGCCTCACAATACAATTACTTGGAAACTATAATCAATGAGTCGTGGGACAATACCCAAGAGATTAAATGTCGCATCGGGAAGGCCAAAAGTGCATTCTTGACTATGAGCTCTGTGTTTAAAAGCCATGACCTCACCCTGAAAACAAAAATGAGGCTCCTTAAATGTTACGTGTACTATGTGCTTCTGTATGGAATAGAAACGTGGACATTTAAGGCGGAAACTCTATCAAAACTTCAGGTTTTTGAATTATGGTTATACAGAAGAATCCTGAAGATATCATGGACAGACAAATGAATCCCAAAAAGTTAACTGGCGCCCTTTTTCTATCTTATTTTATCTTTGGTAATTTTACCCATCTATCATTCTGTTTATTTCTCCCATTTGCGAACTTAAAAAGCTAGTTTCGAACCCACGACTAGCTCTCCATTAACAATCTGGCTCACTGCTGACTTTTCTAGCACCATCCAAAAAAGGTTTCCGAGGGTACATTATTTTTAGTATTTGTCTTGAATTAATTACAATATTTTATCGCATATTGTTAAGAATGTCTCTTACCAAAGCAATACTTTTATGATTCTGCCAGTTTTTTGTAGTTTCCTACCTTGATTTCATTTTAACGAAACTAATTTTTTCTTAAATGTTTCCGGTTAAACCCCAAAAACATTATTACAGTTCTTTTGGCGGCATAATTTAACATTTAACATTTTATCTAAAATTGATCAGTAAACCATTTAATAATTACAACATAAAACTAAACACATAAAAGGCTGCAAGCTATAGTAAATAACTATGGGGGACACATCCATAATGAATAGTTAATAAATTTACGGAAAGTGTAACGAATGTGAGGCCATACATTTGGCCATTTATTCAACAAAGTTATAGCAGTTTTTATTTAAAGATTTAATCTTTTACGCATTTTGTATAGCTCAGAGGAAAGACAACGATATTAATAAATCGTTTTTGTTTATGCATGGCCACTAATGCAGGTGGCACTTCTATATGCTAACCACTGCAGATTTTAAACGCTTGTCAACTTTTACGAGACATTTGTTGGACTTTCCGAGTTTGAATTTGTATCAGCCCGAGTATCTGATGAAGCAGGATGCTGAAATAAGTCATAACACTCTATTGATACTAGTCTTTAAAGAAACACTACCTATTAGAAGAAGAATGTTTTTTTTTATTGTATTTAATGAATGTAGATAAATTTTCATCAAAATCTCAAAGCTGTATTCCGTATTTTTATTTTTAAAGGCACTAATATTTTAAATGAAAATATCTCGTTTCTGGACTAAAGTCTTTTTCTGTGGATAATCACTAAAACTATTCCCGATACAGCAGCCAGCTTATTATTTCGGATAAACTGAGGCAGACAGCAAAAACTCGAGTGCTCGTTTTATCTACGTTTTCTGAATGATAAGAAACTCCATTCGAGACGAAACGAATGGGTTTTTTCCTTTTTTACAGAAACTGGGACTCATTAATAACTTCTGATCATAAATGTCAGAGAAGGCCATTGTGGGGACGGAATAGTCTGCAAAAATAAAAGTTGAAAAAGAGTTTATTAGATTCTTCTTTTAGTGGAGCTAATCGGGCTTGTTTGATTGAATTCTGAGGTATAGTCAAGAGAAACAATCGTAAAATTTGACTTATTAGCTGCTATTTGCACCTGGATGTAATATTATACGAACAAATTTAATACGGTTGTATTCAAACAATCAAAAATATTTACTCACTAATTTTAACTCATGCGCTCAACTCAGTTAAATGTATTCCATATTTCTGTTTGTGCTTGCTATTATTACATTTCTCAGAAAAGATAGTAGAACTTTAAATATAATTATTAAATAAATGAATAACTTTAACGAAAAACTTCTGATGGAAAATGGTAGGGGCGACCGGGGCAAAAATGAGTACCAAACACTTTTTTACTTGCATCTACCAAACTAAATAAGTAATGAAAACACCACTCTAAGCATACTTAAATATAATTTTTTATTATTATTATATTATAAAATACAAGAAAAAAAATTATAATACAAGAAAGTAAAAATAATGTCATACGTTTAAAAAAAATAACAACTTAAAATGAAAATGGCTTCTGGTCCTGAATACCCCAGTTTAAAAGGCAAATGAAACCATCAGTTTGTATTTGCAAAATTCGCATAGAGAGATATTATATTCGTTTTCTTTGTTACTAACACATGCATTATGTGTCCATTTAACCCTTAAATGCCCAATCGGGGTCACTATGGGACCCCAGACATACATTTTTGGCTATAATATCTTTATTTGAAACATTTGGCAACCGCGCAATCAGGTATTTGTGTGGACGTGTCTCCTACGTTTTCTGTTAGTATACCACGAACATTCGTGAGGTGCAGTGGTCTGTAAGAGAGATTTAGATAAGTGGGGTCTCGCTGTGACCCGATTGGGCATTTAGAGGCACCAGAATATTTTTATTATTTTTAACATTTTTCGTCAGTTTACATTGAAAAATGGACCGTAAGAGAATGAAAATGACAATAAGCGACCAAGAACATGAAAAAATTATCCGAAATATAGAAGAAGGGATATCAGACTCCGATTTCGACTATGAGATTACCGACGAATCAGATAGCGAAGAGCAAGATGTTTTTGAGGAAAATGTTTCGGAAACTGAGGACAATTTAGAAGTCAACAGTGACGAGGAATCAGATGCAGAACCTACCGAAGTGGACGATAATATTAGTGAGGTTAGTGGTCCAACATATACATCCAAATCTGGAATGCAGTGGAATAGCCTACCTTTCGTGAGATCCAAGAGGCAACAAAAAAATATTATAAATGTACATCCAGGCTTAACAAACTATAGTAAAAATTCCAACACGTTTTTAGACTATTTCAATTTATTTTTGACCGAAGAGATGAAGAATGTCATATGCCTTCATACTAATGAAGAAGCTGTTAGGCGTTATCAAGAGTGGAACGAAAAACATCCGAATAACAAGAAAGAGTGGACGGTACTTACCAACAATGAACTGGATAGCTTTTTAGGAGCACTTATCAAAGCTGGTGCTTTAAGGTGTGGGAAAGAATCGACACGAGAGATATGGTCTACAGACACCTCAATACGCCGGTCATTTTTTACAGCCGCATTAGCTAGGAACCGATTTGAAGAATTATCGAGTTTCTTGAGGTTTGATGACAAAGTGACCAGGGTGGAGCGGAAGGAACAGGATAAGTTAGCGGCGATACGAGTAATTTGGGACATGTTCGTCTCTAACTGTGACAAAGCCTTTGAACCATACGAACATATAACCGTTGACGAACAGTTAGTGAGTTTTAGAGGAAAGTGTCCTTTTAGACAATATATAAAATCAAAACCTTGCCGCTATGGGATAAAAATTTGGGCTGCCGCGGATGTTAAAACATCTTATTTATCAAAACTTCAGGTGTACCTTGGAAAACTACCAGGTGGTAGAATAGAGAAAAATCAGGGATTTCGTGTTGTGAAAGATCTGGTGGAACCATATCATGGCAGTTGGAGAGGAATTACAACTGACAACTTTTTTACCAGTGTTCCTCTTGCTCAATATCTTTTATCTAAAAACCTTACTTTACTTGGGACCGTCCGCAAAAATAAACCTGATACACCACCACAACTAAGTTTGACAAAAAGACCTGCGGTTCGTCAATATTTGCTTTTACTAAAGAATTAGCTATGGTTTCGTACATACCTAAAATACACAGGATGGTACATCTTCTTTCAAGTCAACACGATAGTGATATAATTTGTCAAGACTCTCAAAACAAACCCTTGATGATTTTAGACTATAATAATACCAAGGGTGGTGTTGATAATGCCGACAAACTGATTAGGGAATATTCCTGTAAAAGAAGAACTGCTCGTTGGCCATTCAGGCTCTTTATAAATATTATAGACATATGTGCACTAAATGCCTATATTTTATACATTGAAAAAAATCCTGATTGGAAGAAAAATAATTTTTCACGAAGACGTATTTTCCTGTTACAATTAGGGGCTGAGCTTGCTCGAAACAACATGGAAAAAAAGAGCGAAATATATAAAACATAAAGCCTATGTAAAATCTGCTCTAAAAGATTGTGGCATACCAATGGTAAACCCAACTACCGAAGTTGCAACTCAATCCGTCCATTCAGCTAAGAAACGTGCTCGTTGTTACCAGTGTCCGCGAAACTGTGACAGAAAAGTGAATACCGTTTGCTCTTTTTGCAAAAAATTTATATGCCAGGTGCACAGAAAAGAAGAAAAAACTATTGTATGTAAAAATTGCAACTAAAAGTTATATGCTTATATTATTATTTAATTTTAATTTTGTTCGAATTGAAAAGAATTTGTTTCTAGAAAAGCCGTTAATTTTGTATGAAAAATAAATAAAAATTATTCAAATATGCTTAAAATTATTTTTAACCGTGTTTTCCTTTTAGTCAGTGCTAAATGACGTTACTAAATTGAAAATTTTAGTGGGGTGTCCCTAGGAGACCCCACATGGGCATTTATGGTTATTTTCATATCACGGGCATTTAAGGGTTAAAATTATTATGTGTGCAAAAGGTTAAATCTTTTAGCAAAACCTGCTATCACTTTGTTAAATTAAACGGCCAAATATTGGCCTAGGAGGACAAATTCGTTAAACTTCCCGTAAATTAATGAACTAAATATATTGTGAATGTGCCCCTCATAGATATTTACTACAAATTTATAGTCTTCGATGCCACTGTCCAATTAAAAGGTTAATAATTTCTTGGTCGAATTGGTTCCAACAAAAAACTATCCGATATTTTACGTTGCTCACAAGAACTGTCAGCAGACATTAATGTGTTTAGTTTTATGCTTTTATTATTAAAATGATTTACCTATCAATTGAAGGTAAAATGTTAGTATTAAAGTCTTTAAATTAAAAAAATTATGGCGCCAAAGAGTAGATGATGCTCATAATAAAATGAAATCATGGTGAGGAAGAACAAAGAACTGACAAAAGCCATGAAAATATTCCCATCTTAAGAAAAATATTAATGATAACAACCACTAAAAACGTACAACTCTGCGTAAAATAATAAGACAAGACTTTATGCGACCATTAAAAAAAAATTAGTATCAAAAATTATGTGCAGATACAAGGAATAAAAGATTCGAAAGAAGCAGACAATTATTAAGGAGGTAACAGGTAATAATATTAAACCACTTTCTACAGTGAAATGTTGGTGTGCTGCAGCCAAAGAAAAAATTAATGTAGGTACCACAACCTAAACTTTTCTCAGCAAATATTGCTTCAATGGGCGGTATTGATCTCTTTGGCCAATTGGTTAATAACTATCAACTCAGTACACAAGGTAAGAAATAGTGGTGGCCCATGTTTACTTACATTCTAAACATGTATTATTGTAAAAAATGTCAAGTGTTTAAATGGGTTAATACCATTTACCATTAAGCATGTTATAGGAAATGTTATAAAACCTCTTACGACAATTACAAAAGATTCATACACGATAGATCTAAGAAGGGCCATACAGGTCAAATTGACTGCTTGCACGGTTCTAGTGTTCTACTTGGTCTTTTTCCTCTTTATAAGCAATCTGATTGTTCATTAGCGAAATAATACCTCTATGGGAGGTTGTCACTCCATCTTTTGCGTAGTTGTCCGATTTTTCTTCTGCCGATTGGTGACTTATCTCTTGATATTTTGAAGATACGTGTCTTTTCTATTCTGCTTATGTGGTTATTCCATTCTTTTTTTTCTATTTTGTGTCCATTTATTTATACACTGCATGTTATATTTTCTTCTAATCTCTTTACTTCTCTTTCGATTTCTCAGCGTATTGACTGTAATTTTTCTCGGTACTCTCATTTCTGCCGCTTTCACTAGCATTTGCGTTTTGACTGTGTCGGTTGTGTTTCAGAGTGTTTCAGACCAATATTTTATTATTGTTCTTACACTGGCTTTATAAATTCTTAATTTCATCTCCGTGTTAATGTGCCTATTTTGTCATATAGTGTTAATAAGGCATCCTGTCAGTCTATTTGCCTTGCGTACTTGATCTCTGACTTCTTTGTTCAGGTCTCTACAGCTAGACAAAATAATTCCCAGGTATTTTTTTCCATTACTTGTTCAATAATGATGCCATCAATTTCTATTTTATATCTGGTTGGTTATTTGCTGACTACTATAATTTTAAATTACTAATATGAGATTGTCATATTAAATTCTTTTGCTTTTATGGTAAATCTGTGAACCAGTGTTTGCAGACTTTCTTCATCTTGGGTAACAAAGTATTTTGATTTTTCTTTCCTTTCCCATTCTACATCATTTTCCTTTGTTAACGCTATTGATAATTTCATTTATGAATAAATTGAAAAGCATGGGACGCAATGAATCCTCTTGTCTTATTCTGCTGCCTATTTCTATAGGTTTTGTAAGTTGTTCATCTATTCTGACTTCCATTTTGTTCTTTTGGTAGATGTTTTGGATAGTTTTTTAATATTTAGGGCAGCTTCTCAATTTAACAGAAGATGAATTACATCTTTAAGTGCTACTCTGTCAAACGCTTTCTTTGGGTTTGTAGTGAAAGCCAGCCTGAGAGAGAGTAAGTAAAGTACCCTGGGTGTTGACTGTGGTAAAGCTTATTGGTGGAATGGCCCTGCGTCATAGAATGATCAGAGCAAGAGTGAGAGATAGCGAACGAGTATATCTGGAGCTGCTTGCTGAATACCGAGTGCAAAAGAAGGCAATGAAGGACCTTATTCGAAAGGAGAAGAAGAGATGCTAGAAGGATCTGAAAGACAAACTAAATGACGACTTCTATGGAGATGGGTACAAAATCGTCATGAAGCACTTAGGAATAGAAGTCGCCCTGACAAAACCGAAGCGCGAGCCCACACGTTGCTTTTGTGGCAGCGGGAGTAGGATGCAACGGTGGATGTTGCACAGTGGACGAAGTCCCTGATCCCGAACCTGAGCAGATGGGAGGTCTGTAAGCACCGGCGTTTAGATTATTATCTGAAGCAAGTGCTTACGGGACACGGTTGTTTTCACAACTACCTGCGAAGGTTCGGGAGAGCAGCCTCTGAGGCCTGCCCGTACGGGGATGGTTCGGAAAGTGTGTCGCATTTACTGTTGCATTGTGTCCGTTTTACGCGGGATCGCAATCGCCTGGAGCTGGAGCTGGGCCATCGCCTCGAGTCCGTAATCAATCTTGTAGACAATAGGCTCTCGGACTCAGGACGGTGGAACAGTATTTACAGACTCGTCAGGGCGATTATGTGGAAGAAAGAGGAGGCTGGGATGAATCCCAGGAGGAGGGGGTTGAGCGTATGGGATAAGGTTACTCACAAAAATATGTTATCTATTTTATTTTTTTTATATATATATTTTATTTATTTATACACATAGCCTTAGAACATATTAATTTTACCATTTTAGTCTTTTACCTTTTATTTATATAATTTTATATACATTTTAGAAGAAAATTAGAATATCTCGTACATATTACACGTGGAGAGAAATACACCTTGCTCCAAGTAATCATACGGGGAAAGATCCAAGGAAAGAGAGAGAGAGAGAGTAGCTCGCAACCTGAGAGAGTAGTACGGATGAACATCAAATGAACTTTTCAGAGTAGCCGTCTCAAAAGTCCGAATAGCTATGATGATGGCCGACCTCCGCCGCAAAGATACCACTTGAAGAAGAAGAATATACATTTCTTCTTTTTACATTTTTACATTATATTTTCACATTCGATATATACAATAACTTTATTTATTTATTTACATAATATTTTATTTATTTACATTTACAAATACATGTTGTACTGTCCGTGTGTGTATGTGTATTGTGTGTGTATGCAATCTGAGAGAGATATTGCCCAGTTAAATCTGGGCATATACCCAGACTGTTTATAGAGAGGCATTACTTCGAGGGTGCTTGGTTTTTTCCAGAGCATCGAGCGTTCCTTCAATAGTAGAGAGCTTTGATATGTATCATTCAGGGGTACACCTTATTGATACCTTGCAGACTGTATGTTAGAGCAAGGAATTTCCTGCACAGAGGTGATTGCATAACTCTGAGAAGCTCCAAAGAGATGGTAAGTCCTCACAGGATGGTCCCATTTGGCGTTCTCTGGAGAATATGACGGTGGTGGTTTTAGCTGATAACGAGCCTGGCATTAGACGTTCTGGTTTGAGTCCGGCACTGTTCTGTGGAGACTTCAGCTCTGCAGTGCATACATAAAGTTTTTCCACCAAAAAAAGGTCATTTAGAACAAAAATGTTGGTCAATTTTACTCTAGTGATTTCTCAGTAATTTGCTTTATAACGAATATTGCATCTGTTCACGATATTCTACTAAGGAATCCCTGTTGTTTATCTGCTTAACTTAACCTCTGATTTATTATAACTTGTAAAATTTTAGTTGTAAGTTTTAACGTAGTAATTATAGTGTATTTTTATGTATGAGAGAGTAATAAAACAATAAATTATGTATGGAAATCCCTAAACTGTTGATATGGGTGACTCAATGAAAAACAGATATTTGTCAACAAGTTTACAGAAGTATATAGGAAGACAATTTTAAATTGAGTATGACCACCAGTTATAAAGGTTGGAGCAGAATAGAATACAATAGTTGTGAGGGTTACTAATCCCTAAATATGGTTGCCAGTGTCGGAGTGATGGAGGTTAACAGGTACTAATGAATTTGCAAGAAATGTAAGATGTTTATTTTATTGGTTATATATAACCAATAAAAGTTTAATAAGTACCTACCTATTTGCAAAATAAAGTTTAATTCTTTAGATAAAATAAAACGTTTTATTTTATCTGAAATTAGTGCATTCCACGAAGTAAGGGTTTCAACAATCAAACATTTAATTCTTTATTTCCAGGAATCTACGACAGTAATTGACTAGATAATTACCTTCTAAACTTATTCTACAGAAAATGTGATAGTGAGTTTTTCCATTTTGTAGGAAGGTCCAAGTGGCGTATTGCTCCAGGGAATCCAAAATTTCAAATAGAATATCATTTTAAAGAAGGACTTCGACGGAAAGTGCATGAATTCTTCTTTAGACAAGAATTTCCAACATTGGATAAAGTTCTTGTCTCAGTTTGAGATAATAAGGATTACCCAGAAATGAGTCGAAGTACGTTATGGAAACTTTTAAAAGAAATAGGCTTCCGCTGGAAAAAGAATCCCAGAAAGTCTATTTTATTAGAAAGAAGCGATATTGTCATATGGAGAAGACATTTTCTAAGAACCATAAAGGAAATGAGAAACCAAAAAAGAAAAATATTTTATCTTGATGAAACATGGATCAACGAGGGTCATACACCAAATAAATTTTGGCAGGATGAAACTGTTACAAATCAAAGGCACACTTTTGTAAATAACTTATCTACTGGTTTAAAACCACCATCAGGAAAGGGACGCAGGCTGATAATAGTACACATTGGCAGTTCAGACGGTTTTGTTGAAGGTGGTTTATTAACTTTTGAATCAACTCGTACCGGTGACTACCATGAAGACATGAACGCTGATGTCTTTCAAGAATGGTTTGAAGAAATGATAGATCTTTTCCTAAGAACTGTGTAATAGTAATGGATAATCCAAGTTATCACTCCAGACTTATAGAAGGACTGCCCACAACCAAGTGGTTAAAAAAAGAATTGCAGAATTGGCTGAGTTCAAAAAATATTACGTACCATCCCGGATCTATAAGAAAGGAACTTTATTCGTTGTGTGCCCTTCATAAAGAAAAATTTCAAAAATACGAAATTGATGAAATTGCCAAAAATCGTGGAATGACAGTACTTAGATCCCCACCATATCATTGTGAATTAAACCCGATTGAACTGGTATGGGCACAGATAAAGAGTGAAGTTTCAAGAAAAAATACCACTTTTAAAATTCATGATGTTAAACAGTTCTGTTGTTTTTGGAGGCCGTAAATAATGTAAAACCTGAAAACTGGGAAAAGGCAGTAAATCACACTATTAAAGAAGAGGAAAAAATGTGGAAGCTGGACAATATTACTGATAAAATGATCGAGCCAGTTATTATAAATCTTGGTTCTGAAAGTTCATCTTCTGAATCTGATTTGGATTTGTAACAAGTAGCTGTAAGTTTTATATTAATATTTTTATTCATCTATTTAACATACCTTAGACGGTTTTAAAAACTCTTTTTCTCTTTTGTAATTTTTAAAAATTAAAAAAAATGTGAATTTTTTAAAACTCTTTTTAAAGTAGGCCACTTTAGGAGGTCACTTTTGGTTAGATACACATAACACTTTATAACAGTGAAATAATTCATTTATTTTTTACAATTATTCAAAGTAATTTTTCAATTAATCTTGAGCACGCCCATGGAGTGGTCGAAAGTACCAGTTAAAATTATGCTAATTACTCTGTCATTCATAAAAATAAACTATAACACGTTTATACCTCTTTAGTTTTCTTGCTGTTTTTTATCTTCTTTCTTGAATAGTAAAATTAGTTTGCTCGTTCTCCATTCTTCCGGTATTTTATTGCATTTTAGAATTTTATTATTGTTGTTAATTATTTTTTCATTGCTGTTCCACAATATTTCAGTAACTCGTTTGGTATGCCGCCTTTACCTGCAGCTTTTCTATGCTTCAATTTTTCTGGTGTTTCCAGTTCTAGCGTCGTTTGTTCTTCCTTTGCATAGAGCTTTTTTAGGTAGTCAATCCACGTATCCTTTTCTTTGTGATTTGGTTCTATTGTTCGTTTACCTACGTTCTGTGACCTCTTATGAACCGCCATATTTTCTTTTGCAGACCGTAAAAATCATGTTTCATTTCTTTCGAAAGACTGTCCCGGCAGTTTTAGTGTTAAAAGGTGAAATTTTAATACTTAGTATTTCTGAGGAAAGTTAAGTTTTAATATATTTTATTAAACGAATTACATATTTTATAAAATAAAAAATCACTTAAAGTTTACCAATATTAATACTTAAGCAATGCTTTTATCATGTTTATGGTTTAGACATAATTAAATCCAATCATCGCTCCCAAAGTTTTGAAATCTGTACAAACTTCAATATTTCACCTCAAAGTTCATCAGTACATAAAGGGTTAACATTGCGAAATTTCTCCATACCACTATAATGTGGCTGCTGCATCTCGACCTCACTATTGCCTCGTCTTCTCTCTCTTGCTATTAATAAAAGCATATTTACTCAGAAAAGCATGTTTGAACGGGGTGTTTGTATATGAATAAATTATATTTACCTCTCACCGTACGCTTCCTGGGACTGCTTGGGTCAATAAAATGTAGGGTCAACGGTCACAGCGGAAAGTAATGATTGATTCACTAATTAAAACGGTTGTTTGGAAATACTTTTTAACCTGACAGTGACCGAAACCGAAATATTTGCAAATGTTTTGTATTAAAAAGAGTAACGCCCATGATTTTCCAGAAATTGTAATATATATATATATATATATATATATATATATATATATATATATATATATATATATATATATATATATATAGGAGGACGAATGATCACAGCTGTCCAATTATTAATTAGTATAATGGTAAGGTTAATTGGGTTAGCAGCTGAATAATGAAAGCCAAAGTGTGCTCTTTTCAACGACTTCGCTATATTTCGTTAAATTTTTTTAACATTTTCAGACGAATGCTACAATATGTTACAAAATGGTGAAATTGTGTATTTTACATAAGATGTAGTGAAACACTTACTTGTGTGAGGTTGCAGGCAAAAGTGGTATTTGAAAGTTCCATGTTGAAAAACTTGTTTGAAAATTTTTTTATAGCAAAAAAATAAGTTGTATGTGTTATATGGTGGCTTGAAAACTCAAACAATACAAGTGCATTTTTGTTATTTTCCTTCAGTGTGATAGTACAACACAAATATTAAAAAACATTGAACATTTAAGAAACAAAACAGTTAAAACACAACTACATATCACATTGTCATTTTTTGGATCAGTCTATTCACCTATGCACAAGGAGGTGGAAATCTAGTGTGTACCTCAAGGTTAAAGTGTCTTGTCAGCTATCATATTAGTAGATGTCAGCCAGAAAACTAAAACTGTGTTCAGTTCATGTGTAAAGTTACATTTAATTGAAAATTATGTTATGTTAATTTAAGACAATTAAATTCTGTTGTTAATAAATATATATAGAATTTATTTATTTATTTGTGATTATTTCTTTTAAAGTTATTTTAATTATTGTTATTACTCTTAAGAATTTTATTTCCTGGAAAAATGCAACAATTGCAATAATAATGATTAAGTTACTACTTCAATTGGACCATCTTCTTGGTCTTCTGACCATCCAATTGAAGTAGTAACTTAATCATTATTATTGCAATTGTTGCATTTTTCCAGGAAATAAAATTCTTAAGAGTAATAACAATAATTAAAATAACTTTAAAAGAAATAATCACAAATAAATAAATAAATTCTATATATATTTATTAACAACAGAATTTAATTGTCTTAAATTAACATAACATAATTTTCAATTAAATGTAACTTTACACATGAACTGAACACAGTTTTAGTTTTCTGGCTGACATCTACTAATATGATAGCTGACAAGACACTTTAACCTTGAGGTACACACTAGATTTCCACCTCCTTGTGCATAGGTGAATAGACTGATCCAAAAAATGACAATGTGATATGTAGTTGTGTTTTAACTGTTTTGTTTCTTAAATGTTCAATGTTTTTTAATATTTGTACTGTACTATCACACTGGAGGAAAATAACAAAAATGCACTTGTATTGTTTGAGTTTTCAAGCCACCATATAACACATACAGCTTATTTTTTTGCTATAAAAAAATCTTCAAAAAAGTTTTTCAACATGGAACTTTCAAATACCACTTTTGCCTGCAACCTCACACAAGTAAGTGTTTCACTATATCTTATGTAAAATACACAATTTCACCATTTTGTAACATATTGTAGCATTCGTCTGCAGATGTTAAAGAAATTTAACGAAATATAGCGAAGTCGTTGAAAAGAGCACACTTTGGCTTTCAATATATATATATATATATATATATATATATATATATATATATATATATATATATAAATATATATATATATATATATATATATATATATATATATATATATAAATATATATATATATATATATATATATATATATAAATATATATATATATATATATATATATATATATATATACATACAGAAATAAACGTTTCAAAATCTTTACGGGGTTAGTACAATTTAATCTACAGCTTAAGAACTAAAGATTAATACTAGTAAAAGAATTACTATTAAAATTAACAGGTTTTCGGATTGAACCACTCCGATTATTACTGCGCCGAGCTTTCGACATCCTGTCTAAAGTCTTCTTCAGTTCTTCCCAAGTCTAGGTCAATCGAGCTCCCAGGCACTACTACACTGATTACATTAGCATGTTGATTGGCGTAGGGATTGGCGCGGGGGTCAACGCAAATATTTCTGAGTGCAGAAGTTTAATTGGAGGGCGGGAGCAGACGAAATTTTCTTTATGAGACCTCTTAATGCCGTAGGCAACCGAATGCCCTTAATGTATGTTAAAAGCGAGAGCTATGGTTCTGGAGTTTTTATAATTAATTTTGTAAACCGTATGTAGATGGTGCTGACCTAGAGCTGAAATTGAATAGGAATTTAGAACAGAAATGAAATGTTCATAAATTCTAGTTTGGATTCTACGATGTGTTTGCCCTATATACCATCGGAGGTAGTTTGCACAAGGAATTTCATTAACTTCGTGTTGTTTATTTGGAATGTTGTCTTTAATTGATCGGACAAGAGATCAAAGTTTTTGTTGGGGGATAAATATTGTCGTTATTTCTCTTGATTTATGAATTTTTTGTCAATTTTGTCAGTGACACCTTTGATATTGTCAGGAAGAAAATCTTTCATATTATGAGGGTCTGAGTATTTGGTTTAGGATTAAATGAGTGATTGATGTCTGTGGATGCTTCTATTGGTGTGATTTTCTCATGTGGACTTATTTTAAACTAGAGAGCTAAGCGGGTCTACTTGCATCATCGGAAAAGCATATTGATCTGGAGATATACGTATTCATGACTGAATTAATTTGTGAAAATGGATGGGAGTTTACATGCAAGTTGTAATTGATACGGGTGAGTTTTCGATAAACAGAGTAATGAAAACCTTGGGACTGGTTTTTCTTTATGATAACATTGAGAAACGGTAGGGATAAATCAGTTTCCGTCTCCATCGTGATGGATTGCTTTTCAATGCTAAAGACGATTTCCCACTATATTGTTTGTGACACCAATTATTATGACGTCACATGCTTTGGCAGTTCTCAATGCCTCTTGGATTTGTTCATAGAACAATTCCACCTCTTCGTCATCTTTTATAATATGACCTCTTCGTCATTTAATATACTATGAAGATCCAAAACATTCTGTATATTTGTCTCCTGTAGTTCTATCTGTTTTAATATTTTAAAAGAAAATACAAAACCGTCATATATTATTACAAACCTAATCCTTTCCCTTTTTGTCTATTTGCAAGGTTCTGATAAACCACAGACAAGTCATTCTCGAATATAAAATCAAACACCCCTGCTAAGCTCCTCATTTCCCAACTCGCTGATCAGAAAGATAAACGATGCGGGATGTTATATTCCTCTTTCTTGGTTTGAATAATTGGATACTTTATTTGATTAAAAGCAACGCGACGTCTAGAGGAGAGACTTTTAAATTCGCGCTAGAGATTTTCCTTTGAGTTTTATTTAAATTTTCTAAGACCTTCTCCTATTAATTCAAGTATCTCAACAAATTTGTCTACGGTAGAGAAGGGAAATATAAATGCACCTAGGAGGATAGTCTTTGAGACCCAATGTATTTTCCCGCTTGTGAGACTCTAATTTAATGACATTTACAGTTCATTCGCATTTCCGTTTAGGTGCAGACTAGTTTATAGGGGCTCAGTGTACTTGGAGCATCTTTCACACTATAAAATATACATAATGGTAATTGTCTTTGCACAATATTTCTACACTGTTAAACTGAGTAGAATACGGAATTTTATATAGTAAGAATTTACTTACCAAACTATTCTTATGAAAACTCTCAAACCAGACTCATTAAAAAGTGTCGATAAAGTTCAGCTCCGAATAAAACGTGTTTTTTGCTAGTTTATACCAAAACCAAAGTATTTTTTAATAACAGAAGAGAAAAATTGTAAGTACAATTTTTATTTGATCCATATAAAACCATTTATGAAATGGAACTGGGCAGGTTACGTCACTAGAATGACAGATAATAGATGGACAAAGCGGACTGGAATGGAGACCAAGAAATAATGCCTACTAAATGATCCACCAACACGTTGAACCGACGATCTAAAACGTTGTCATAGGAATTGGATGCAAGAGGCACAAGATCGAAATAGATGAAAAATTATGAGGGAGATCTATGTCCAGCAGTGGATAAGCGAAGATTGAATGATGATGATAAAACCATTTAAAGGATTTTATTACAAACTACTTCCTGACAGTAATGCATTATCTTTCTAAACTCTTTCAGTACTCGTTCAAGTGTGTCGAGGGAAATTGCCCTACATTTACAACAATTATATATATATATATATATATATATATATATATATATATATATATATATATATATATCTAGTAAACTCTTAAATATTGGGGAAATCTGCAAAAAAACTCTAATGTGTATCAATTATTTCACCTAACGTTTTCGCCAAAGAGAATTAATTTGGCTTCTTCAGGGCTAAAAGAGAATAAATTATAATTAGCTACCATATATTATCTAATAAAAAACTTTTACCTTACCGTAAAATTTTAGAAATGTCGAGTTATGATGTTAAAAAACTTTAGCTAGTAACAACATAGTGGTGTTTTTTTGTTACTATGTGCAAAAAAGTTTATTTGTTAACGTTGGAAATGTATGGTAGCTTTGAACTTAAAACGCAAAGGTTTACCCAAGGACAATCGAAAAAACCCAATATAACTACATTTAAAGGAAGTAATTCTTTGAATTGTCGGCAATAACTAAATTTTTAATTGTTGTAAAGTTTGAATGTGAGCTTCTGTTTTCATAGAACGCAAGCGCCGAAACAATTACAAGTAGAGCTTTTGATATCTATGTCGTTAAAGTTCATTGGTAAAACCGATGAAGTTAGATCACAGTCTGGGGAGATATTAGTTTAGAATTGTCTTAATTAAAATTCTTTTTTTAATTAGTATATTGTTCATGTATTATTATAATAATATCTTATTGAGATGTATCTAAGAAAAGCAAGGGAATGTTATCTTTTTTTTGTTAATGAAAATTATTATTAAAGTAGGTTAGTTGTTATTAGATATATCAGTCAAGTTAGTTATCTGTGATGTTGTATTGTTCTTGGTATCTAATTTAAGTAAGAAGTGGTATATATCGCTTAGATTCTTAATGTCACTCTTAACATTGATGGAAAAATCGTTAAGGAAAATATAAGACATTTCACTGAACTCTCTTTTAGATTTATTGTTCTCACGGTGGAGAATTGTAGTGTATTGATAGTGAATTGTAGTGATAATTGAATTTATATATATATATATATATATATATATATATATATATAAATATATATATATATATATAAAAGAAAAAAGAAGTACTTGTGACTCGTTTGGAAAAAATATAACACTGTTTTTGATGGGTTGGAGTCAATAAAAGGGGCTATTTACAATTTTTATCAAGAGCTTCTAAAAAATAAAAAATATCTTACAAAGTTGAACTAGAAATAAAAAATTTTTTGTTAACTCACCAAATAAAATTAGTTTTTTTATATAAAACTATTTTGTAACCAAACCATTTTGTATTAGCAAAAGTGATAATAATTTAAACAAAAGGTCAGAAATTCAAAATTTAAGCAAAATTTATAATTATATAATTTCTATTTAATTTATATATGCAGTCAGTAAAATATCACATTTTGAATTTTCCATATATTTGTTACATTTTTTCGGGCATCTATCAATGGTGAATAAATCTTCTTCTTTTTTGTTACTAAACAAAGAAGAATTTTTTAAACAAAATTTTATTTTTGACAATATGTCAAAAATAAAAAATTTTAAGTTAGTATTTAATGACATTTAGGCTGGTTGTAGCTATTCTATTTTTGTTTACAAATTCAATTTTTTTTCTTAAGAAACTTCATCAAAATTTTTCATTTAATTTATATTTTTTATATATTTTTTATAGACAATTAAATAAATTATAATAAAAACTATTGTTACTGGTTTTGCTTTCCACATAAAGTAACTGTATTTTCATTCATATATGTCCATTAATCAAATTATGACAATGACATATATAGTGACAATATAGTTATTTTTAATAAAAAATTTTTAATATATTTATAATGGTTTGTTTTGTGGAGTACAATAGTATTAACAACTGTAATCTCACGACTAGTAAGTAAGACAATTAACAATTTTAACTAGTTAATTTATATTTCTTTTTATAGATGTCTTGAAAAAGAATTAAATAAAATTCGAAAGCTTGACAGTAAGTCAAAGAGTTTTCTTTGTCTTGTGGGCCAAATAAACTGACTGCATCCTCAAAAATCATAATTTATATTTAAATCAACAGTCAAGAATACCACCATCTTATATATATATATATATATATATATATATATATATATATATATATTATATATATATATATATATATATATATAAAAGTAAAAGATTGCATTTCAATCGGAACTCCACCATTGCCCTACACGTGTTTCGGGTTATTCAACCCATCGTCAGGAGCACTTGTAGAAGTTCAACTGAAATGAAATGCAGTCTAGTATTTGATCATTATAACTAAAATGACAGCCAGGTATGCTAGCAGCGACATCTATACGAAGTAACAAGAAGTCGAGAGACCTCTCTGATAGCAAATTAGGTGAACCTAGACTGCAATTCATTTCAGTTGAACTTCTACAAGTGCTCCTGACGATGGGTTGAATAACCCGAAACACGTGTAGGGCAATGGTGGAGTTCCGATTGAAATGAAATGCAATCTTTTACTCTCATTTAAACGTCTTTCTCTACGTAAAGAGCGAAAAAGATAATAATTTTCAAAGGTAAATCGTAGATGCATGTCGAAGTAAAAGGATTCTTCTAGCGTCGTTAAAATTCTCAAGAAAGAGGCTTTGAATTTGCGGTTCACCTAATTTAACTTTGTTTTCAAAACTTCCACAAAATTTATTTTAAACTCTTATCACTACAGCTGTTTCGGCCAAATTCTTAAAATTCTTCACATTCAAAATAAAGGCCTTAATGTATCTTTGTTAAAAGCTGTGAAAATCAACAAATTTAAACACATAGATATAATTCTGAATGACAAACTTTAGACAAACAGTTCTCCCCTCCTCAACCTATTTCATTAAGGACTATAAAGTGTAAACGCATGCCAAAAATAAATCACTTGAGAAAGGCAATCAGCCGAAACAGCTTTAGTGATAGGAGTTTAAAATAAATGTTTTGGAAGTTTTGAAAACAAAGTTTTCAGTGTTTTATTGTTACATAAAACAAATTTCCATCAAGTAACGGTCGAATCCATCAATCATATCAAAAATGTTTCTTAGATTTGTTTTAATTATTCTTTGAAAACAACAATGTAGTATAAATTTAGTTTATTAAAACAAGAAACTCTAAGATAAAATTAAAACCCCTTTCTTTATTAATCCCTTTTATCTCCAAAGAAATTGTTCTTTGTAAAAATGTCTCTGTACTCAAAAGAATCGTATTACTTATTTTAAATTGTTAGTCGAGATTTTTCTTAGAAAATTGAGTATAAAAATAAAAAAGAAACAAGGAATAGACAATTGTATTAAGTTAATTATAACGGAATTGTTTTAAGTGATTATTAAATAGGGTGGAACGAAAGAGGTCAAGAAAATAAAAGTAAATAAAAATTATTGTGGTTATCGTTTAAAAGTTGTGTCAGGGGTGTCAAAATAAAAAGAAATTTTGAGGTTAGATATTGGATTTGAAAAATGAAAAATCAAAAACATATTTTTGTCGAAAAAATTGATATGGCTGTGATCAAAAGATGGATATAGACAAAGAGTTTAATTAAACTTCACCGGAAGTGACAGAAACTGCAAATAAGTTATTAAGTTTATTGCGTAAAACAAGCAGAGTGTTGTACGAAAAAACATACGCTGAATTTATTGCATAGTGTGTCGAGAGAAAAATAATACGATATTCAGAGTCTGTATTGTTGACATATTTTTCAAACATTGCCGAAAAAGGACTACTAGCAAGTTTGTGGCCCAAATATTCGATGCTAAAATCAACCTTAATTTTAAAATCAAACACTGATATATCTAAATATAATAAGTTACTTATGTTTATCAATAAAAAAAAGGTAATGTACCAGAGAAATTAAAAACACTTAAAAAAGAACAAGTCCAGAACTTCATCTCTCATGCTCCTAACGACGTGTTTCTAATGATAAAGGTAAACCAGTAAATTAAGTTTATATATTTAATACTCATATTTCATAACATTTCATTTTGTAGGTTGCATTGATTTTCTCTCATTGATATTACTGCCGAGATACATGAGTTTCTCTACTCTGTCCAGTGTGGCATCTCCGACTTTTATACCGTCATCCTGTATATAATTTTCTTTGCTAACTATCATATATCTAATTTTCTTAACGTTGAGTTTTAATCCATACTGATCACAAATCTGTTTTATTTTGTTCATCAGATTTTGAAGGTCTTCTCCGCAATTAGCTAGGACTAAGGTATCGTCGGCATATCTAATATTGTTGACGGTTACTCCATTCACAATAATACCTTCAGTTGTCTCCATTAAGGCTTCCTTAAATATTTCCTCCGAATGTAAGTTAAAAAGTAAAGGCGACAATATACAGTCTTGTCTCACTCCTCTTTCTATATTTATTTCATCTGACAGTTCTTGTTCAACCTTTATTCTTGCCACTTAATGCCAGTATAGATTTTTAATTATTCGTAGATCTTTATCGTCCAATCCAGCTCTTTCCGGTATTTCTTGAAAAGAGTCATAATATTAATTACTATTTAACTGGGAATAAGCCACAATTAAAGATAAAAATACGTTTATTGACCTATTAAAGATAAAAATAGGTTTCAATTTCCACTTCGGAAATGGTTCTCAAAATACAAACAGTAAATTAAACAAATTTTGTTTTTTGTTACATAGTGACAAATTCTTTTACTAATTTAATTCTATCTGACTCATTTATATTGACAATTCACACATACATTATGCATTTTAAAGTAGACGACTTTAAAATTATATTGCCAATATTGTTAAGTTGTGCTCCTGGGACGACTTTACGACTGGGACTAATCATTCGATTACATGAAATCAACTTTAACTTGAGAATATCCATCAGAAAAAAATCATAGCATGTAATTCGTCTTTAAAAAGACTAACACTTGACATGATGACAGTAAAATTCTCCTGTTAGTGATTCCATAGTAAATTATGAGGGAAAAACTAGGAAAAAAACCTCATAATACTATCCCGACATGGTAAGTATTTGTTCGTGCATTTAGTTTACCTTTAATAAACACCAAAATTCTGATTTTAAATGTTTCGTTATATAAAAAACATAAATGATGTATCCTCTATATGTTACTGACTTACTAATACTGGTATTTTCTTATTAATAACTTCCTCTTTCATAATTGGTAACCAGATCCTACTACATTCTGCCGAGGAATTTGCGACACAATTAGCCTCATTTAGCATAATTAGAACCGCTTCTTTGATTTTTCTTTTTTTACCATCCGTTTCTTTAATATTTACCTTATACAAAATTAACAAAAGATCCAACAAAGCCTTTGGAAAACAAAATATATAGAACTTTATTCAAGTTTAAAGATTTTTTAAGAGTAAGACTCTTCATTTTTATGGAGTACCGAAAATTCATAAAACGAATATACCACTTACACCCATTTGTAGTACCATGAATTCTCCTTGTAGTGAACTATCAAAATTTTTATTAAATATTTTAAAACCATTTACAAATAAAAAATACACAACATTTTTTAAATAAATTATCAAATACTGAATTTAATTCAAATAATACTTTGGTAAGTTTTGACATAAATAGTTTATTTACGAATGTGCCATTAAATAAGACTTTAAGTATAGTCATGACAAAATTAGAGAGTGATGATTCTTTGGCAACTAGAACAAGACTAAACATATCGGCTATAATGGAGTTATTAACATTATGTACTGATAATACATATTTTCAACTAAATAATGAATTCTATAAACAAAATTTTGGTCTAGCAATGGCCTCTAGTTTATCTCCATTCTTAGCCGATATATTTATGGAAGATTTTGAAACAAATATTATTTCTAAACAAAAATTTGAGGTATGGAGGTATGGATCAGAGTTATTGGACACATTTCTAAATGATATAAACGATAAAGAAGAGACAATAACATTTACCATGGAAAAGAAATATAATAACACGTTACCTTTCCTGGATGTTTTAATCTCTAAGAACGATACTGGATATGAGACTCAGGTGTATAGAAAAGCACCACACACCAATAGATATTTAAATTTTAAATCAAATCACAATATTAATGTAAAAAAGGGAATAATTAAATCCTTATACGATAGAGCCAAAATTATTTGTTCTAACGAAAATTCGTTCTTGGAAGAGAAACATTTGTTAACATCTGTATTATTAAAAAATGATTATTCTTTATCCTTTATAAATAAGGAATTTTCAACAATCGATCGAATGGAACAGAACAACTTAGAACTAAATCCTACAGCATACACAAGGACAAATACGAGGAAAATAAAAATACCGTACATAAAAGGATTATCAGAAAAACTTAAAAGAAGAGAAAATAAATTCAACATTTCAACAACATTCAAAACAACAAACACGTTGAGATCTATTTTGTCCAAAACCAAACCTAACAATGAACAAGAAAGGACAAAGAATTGCATTTATAAAATACCTTGTGAATGCGATCAGTTTTATTTAGGTGAAACATTAAGGCCATTAAATGTTAGGGTTCAATGGAATAATTTAAATGTAGTCCTAAAAGAAACGGATGGTAAAAAAAGAAAAATCAAAGAAGCTGCTCTAATTATGCTAAATGAGGCTAATTGTGTCGCAAATTCCTCGGCAGAATGTAGTAGGATCTGGTTACCAATATTGAAAGAGGAAGTTATTAATAAGAAAATACCAGTATTAGTAAGTCAGTAACTTATAGAGGATACATCATTTATGTTTTTTAAATAACGAAACATTTAAAATCAGAATTTTGGTGTGTATTGAAGGTAAACTAAATGCACGAACAAATACTTACCATGTTGCGATAGTATTATGAGGTTTTTTTCCTGGTTTTTCCCTCATAACAGGAGAATTTTACTGTCATCATGTCATGTGTTTGTCTTTTTAAAGACAAATTACATGCTATGATTTTTTTCTGACGGATATTCTCAAGTTAAAGTTTATTTCATGTAATCGAATGAACTATCTTATAAGTAAAGTCGTCCCAGGAGCGCAACTCAACAATATTGGCAATATCTACTATGTAACAAAAAACAAAATTTGTTTAATTTACTGTTTGTATTTTGGAACGATTTCCGAAGTGGAAATAAAAACGTCAATAAACGTATTTTTATCTTTAGTTGTGGCTTATTCCCAGTTAAATAGTAATTAATTTAAAATGCCACAAGAAAATAGCTTCAATAGCTTCAGAACAATATTAGCTATAATATTGTTTTTTTAACTATTAAATGACATTTACTCATAGTTTTCCAATTTAATGTAAACATAATTTCATATAAATACAATGTTGGATTCATGCAATTATCAGTTCGACTATTGTATTAATATAAAATCACTACACACGATTTATGTTCATCCACTTAGATATATTTCGTGTAAAACAAGTTACATTTGAATAAAATCTAATTTGGTTAGATAGAAAAACTTTTTTTTCAGTCTAATATTGTTGTTTCTAGTTTTCGCTACTGACTCCCATATCCCCAAATGCACTTTAAAAGAGAAATGAAATGAAACTGTGACAAAATAATGTTAAAATTGTGTAACGTTGCTTTTGTAAGTCGATGTGACACTATTACAGGTCTGAATATCCAACTATTAAAGCAAGAAGAAATTTCTAAGGGCATTAAAGCGGTACACGAGAAAACACTCGAGAGGTATAATTCCTTGCAGTAGCAACAAAGGCATGATAAATAGTTTGAAGGAAATTTATGGAAGGCCTTCTCTGACGACACAAGTTTTCTCTTGGAATTTTGTTTCTTTTGCAGAGCTAAGAATTTTTAATGCGATCAGAACGCTTTACAAACTGGCGACTTTGTCGGATGTAGGACAGTATAGGCTCTTGTCTTTTCTAAACCAGTTAGTGAAATTGCCCTTAGTGTGATAATGAAAGAATAAAAAATAGTTATAAGGAAAATTTAAAAAAATTAATTTTTAGCAATTTTTCTAACAATTTCCAAAAAAATTTTATGTTAAATATGTTCCTAATGCAAATCTATTTTTCTTTAAAAATTATGCATAAAGACAAGTGCAATATTTTGCTCAGATCACAGAACAATAGCTTTCATGAGTAATGAAACATACACTGTGTAATGTTTTTAAAAATAATACACAGCAGAATTGTTAAAACTCTTAATATGAAATTAGTGATACACAATTTGGCTTTAGAAATGGTATGGACCCAAGAGATGCTTTATTCGGCTTACATATGCTGGCCCAGAGATGCATTCCGTGACTAACATTCGGTCTTTCAGACGGACGACTTCGAGTTTTTATGATTATATCAGAATCGTTCGTTATAAATCGTCGCCCCTCTCAGTAGCTGTAGCTACTAGCGTCTAGCCGTTGGCAGCTCAGGATAATCCTGACCAATCCAATTGCACTTGAGTATGTGTGTGGCGCGTCATTTAAATTATGTACATATTTGAACGTAACAGTTCTCATATCACGAAACGTTCTCGGATTGTTCACTCAAACAAGAAGTAATGTTTAGTTGTTTTAAATACACAGTTTTATTATTTTACATATTATAAATACTATCTTATTGTGAGTTGGCAACAAGTGAGGGAGGGCTTGTCTGCTTGTCACTTATTATTATTATAGATCATAGTTGTTGTTATTTGTTATGTTGTTGTATAATAAAAATAATTACCACAATCAAATATCAGCAATAAACTGACGTTCAGATAGACTTGGAAATAACTGTCCAATATCAGTTTGATGTCCAATGTGTGTTTTTATAAAATTGACTTCAACTTTTTCTGCCAAATCAACCACAACCGTGAGACTGCTGGGCAAAATCCACCAATTTTTATACTGCCTTTTATTTTTAAGTGGCTTTTTCCTTTGCTTTCAGAATTAAAGCAGCCTGACCGATGACAGAGAAACTTCATTGTTTTGTGAGTCTTTGCGGAAAAGTTCTAACGTATTTGGTTTTTCTACGACATTTCCACTCCTGAAAAGAGACTAAATTGGAAAATTGAAGTGTTTCACTTTCTAGGATTAGGTTGTGTTCTTCTTGAAAATAGTAGAAGAGAACTTTAGTAAAGATAAAAAAAGACAAAAACACGAAAATGAAATAGGAAACGCAGAAACAGGAATAGATCGAAACGCTCGGACTGTGAAGAATCAGAGGAAAAGTATAAGAGAGTGAAACAGAGATATCAAAAAAGGTTTGACGCTATGAAAGCTCAAGTACAGAAACTTTAGCAAACCATAGTGGCAAACGACGAGGATGCCAAAAGACTAACCAATAACATACTCGACCTGATGGATGAACTAACTAAGAAGAAAAACCCGGCTATTCCACAAAAAGAGGGGACAATCACCCCTAAACCGGTGAAGAAAACAGCAATGAAGAAAATGACCAAACATCCGGTGAAAAAAAAAACGAATTCAAAGTCAAAAGCCAAAGAGGGAAACACGAAGAAAACTTAAGTCATCCCCATGGTCATGTCGTATATACGACAAAACTGGAGATATGAAAACTGAGAATGTCGGGTGGCTAATATACTCACTCAAAAAAAAAAACTTCCAAACCAGAAAAGGAAGAAACAGTGAAAATCAGCGTTGCGTAAAAACAAATCCAGAAGCGTAAAAAAGTTGAGATGAATAAAACCATCAGAACCAGACAAGTCAAAAGTAAGACAAAGGAAACACAGCCTAGCACTAGCAACCTTTTTCAATATATGGATCTAACATGCAAAATAAATGTATCCAAATCATTTATCTGTCCAGAGAAATTTCCACAAGAGAATGACCAGACTAATGACTGCAGTATTCAAATTCTCCAGTTAATCAATGATGCTGCCCAATGCCAAAGTGTTTCTGTCACTGTCACTACAACGATTATCTAAAAAGTATTAGAGGCACAATTCATTGCTGTTTTTTCAAAGGCTACGAAAGTATCTACCGATTGCACCACCACTGAAATAAAAGTAGTAAAAGGGAGCAGAGTTACCGCCAGGATGTGACCTACGAACCAATGATAAAGTTTACATGAAGTCCAAAACAGTAATTAAAGACGGACTACTAACATTAAAAATACCAAAACTACCCCTATTCCAAAGAAACACCAAATAGTCAAACCCCTAAAATTGGACAGAATTAATAAACCAAGATGATGTGAAATGTGACTGTGGAGAAACACAGAATATGGAACATCTTCTTACATGCAGAGGCTATCCTCATCGATGTATCCTTGAAGATTTGTGGCTCGCCAACAAAGATGGAACCAACGTAGCCCGATACTGGGTAGAAATTTTATGAATGACATCTCCGGACACGATAAAGTAAGTCCTAATACAAAAGGACCACAGGTACAATGCGGATACCACCGATATATATCCTGGTAGTAATCTTTTTAATTTTTGGTTTTCTCAAGCTACGCAAACTGAAAAAAGAAAAACATGAGCAGAATCCAATCACAGCAGAAGACATCCCTGACTAAAGCCAAGAGTACTCAGAAACAGTACACACAGTTTTGTTTATCCCTCACAAAACTTCCTCAGCGGATATTTATTTATTTATTTAGCGTACGGCAATTTGATACACAACATTATCACATATATGTTACAATCTAACATCTAATGTATTAAGATATTCAATCGACGCTGGTGTTGCAGAGGCGAAGTCTAGAGGATCTCCATAATACTTCCTCCGAGGGCATTTGGCAATCATATGCTGGATGGTCTGTTTCTCGGCGCCGCAGTCGGTTCTCATTCTCCATTTATAAAGGGAATCTGCGCAGATTTTATGACCCGTTCTTATCCTGTTAAGAGTTGACCATGATTTTCGGGGGAGGTCAAAACCTGGTGGAGTTTCTGTGATGCATGGTGTGTTTCGCATTATTAGGTTCGGTCTGTCGCTCTGCATGTTCTTCCACTGGGAGTTCATTTAAAAATTGTTGGAACTCAAGTTTATTGCATCTCTAGTCGGAGGTTTTCTGGAGCGCAATCGATGTGAATTAGCGTCGGTGACATATGTGTGTATAGGTAATTGCGGGTTGTTAAGCAGCTTTTGGAATTCTCTAAGCAGAGCATGCTGACGACGAAGATTAGGTGGAGGTATATGGCTCAGTAGTGGAAGCCACTCCACAGGTGTAGACTTGATCGTTCCAGATATGAGACGCATGGCGACATTGAGCTGGGTATCTATAATTTTTGTGTGAACGCTATTCAGTCAAACAGGAGAGCAGTATTCAGCTGCGGAGTATACGAGTCCAAGGGTCTGAACACCGAAGTGTACCTGCTGATGAGCGCCATGTAGTTCCGCAAAGCTTCTGTATGATGTTGTTACGGGTTCTCAGCTTTGCTGCGGTTTTCTCAAGATGTTTCTTAAAGGAGAGTGTTCTGTCCAGGGTGACGCCGAGGTACTTGGAATTATAGTTGTGCGTGAGCAGTTGGTTATCAATGTATACTTTTAGTTTTCTGTGGGCCATTTTGTTGTTCAAGTGAAAACAGCCAACCTCGGTTTTTTTGGGGTTAGGTTTAAGTCTCCATTGTTTAAAGTACTTAACCAGGCGTTCCAGATCTTCCGTTAGGATTGCCTCGGAGTTTTGTATTAAGGAGCTTTGAGTTGCAAGTGCCCAGTCGTCTGCATATCCAAATTTTTTAGATCTGATAGGGGGCATATTATTATATACATACTAAATAGCAGCGGTGCAAGTACGGAGCCCTGGGGCAGGCCATTATTAAGCGTTCTCTGTTTGCTCACTGTAGTTCCCATGGTTACATGGATGTTTCTACTGCTCAGCATAGTATTTATGAGTTGGGTGGTTGCTTTGCAGGGGATTATTATAAGGAGTTTATAGATGAGGCCATCTTTCCAAACCGTGTCATAGGCAGCCGATAAATCGATGAATGCTACAAACGTCTTCAATTTTCTTTGGTAACCTGCCTCTATGTAGGTAGTTATAGAGAGCACTTGGTCAGTGGTGCTTCGTTGAGGCCTGAATCCTGCTTGTTCAATTGGTATTTTTTGATGTAGCTTTGGGCCGATTCTGTTCAGGACCAGTCTTTCGAGGAGCTTGTAAGCTGCACTGAGTAAAGCGATGGGGCGGTAACTCGCTGGGTTGTCTGTTGGTTTTCCAGCTTTCAGGATGGCTATGATTTTTGTTTGTTTAAAGAGGTTTGGTAGGTTACCTATTTTAAGTATATCTGTGTAGAATTTAGACAGCCAGGTTTTTGCAGATTTCCCACAATGGATCAAGATTTCGGGGGTAAAGAACTTACGATACGTTAACCCCGATTGTTAGCGGTATTGCAGTTCAATAGTCCAGCCGATCAGCAGTTTCGACACATATTGCAGACAGGTCGTCATCAATTAATTTCTTATAAATACTGTGAATTTTTATTTTAAAGTGAGTAGTTTAATTAAATACAGTGCTGTTTCTTTGTTAGTTGTAACTTTTAAAAGGTGTTAGTTTTTAGAAAGTACCTTCGGAAGTGACAACCCTTAAGTCGCATTGACCTCATTGGTGTACCAAGAAAAACTAAACTCAGAATTCAGGAAATATTTAACATTACCGAGGTCGAAAAGGAACCTTCAAGAGCTAATACAAATGGCCGATGTTTCGTTTGTTCCAGTAAAAGAAGCAGAAAGACTTGATTCACATGTCATCGTTGCATGTTACGTATTCACTACTCTTCTTTCGGGCTTGGAAGCTATCTATCTATACAGCCCTTAACATCCATCCTTGGATATAGGCCTTCTCCTCCTACTTCCATGCCTCTCTATCTTGGGCAATTTGGATCCATTTTGACCCGGCGTGTTTCTTCAGGTCATCTGACCATCGCATTTGTGGCCTTCCCCTTTTACGTTTGTGATTCCATGGTCTCCAATGTATAATTGTTTTAGTCCATTTTTCATCTTTCTGCCTTAGGGTGTGTCCGGCGAACTTCCATTTAAGCTTTGCTACTTGGGTTGAGACATCTTTCACTTTTGTTTTATTACGGATCCATTCGTTTCTTTTTTTGTCTGATAGTTTAATGTTCAGCATTTGTCTTTCCATGGATCTTTCTGTCTTTGCTATTTTTTCCATAGCCTTTTGCCTGCTATTTCTTCCAAGCCTTTCCAGGCTTGGAAGCATAGACATTAAAACAAGTGCATCTAAATGTTGGCTGCCTTTCAATTTTGGCGTTACAGAAGAATTCTACGAATAGAATGGACTCAAATAACGTCAAACGCAGAAGTTACTAGAAAAATAAGAAATGAAGCTAAAATAATATTGACTACCGAAAGACGAAAACTTGTGTACTTAGGCCATGTTATAAAAGGGCGAAGATATTCATTATTGCAGCTTATTGAAGTGACGAAATCTAAATGTGGGAAGAGGAAGAATATCGTGGCTTAAGAACTTGAGGGACTGGTTTGAATGCAGTAGTGCAAAACTATTTAGAGCGGCAGTCAACAGGGTCTGCATAGCCATGATGATTTCCAATCTTCGATAGAAGATGGAACTTAAAAAAGAATAAGTTTGTAGATACAAGAATAATAAGTGATTAAATACCTATTCTATCAGCTAAATTTTTAAAAGAAGATGAATAACATATTGACATCTTTTGAATTTCAGATTTCAAATCAAAATATTTGCAGAGATATAATATACATCCTACATAAAACACCCAATATGTTACCTTTTTATAAAAGATACTTTATTTATAGGATATCAAATTCTAAAAAAAGTAGCAACAGTAATTATAATTCCAGTTGTACATATTGCCTCCAAACAAAATAATATTGGATACAGATATAAATCCATAAATTTCATATATTGACGTAAAAGATGAAGAGATAAGCTGCTCGATCCAGCGGTTTCTAATTACAGTTTCTGATATATTCAAGGGAGAGAGGATTTCCATATTGCAATATTGAACCAGTTTCTGGAAATTGCATATACATGGCATGGGGTTAAAGGATTAAGACTCATTGTTAAGTGTTTAAACGGCTTTAGTTTAAACAGAATATATGAATACGAATATGGATGTGGATATGGATATGGATACAATGAATTATAAATGAATACAAACATTATGTGGCTTCACGTAAATTTCCTTTAACCCATTAGTTCCCAAGAGTAGAAGAAAAACAAATTTTGTTTTTTTTTATTGCATTTTATTGCTAAAATTATATCTTAGTACTCACTTATTAACCCCCTCTGTGGCTCAGTGGTAAAAGCGCCTACCTTTAAACCTAACGGTCGTGAGTTCGAATCCCATCTGGGTGGAGAAATTTTCGTTTATTAAAAATTAATGAATGAAAATAATTTCTATCCATGTGCGATCGGTACTCACCGGAGGGACCGCAGACGTTCGGATACCATTAGCGTCTCTTAGCAAACACAATGACGTCGACTTTGCTAAGTATCAAGAGAATTACTCTACATACACACACACACACACACACACACACACACACACACACACACACACACACACACACACACACACACACACACACACACACTACACTAGGTACCTGACTGTACCATGCCAATGATCATGGTTGTCGAGGCATTAACTCAATAAAAAAAAAATACCTACTTATTAAGTAAAAAAAAAATAAAAGTTCTTAGTTTTTTAATAACAAAATATTGCGTATACGCAACGATGCGATTTGCTAGTAATTTCTATTTTCTATGAAATGATTCAAAACAATTTTGATGTAGATGTATTTTACAGTTCGCACACACACACATCATCTGGAAACAGTTTGTTAGCAGAAGTTATTTTTGATAATGTTGATCACTTTAGTGCAGAGGAAGAGAACAAAGCAATAAGAAGTTTCAGACAGCGCTGAAACTGTTTCTGGATGGTCGTCTAGAATTAAATCTTGTGGGATTGTCGATTGGATCATTTGAAGCTGATAAACCGTCTCCTTGAACGTTATCTTCGATGAACGGTACGTCCATTTTCATAAAGGTAACTGCTATGTAAAATTTACAATCTAATTTAGATATTTTGGTTTTATTTGCCACGTTATATGTTTTGCACGCATTAACAATAACACTATCAATCACATTTATAAGTAGAGGCCACCACCATTTCTTTCCTTTTGCCTTTATTCTGTAATTTGGTATTCCATTATCATACAAATCAACACCACCCATATGTTTATTATCATCATCATCATTGGCTTTTACAACTCTTCGTGAGTTTTTGCCGCGTTTACTATTGCCTTCCATTGATTCCGATCCTGTGCTATTATTTCCCATGGCCTTACTTCCATCTTCTCCAGGTCTTCTCTGACTGCGTCTTTCCACCTTTTTCTAGGCCTTCCTGTCGATCTTCTACCATCTGGTGTTTCCCAAAACACATTGCTAATCAGTCTGTCGTCATCACTCCGTACCACGTGGCCTGCCCATCTTAATCTATTGGCTTTTATGTATCTTACGATAGGTAAAGAAATAATAAATAAGACTTACTCACAATCAATTTAATTTAACTATAAGACGAGCAATTTCGCTTTCTACAATATGCAAAGCATCCTCAGGTCTCGATACAAAGTTAAACAAATGATGCCGGTACTCTATTAATTGATGGATGGTAGAACATGGTTGAAACTACTATGTATTGTTGAATGGAGAACTCAATTCTATTATTGCAGTTGTTTGACAGTAAACAGGAAGTTCTTGAGAAGATAGATTTGATCCAATGAAGAAGAGATATGTGTGTGATTGCTTGTTAAATGAAAGTGATGTAGTATACCATTGTGTTATTAAAAGTTATTTATACTTATTCGAGAGATATATTTTTGAAATGTGTGTTATTTATTGAGTAATTGTTTTATGAAGGTGACAGTTTTATGACAATGAATAAGTTTAGATGTAAAAATTGTGTGGGTGTGCAATTATTTTCCAACTTGTAGTTATCAAATTACTTTGATAAAGTTCCATTGGCAATTAGTAAATTATTGAAAAAAGTCAAGTAAATAAAATATTAAAATACAAACAATTAAGGACAATTTAAACACACTAAAACAGAAAACACTTAGAAGGGACGAAACAAACATTGAATTTAAAAGGAGGAAGGGCTTTAATGCACTACATCTCAGTCTTGGGCACAATGAGTCTATTTTTTTTTTCACACACACATCTCTTCTTCATTGGATCAAATCTATCTCCTCAAGAACTTCCCGTTTACTTTCAAACAACTGCAATAATAAAATTGAGTTCTCCATTCAACAATACATAGTAGTTTCAACCATGTTCTACCATCCATCAATTAATAGAGTACCGGCATGATTTGTCTAACTTTGTATCGAGACCTGAGGATGCTTTGCATATTGTAGAAAGCGAAACCGGTCGTCTGTTAGTTAAATTAAATTGATTGTGAGTAAGTCTTATTTATTATTTTTTTACCTATTGGAAATGGACTCACACAAGCAACACATTCAATATCTTACGATGTTTCCTTTCCCGAAGAGAGTCTCTATTTCATTGTTGTATCTGCTCCTCCATTCATTGGTCACGCTGTCCCTGCAAGGACCATATATAATTCGCAGGATTTTGCGTTCCCATACTAATAGATTATTGATTTCTTTCTTTCTCAATGTCCATGTTTTCACTTCCATATGCCATTGCTGGTCGTATTATGGTTTTGTAGATTTGGATTTTGGCACGCCTTGAGAGAAGCATGTTGAATGGCAAAGAATGATTTATTCCAAGGAAGATTTATATATGGCCAAGGAATTAGTTGGATTTTCTTTTCTTCCCTGTACATCTTTTTGCACCTGCGAGAAGTTCAATGGTACAATTATTTGTTGCAGCTGTTACTACAGAATTGTCATTCCATTTAACTAAAAATACACTTTGTTCAAAATCGTAAGTTTCCATTTTACTATTATAAGTACGGTTTTCGCGGATCGTCACAGTTGCGTAAAATCCTTTTTCTTCTAGCAATCCGAATAGCTTGTAAGATGAGAAAAAGTTTTTAAAAAATATGCGATGATTAGATTTTCGTTCAATCACTGACAACAAGTCAAGCACAACGTTTTCTACTAGACTCAACTCGTTTTCAGAAGCACTTGTTTTTCAAACATAAGGTAAAAAGTTAAATAAATAGCCATTTAAACTACATAGAAACCCACTCTGTGGCTCAGTCGTAAGAGCGCCTACCTTTAAACCTAAAGGTCGTGAGTTCGAATCTCATCTGGGTGGAGAAATTTTCGTTTATTAAAAATTAATAAATAAAAATAATGTTCTATCCTTGTGCGATCGGTACTCACCGGAGAGACCGCAGACGTTCGGATACAATTAGCGTCTCTTTGCAAAGACAATGACGTCGACTTTGCTAAGTATCAAGACAATTACTCTACACACACACACACACACTACACTAGGTACCTGACTGTACCATGCCAATGATCTTAGTGGTCGAGGCATTACCTCAATAATAAAAAAAACTACATAGACATTATAGTTACAACCCAAATCTAATTGGTTTTCCATCTTACAACTAAGTCTTCTAAAGTCATTTATGTCCATCTTACAACTAAGTCTTCTAAAAATGTGGCACCATTTTCTCATCTATGAATAGACTATGAGAAAATACTCCAAACTGCATGTTTTTTTTTATTTATCCAATCAAATTAAAATTTTGGTACAAACAAAAATGCAATATCAAAATTCTATTATTTAAATTCGTTAGTCTGTCAACTTAGCGGCGCCTATTACAAGAAATCCAACGTCCCGTAAACGCAACATTATTGAAATCGATTAGGTATGAAAAAACCGAACAAGATTTTTGAAATCCGATACCCTATCTTTTCTACTGATCGATATATCAATATAAATTATTAATTTCAGAAATATAATTTTATGTTTATTCATCATCATCAATGGTACTACAGCCCTATGAAGAGCCTCGACCTTCTCAAGTCTATTACGCCAGGCAGTCTATACATTGCCAACCGTTGCCAGTTTGCTGCGCTTATCTTTCTACCATCCTCATCTACACCATCCTTCCAACTGAGTTTTGGCCTACCCCTTTTTCTACTTCCCACGGGTTGTGACATAGGGATTCTTCTAGGAGGGTTGTTTTGCTGTGATCTTGCTAGATGTCCTGCCCATCTTAGTCTTCCTATTCTTATAAGAGATACTACGTCTTTACCACCAAATATTTGTTTATATCTGTGGTATACCTCGTAGTTGTATCTTCTCCTCCAAACACCATTTTCACAGATGCCACCAAATATTCCTTAAAATTTTATGTTTATTTACGGAAATTAAATAGACAAAATATGAAAAAAGAATTTTCGGTTTTTTCAATATTTACTAAATTAAAAAATATATATATTTTTAGTTATTTCAAAATATTTTATTAGATTAGTATTTTATGAAAACACAAAATATTTGGACTATGTTCACGACAGAATAATCCTAATCCGTCATATAATATGTATCTATTTCTAGTGTTTTATATACCTTTTAGAAAATGTTCTTTTTTCTATTTATTTCAGTACATTTTAAAGATAATAATATTAATCCAGGAATAAATAAACTATTTTTCTTCTTCTTCTTGATGTGCCTATCCGTTACGAATGTTGGCAATCATCATGGCAATATTTATCTTATCTGCAGCAGCGCGGAACAGATGAACAGATCTTGTATTGTACCAGATTCTGAGGTTTTTTAACCAAGATATTCTTCTTCTTCTTCTTCCTGGACTCGCTTTCCAAAAATTTTTCCACGTGTACAGCTAGCGAGATGGTCATTGGAATAATGTGTTGGTGACAACTTGTTCTGAGTCTTATGTGAATTTTTCTAGGAGGTCTCTTCTTTTGCTTCTGACTTCGCTTGCTTCGCTTGAATGTGCTCCAATGTACCGTGTCTTGGCATTAAAGTCTCCCATAATGATAAAAACTTCCTTTCGAGGACTTTTCTGTAAAATACTGTTGATGTTTTGATAGAACTCAATTGCTTTTTTCTCCTTTGGTCTGCAGTGGGAGCATAGACTTGGATGATGTTTATATTAATAGAGTTAGCTTATACTTGTATTAACATCACTTTTCTGAAGAGTAACTTAAGAGTAAAGAGTAAAGTTAGTAACACATTTGGTAACCTTGGGTAATATGATTATTCCGACTCCATATTCATGTGATCCATCACTTTCCCGAGTAATATACTTTGTGATGTTCTACTTGTATTTCTCTAGAATCTGGCTATATCATTTCTACTATTCCGATGATTTCAATATACATTCTCTTTTCTTGTATTTTATTGTGGATTTTTCTTGCTTTGTATAAAGTTTTAACACTCAATGTGCAGATCTTGATATTCTTTCTACACTTCAATTTATAATCTTTTGATTAACTTAAAACTGTTCTTCCCGGATACCCAATCGAAGGAATTACTCCGAAATTTATTTAAGTATTAAGGATTGCCATGATTGATTGACTAGGGCGTATCGCTGGATCTTTAATGAAGTGTTTACTCTACTTGTGCTTCTCCATCCCTATACTGTTGATCAAATCTTTGGTTTATCCACCTTCGAGGCCAATTTCACAACCTCAGGACAAAAGGGGGCCTTACTATTTACCAACTCGTCTGCTTGAAGCCGTTGGTCAGTAAGTGGGTGACTGCTTATACCAACAATCGCTCGGTGAATCACTCATCACACGGAGCGATTAGCCACACTAAAGAGTATGAGGTAGATAAAAGTATAGTGAGCCGTCTGCCATCGGCAAGCTAATAGCCATTAGAAGCAAGCAAATAGCCATTAGAGGGCGAAAGAAACAAGATTTAGCCAAGAGAGTCTGATAGGAAAGATTAAAGACATATCACTCAAAATAAGTGGAAAAAGAGTAATTTGTGAAGGCCCTTTTAATACGCCAATTGCCTTTCATAGGCGTATGAGTATTGATGCACCTTGTGTTCCCGCTCATACCTCGTGGTGAAAGAAAAATTAACTAGGTTTAATTTATTAACGGAAATCAAAGACATAATTGCAATATTTCATATCGTACTTTTGGTTGAAGAATAAAATAATTTAATTTTATTTTTTACTAAATTATTAACCTCTTAACATTTAAATTACGGTTCTGTCGTATCTTGTAACAAATTTATCAATACGAGCCTGTATTTTCCGTTTTAAATATGGCAATCGCGTGCTGACACACTTCAAAGGTGGGCATTCTGATTTATATATTTATTCTGCGGTAGAGATATGTCAATAATACTCTTAATTTTGTCATAAGTTTTATAGATAAAAAAATAATAAAGCTTTCTATGTTTGTCTTTAATGTATTTACATGGATATACATCCATGTGTATGTACATTCAGTGAAACGTTTAATTATTTCTCATGTTTTTGACATCCCATTTTTTTATTCCGGGTAATTGTTTGGCTCTAAAGTTGTATATGAGTGTTATATCACTGACTTCTGACAAAATCCCGCAGGATAATATCCCAGTTCCGGCGGTTTAAAAAGTTCTTAAGCTTTTAAATGAGCTTATACACAGAAGTTGGTTCGTTATGTAGGGAGTGACACTAATGAGAAAGCCAAAAATTGATTTAATGACTGCGACTATGAAATTTCCAACTAAAGTTGTTATATTAGTTTAAAGTGAACTTTGGAGTCGGCCTTTTAATCCATTAAAACTTGGTGAGTGCTGGCAGTTCGTTCGTTTAATTCTGCTTTTCCAAGCGTCCACATCAGAGACTGTGTAATCCATACATTTAATAAGACCTGACCACTCGATATGGGAAAATGCCGGATATCATACGTAAAAAATTCGGCTTGCTTAAGAGCTTTTAGGGAAATTGCATACAAGCTCTTCAAAAAAACTTTTTAAACATTACCGAAATACATAATATAATATAAGTGGGCTATCCACAAAAATTAAGTTACCGTTTTAATTGTAACAAATATATTTGATTTATTAAAAGCTGTGTAAAATTATAAACTTAATAAAAATAAATCCTCGTTAAATCTAATAAAGGACTTTTGCAGCAGATTGTAATGTATATTTTTATTGGTTTTTTAGTGATGTAGTTTATTTAAAGTTTTTCAAAATTTCTTTTTGTAATTTTTTTTTAATATTTTTAAGACACATTTCTTTCAATATAATGAATTATCAATTCGATCAATATATGGACGGCTCAGAAGCCAATCAGGTTAAGTCACTAAATATACAATCTGAGAAAATTAACTTGTTTCAAAACTTGTTGTAATAAAATAACGACTCTCATATAAGTACTAATAATAATTTTTATTGAAATGTAACATACAAATAAACTGAAATATAAGAAAATTTAATAAAAATGAAAAGCGTTTTTCTTTTTTAATGCGTTTAAACAAGGAAAAAATAAATGCTAAGTGTCGACTGAACTAAAAAATAAAACAACGATAAAACAAAAATTATTAGTCTATGTATTATCCGAATCTTCACTGTCGTTATTAGACTCAAGTTGGCCGATCATTGAAGTTGAAGGTCGAGGATTAGCCTTTTGTGTTACTGGCAATTTCTTATAAAATTCGTGGTAGTGCGGTGAAATGTAAGGAAGCAAATCAAACATGTGTTTTTTTAAGTCTTTGACAGGTCTGCGATTTGGGTAGAGTTGCTCCTGAACAATATTAAAGAACTTAGTTGGTCTTCCCTTTCCGGAATTTTTTGCAATGTTTATCTCGTTAAATGGAAAATCTTCTTGCAGTGTTTCTTTGCAGAAAATAGATTCCGGTTTATTTTTGTAATATTTAAGCCATTTTATGTTCAACCAATTAATTTTTCCTCCTGCAGTATCGATTTTTCTATTAATGATGCTATTTTCCAACATTCTTGTCGAAAGAAATTCTTCACGTTTCATTTCAGTTATTTGAAATGAATTAGTCTTTTTAGCAGTGGCTTCTTCTTCTTCTTCTACTTTTTGTAGATCTTTCGATCTGTTTAATTCTGAAGCTGCCTTGGTTAATTTCTTGGGAGGTAGATTGCCAACTATCCCTCCATCTCTTAGGTGGTCTTCCGGGGGTCTTGAACCAGGCGGATTGTTTTCTAGGGCAATTTTTGGGAGTCTATTCTCATCCATTCGTCTTACATGGTTGTACCACATCCTCTTGCGCTGTCTTCCCATCTTACAATATCTTGAATTTTGCATTGCTCTCTAATGTTTGTATTTCTCACTCTGTCCCTTCTTGTTTTTCCCCATTATTGTTCTTAGGGTTTTCATTTCGGCAACCCTTAGCATCTTTAGCAGTGGCAACTAAATTAATTCAATCTTCAGGACCATAAATAAACTCTTTTTTCTTTGCCTTTGTCTCAATAACCCTAAAATCTGCATCATTCGGAAGGTAGCTATGACCTGAAGTGAGAAATTTATAGTCGATTGAAGTAGCTTTCATTTCAGGATCTTGTACAAGTTTGAGCAGTGATAGACTTAGTTTAATATTGCGGTTCTGGCCTGTACAGCAGTCCGAATACAAAATGATATTATCACAATTTCTTGCATTCATTTTTAAATGTTTTGTCAGGCAGAAGGCAACTTCTTGTGAACCTCAAGATCCCTCTGTTTCGTCCCACATAAACATGTACCCATTATTGTCGTTAAAACTATAAATTCCCAAATTGTAAACATATAGGTTCATCTTGTAATAAGCATTACAAAATAATCAAATAATTATGAAAACAAATTATCACCGATTAGGGAAAATATAAATAATTGAGCAGATAGCATGAGAACAGTAAGTAATGGAAATTACTTATGGTAATTGGTAATTAGTTTTTATATTGTTAATTTTATATATTGTAGGAATTTGAGTTGTTTTTCTCTAATAAAAACAGTTTACTACAAATCCGTCACTTGCTGCCTGTACAATAAAGACAATTTCCCAACAAGTATAATAAATAGTAAGATTTAAAAGAATTTATTTTCCATTTTCAAATTACCAATACTGCGGCGGACTTACCCTGCGGTAACAAGCCACGGCCTCCCATCTTTTATCATACTTAAATTCAATAAAAAATTAAAAGCTTAATTACTTAAAATAATTTTGTTTGGTAAAAAATACATGTTTTTCGTTTAGCAGTCATTTACTCTTGACGGTAATTTTCAGTCGCAGATATAAAAAAAAGGTAATAACAAAAACAAAAATTAAAAAAATCTTCTGATCTCTTTAATTACTAATTAACGTAAAAATAATTAGAAACATGAATTAAATGAAAGACACAAAACTCATATTCTAAGAGTGTTCTGTGATGAATTTAAAAGGAGTGTTAATTAAAGGTTATAAATAAATTTATTCACAATAATTAGAATAGCTTTAACCTTAGACGAGGAAAGTGAGAAGCCTTAAACTTTAATATATACATTTCAAGAATACTGACATGATAACTGTAAATTTTATAGAATATATTCGTAGATAATGAAAGAGAGGTAACATCCATTAAATAAACCTTCAAAAAGTGAAGCCAGTTTCGATGAGACCGCCATGTTTTGTGACTTTAGGTTGCCCATTACCAAGGTGAGTAAAAGGGAGGTTGCATGGTAACTCATGACATTGACAGAATGAAATACGACGTGTGACGTCACCCAGGAGGTTCAATTTTACGAATTGTTTGAAAACAAAATAGGAGAAGTGGTTTTGGAGAATATATTTTGTTGTTAAATATCGTTAGTGCTTTAGTTTATGTTAATATCTTGAGATGTAATATGTCTATAGATATTATTGAGTGATTTTTAGTATACAACTTGGACCCAATACTCTTATACAAGTGTTAAGATACATTTAACGTGGTTGTGTCTTACTGCATTTTATTTCTGCTGTATTATATAGTAAAGGTAACATTGGGATTAATGCAGGAAAACATACCTCCATTCAATTTTTTTATTGATTTAGATGGCTGGTGGAAATATTTGTAGTGTAGCAATTTGCAAATATAATTCAAAAAATTCCAAAAAGGATGGAAGGAATTTAATGTTTTTTACATTTCCAAAAAAATGTAAAAATTAAAAAGCAATGGATTAGCAAGTGTCAGAGGAAGGATAAGTGGTCCTGTTTTAATAAAAGAGTTTGTAGTATACACTTTCACATGGAAGATTATGAGGGTGCTTTAAAAGCTACACTATTAAACATAACTATGTACAACCTAAAAAGCTGAAAAAAGATGGTAAGTAGGTATAGTCATTTAAATGTTCAGTAAAAATGTGTTAATTCACTGATTTTGATTTTTATCATTTACTGTTAATTTTGTACAACTTAAAAGGTATCTATTTAATGGAATCATGTTTTTAATATTTTTTATATTCTATTATATAATACAGTAATATAATCAGATGTTCCTTAAATATATTGAAGTTAAGGCAAAAACTACTAATTCTGATATATAAATCTTGAGTTGAATCTCAAAGTTAAATCTCTTTTTCAGCATGGTATACTTGTTTGGACAAATTTATAATAATCAACTACATGCATTATCCTCAATTCAAAATATTTTTAAAAAAGTAAATTGTATTCAACCCATTATTAATATAGTATATTAACATGTTTTAGTCACATGTATACACAAGAAAGAATCTACTTCCAATTTAATACAGTAATTCTATTGTACTACATATGTTTAATTACTATTTAACTGGGAATAAGCCACAATTAAAGATAAATATACGTTTATTGACGTTTCAATTTTCACTTCGGAAATCGTTCTCAAAATACAAACAGTAAATTAAACAAATTTTGTTTTTTGTTGTTTATTTTAAATTTTAAATCAACAAAAAACAAAATTTGTTTAATTTACTGTTTATATTTGAGAACGATTTCCGAAGTGGAAATTGAAACGTCAATAAACGTATTTTTATCTTTAATTGTGGCTTATTCCCAGTTAAATAGTAATTTATTTAAAATGCCACAAAAAATAGCTTCAGAAGAATACATATGTTTAGCAGCAATAATATTTTATGATTTCTGTAACTCTGCAGGTACTTATCTCCCACATTTTTTAAACATTGAATGAAATAAATAGTTATTAAAAGTCCAAATGTATTTTTTTCGATATAACATAGATTAATAGATTTACAATCATTGTTGTTTTCGAGTTCATTTCAAGGAGTAAAGTGAATGAATTTGAATGTAGCATTCTCAGCGACGTCATTCCCGCCGTTAGATTCTCACGCTGATTGGTGTAAAGTTACCAGACAACCTGTCTATTTTTAATAACCTTGGCCCATTACTACCTCTAGCAGTGTTACCAGGTCTACTAATTTTTCAGTATATCTACTGATTTCAATACTATATCGATTTACTAAAAATATATAATGATAAAATCATGTTCAGAAAGTGATCATTATGTCAGTGTTCAACTATAACTTAAAAAAAATCTATTTATTGATAAATATCCATTATTCTCAATCTACTGAAGGAATATAATATGACCTGGTAACTTCTTTGGTGCCGGTTGGTGTCAATTTAGGCTTCAGCCAATTCCATATGATTACGCGTCTCCTCTTTTTCTTTGTCTAAGATTGTATTATACTTGTATTCGCCCCGTTAAGGATCAGTGGTGAGTTATCCACGAACTTCATTAAAGCCAAGAGAATGCAACATCAAATTTTCCGACGTGTGAAAATTCATTTACTAAGTATGAGATAAGTTAATGAATAAAATGAAATATAATAAATATAAAAGATAATTATAAAATAAAGAAAATCGATGAAATATGATGTTTGATATTTTACTGATTTTTAAATGTTGCGTTCTTTTAACTTTACCGTAGTTCATAGACAACTCACCACGCACCGCCACCCATCCTTAACAGGACGAATGATGGTCCTTAGTAATAAAAAATACATCGCACTCTACCAGACAGTTTTATGTTTCATGTCACACATATAATTAAATAATTTTTATACGTCATTAGAAAATTTTGATTGACAAACGTCAAAATAATTAACAAAATTATAACAGAAACTCTAACATGCCAGCCTTTCCAACCGCAGGCCTAAAGAAACCCAAATTACATGGTTTGCACAAGGCTAGAGCGTTAAGAAATGTCGTTATAGCGCTTGTTAATGCCGGAATTGCTGGCTTCCTATATAAAACCTTAATAAACGATAAGCATAAGCAAACGTACAAACAATGGCATGAAAATCACAACATTGAAGACGAATTTGAAAAAATAAGGCAGACAGGCGTATTTGACTCTTGTTGAATTATTTAATTTTTGTATGGGACTGTATAAACATAAACATGTATTTATAAACAATTAGTTAAATAAACTTTACACAAAAGTGTTATTAATATGTATAGAGTTTGACAATATTTATTTAATCGATGACATTTTTCTAGATTTTGATTTTAGTATATAAAAAATGGTTGAATCAATTTAAATAATTATAGGTATTAAGGCAATCATAAAGAAATTCAACAGACATAGAGAAGGTGTCTAAAAAATAGAAAAAAAGGGCTCAGATATATATTAATTAATTAATTACCTAAATACGTATTTGCAAAAATTACAAGAGTGATTTGAAACAAACAATTTTAAAATCTCAGCACATAAATCAAAAGCAATAATATTAAAAAAAAAGCTCAAGCTTACAACTTCTTCCATCTTTTGGTGGAAATCCCATGGAAAAATAAAATAAAGTATCTGGAGTTATATCCACAGTGTAACTTTCTTTCTCCCCTTCCTTTCACCCTATCAGGGTGTCGGATTTGGGCTAGCTATTTTAATTTCTATTTTTATTACCATATATTTATTAGTTTTCTGCAATTTCTCGGAATCTGCTATTAGTACTATGTCATCTGCATACATTAAGGACTCTATTGTTACCGGTTGTAATCTGTGGTAATTCGTTCATTACTATTATGAATAGCAAAGGGCTGAGACTATCTCCTTGTTTAATACCTCTCTTCCAATTATATGCTTCAGATATTTCCCCTGTTATATGTACCCTTCCTTTTACCTCTCTGTAAGTACTTTCTATTATTTTTGTCAATGCATTAGGTACATTTATTTTTCTCAAGTATTTCCCTATAATATATCTTTCTATCGTGTCAAATGCTGCTCTTAGGTCTATGAATGCTAATCCTAGTTTTCCCCCCATATATATGCTTCTTTCTATTAGGTTTCTAATGATATATATTTTGTCATTTGTCTGTCTTCCCGGTCTAAATGCCGTTTATTCTTCTTCCAATACCATTTCTACTTATTGTCCCAGTCTCTTCTCTATTATTTTCGTATATATTTTAAAGCATACCGATGACAGATATATTGCTCTATAGTTGTCGCAGTTTACTTGTTCTCCTTTTTTGTATATTGCCAAGATGATATTATTCTGCCAGTCTTTAGGGATTGTTTGTTTTTCCCACGCCTCTTTATATATTTTCCTTAGCCAGTTTATTCCTTCTTCTCTCATGTATTTTACCATTTCCGGTTCAATTTCATCATCACCTGCCTTGCCTATTTTTATATTTGATAACCCTTCTATTCTTCTTCTCTACTTATTTGCTCTAGCTCTGTGTTTTCTTCGCCTTCATTGTTTATATTGTCTTTATTTATCCCTTCGGTATCAAATTTTTTTTTATAATATTCTTTCCATACCCTAGCTACTTGTTCTGGGCTTATTTATATTTGGTTTGAAGTATCTCTTATGGCGTTTATTTCCTTTCGTCCTCCTTGCCTTATGTGTCGTATTGTCGTCCAAAAGTTTGTATTATTTGGTATATATTCTTCCTGAAGTTCTTCTCCAAATTCTTTCCATGTTTTGGCTTTTGCTTGTGTGACTGTCTTTTTTACCAATCGTCTCTGCCTATAGTATTTTTCTTTATGTTCTTCTAATCCCGTTTCGATGTATTTTTTCCATGCTATTTTCTTCTTTTTTATTTCTGTCTTTATTTCTATATTCCACCATCTTGTCCTTTTCAATTGTATATTATATTTTTTAATTCCACACACTTCAGTTGCTTTTGTCTTTAATACTTCACTGTAAGTATTCCATCTTTCTTCCATTGTCCATGTTTCTTATTTGGCACTCTTTTGTTTCAGTCTTTTGTTAGTTTCCTCCGTGTACAATTCTCGCACACTTTCTATCTTTAGTTTGTTTACATTTACTTTCTTGTACTCTTTTCTTTCCACTTCCTCCATTTTTTCATGCTTCAGTTTTGTAGTAATCATCCCGTGTTGTGTAGACAGTTCCGGTTCCTTTTCCGTTAAGATGTTTTTTATATTTTGTTCTAGGTTTCTCGTATACACTATATAGTCGATTAAACTTTTCGCATTTCTCTCTTCAGCCACAAATGTATATTTGTCGTAAATACACTACAGTGTAACTTATATATGGTAATTCACATAAATAATATAATAGCTAAAGCAAACAAAGGAATTAATGTTTTGAGAGATATTTGTGGTACAAAATGGGGAGCTGATCCAAATATTCTTTTAAGCTTATACAAAGGGATAGTAAGATCTTATTTAGACTATACAGCCAATATTTTTAACCCTTGCAGTAAAAGTCTAATGAAGAAGTTAGAAGAAGTACAAGATGTGGCCATAAGGCTGTTCAGTATTCACACCAAAAGTTAGAAGGGAAATATTGGCTCATAAATACATAATTAAAACAAATGTCTGTAAGAAAAACATAGTAATAGGAAGTTTTAATAGGTAAAATAAAGCTATAAATGCAAATAAGCAATTTCGGAAGAATAAAGCAGTACCAGACTACTCATTAGCATATACAGACGTACTCAAAAGATCAAAAAATATAATCTGATATAAAATTAATCCCATATATGAAGTAGAAAGAAAAATTCTTTTTTATCCTATTAAAATTAAAAGCCTTGAAAATAAAAAATACAAAATTAAATCTCATGAAATATTTTTAGCAAAATATGGTGAAACATATAGTAATCATACTTATGTATATACAGATGGATCTATCGACCTACAAATAAACCAATCCGGATTTGAAATTTATATACCACGCATTAATTAGAAATTTTCATCAAAACTCCATAATAACATACAAATCTGTACAACTGAAATGATAGCTATATGTAAAGCTATCTCTGTGTGTATTGAGGAGATCATGTGAGCAGTTATATTTGTGGATTCAAAAAGTGCTTTATCGAAAATTTCTGGTCTCAAATGGGATCAAATAGATTATATAACCATAATAACCAAAAACCTATTGGTAGAAGCTAATAATATGGGATTCTCAATAGGAGGAATAGAATAGGTACCTGGACATCAGGAGATTAAAGGTAATGAAGTAGCAGTTTATATTGACGAATATTGGGAGAGAACTTTTTCTGTGTTACAAAAAAGACATTTTAACACAATTTTTTAATAAATGGCATTCCCAAATTAAAGATAGGTAAAGATCCAGATTATTGTAGATTGCAGTGTGATTTTAGAATGGCCTTTATTGTAAAATGACAAGCTAATAAAACTCCGAGTTACTTACACGATATACTGCCAGTTATAGCTTGGTGGTTCCAGAAGACACAAGATTATTCTAAGAAAATTAAGAATTGGACACACTCGGCTTACATATGGCTTTACTAACACAGCCAACACATGTTGGGAGATATACAAAAAATATTGAATGAAACTGAGAAATATGCAAGTCTGTTTAAATATTTAAAAGACATTCAAGTGTTTTATAAAATCTGAATTATTATATAATAACGGTTGATCTATCTGAATTGATAAAAAATAAATATTGTATATTATGTAAATATAAAAGTGAACCCTCCCCCGAAATATTGAAGTCAGAAGTTGTAAGGGAAATCAAACAGAGCAAATGGGGAAAAGTACCAGGCTCGGACGACGTATACATAGAGGTTCTAACAATGTTAAGTGAAGACTCCTTGGCAGATCTTTTTAATGCCATTTATGGGTTCGGCCAAATACCACAGATTGGCTTCAATCAACCTTTATACCAATCCCGAAAAAGCCAAACGCTTATATTTGCGACCAATTCGGCTTATTGCGACAGGTTCTAAAACTCTTCTTAAAGATAACTCACACAAGAATATACAACAGATGTGAAAGAGACATTAGCCCCACACAGTTCGGTTTCAGAGAAGGATTTGGCACAAGAGAAGTACTTTATAGCTTTACTGTCCTACTTAAGAAATGCAGATATCAGCAAAAAGGTATCTTCCTATCCTTTATAGATTACCAGAAAGCATTCGATTGTGTTAATCATTCAGAATTAGTAAGATTGCTTCAGGAACGTTCATATATGAGAATGACCTTAAAATCATAAAGAACCTTTATGTGAATCAAGTGAAATCTGTGAGAGAAGAACTGAAATCTACATTATTTTTCTCAACTGAGAAAGGTGTATGACAGGGTTGTGTTCTGTCACACTTCCTTTTTAATCTTTACTTTGAAACGATTTTTGATAGAGCCTTAAGTGACTTTGAAGATGAAAACAACGGACAGACTATTAGTTATCTTCGCTTTGCTGAGGATACAGTCATAATAGCTGATATCCAAGAAGCGCTACAATGACCAATATGTAGATAAAATAAACACTGAACGAGAATGACTGGGCTTGAAGATTAATAAAGACAAGACAAATATATTAGTGGTTAGTAGAACATGAAATATGCAATTAAATATAAGAGTAAACAATAAGGATATCCAAAAGATCCCCAAGTTCAAATATCTCGGTAGTTAAATAACTGAAGATCTAGATTTAGACATAGAGATACGTAGCAGGATTGAGCAAGCCAGAACAGCATTTACCAATATGAGAACCTAGCTAAGCAACAGCAGCCTTAACTTAACGCTTCGATATCGCTTTGTAAAATGTTACATTTACTCCATACTGCTATATGCTGTAGAAACCTGGACCATAAAGGCCAATGTGATGAATCTATTGGAGGCCTTTGAAATGTGGTATTTAGAAAACTACTTAAAATTCCCTGGACAAATGACATAACAAATTTCGAACTAATAAATCGAATGGGGAGAGAACGAGAATTGCTGCCAATAATAAAAAGAAGAAAACTGGTTAGCTGGGTCATGTATTTCGAAATTCTAAACACCAGTTCTTAAAGCTTATTATAGCAGGGAAGATAAAAGGAAAAAGGGGCATCGAAAGAAAGAAATACTCATGGCTTAAAAACATAAGGGATTATACACACCTTGATGCTTATGAACTTTTTAGAGCCACACAAGGTCGAGAGAAGTATACCAGAATTGTCGCCAACATTCACTTATTGGATAGGGCACCATAAGAAGAAGTATATTATGCATTGTGTATTATTAAATGTAAAACTTCTTCTTCTTTTACTTTTTGTAGATCTTTGGATCTGTTTAATTCTGAAGCTGCCTCTGGTTAATAAATGTAAAACTAAATTAGTAATTAGTATTATACTGTCATCATGTCAATGACCCCGTCGTCAGGATACGTTAATTTGAATAATAAAAAAATTGTTTTATTTCCGAGATGGCAGATTTCTTGTGTTTTTTGTCTTTCTGCGAATAGAACGCTAGACCTCAAGATTTCTCACTGACTGCCGGCAGTGTGTGTTCTTCTTCAAGTGCCATCTTCGTTCCGAAGGTTGGCGATTATCAGGCTATACGTATTTTCGAAACTGCTGACCGAAACAATTCGTTGTTGCTACAGCTATACCATTCCCGTAGATTCTTTAGAGTTTCGTCTTCTTCCTATGGACCTTTTTCCTGCTATTTTCCCATGCATAATTTTTCGAAGCAGTTCATATCTTTCGCCTCTTGTAATGTGTCCCAAGTATTGCAGTTTTTTGATCGTAAATATGACTTTCCTTTTCTTTATTCATTGTTCTCAAGACCTCGACATTTGTGACTCTGTCGGTCCATGATATTATCAGAATTCTGCGATACATCCACAGTTCAAATGCCTCTAATTTTTTGGTATCAATTTTTTTACCGTCCATGACTCCATTCCGTAGAACAGCACAGAAAGTACGTAACATCTCATTAGGCCAAGTTTCGTTTCAAGGCTCAAATCTCTTCCGCAGAACACTCTCTTCATTTTAGTGAATATGGATCTGGCTTTTTCTATTCTTATTTGATTTCTGCTGAGCTATCGTTGTCTTCATTTATAAAAGTGCCTTAATATTTCTATTTGATAACTTGATCGATAATTTCATTGTGTAAATATAAATTTTGGACATTTTGGGTTGATTTAGATATTACCATAAATTTAGGTTTCTTTCTGAGCAATCTCTACGGGTTGCTCAGAGAGTGTTCTATTCATTACGTCTTCGGAATAGAGATTAAACAAGGTTGGTGACAGTATACACCCTTATCTCACACCTAGCTTTAGTTCAATTTAGCGTTAGTGGTATTATTCTCTACTCTTACTACTGCTTTCTGATCGTAGTACATATTTGATATTAGTCGGATGTCTCGTTTATCTAAATTCTTTTCTGTCAGGAGTCTGATTAGGTGATCATGCCACACTTTATCAAAAGCCTTGTTGTAATCTATGAAACACATAAATACGTCTTGATTTATGTCAAGACATCTTTGAGACATAACGTTCAGTGCAAACAACGCCTCTATTGTTACGAGTCCATTTCGGCATCCAAACTGGGTATTATTGAGTCCATTTCCAGTTTTCTGTGTACTCTAGAGTGTATAATTTTCAGAAATATTTTCAGTACAAGTCTCATCAGACTGATTGTACGGTAATCACTACATTGTTTGGCATTTATCTTTTTTGGTATAATAACAAAGGTGGATAAAAGCCATTCTTGTGGTATTTTTCCTGATGTATAAATGCTATTGAAAAGTTCAACTAAAATGTGAATCGAGTTTTTTTCTATAGTTTAAGGATTTCCGTTGGTATTTGATCTGGACCTGGGGCTTTACCATTTTTATTCTTTTTAGTGCGTACATTACTTCCTCTGTTATTGCATTGTAATGTAAGTACAACAGAAAAGCAGAATCATCAACGAAGAACTGTATGCTCAACCGGTAAAAATAAGACTTTTTCAATTTTTGACAAAGCCAACTATAGAAATAAGAATAAGATTTACTAATTATTGTGCATGCCTCAATAAAACATGATTTTGACTGTGCGAGAATTCAGTTTCGTAAATTATACCATACACGGTTGTAAACTTAATTTAAACACATTCGTCTTTAACCCTAGAATACGGGACCGTTTTTGCCAAACGTAAATACGGGACTATCGTAAATTTAACTACTCCATAGAAAAAGCCTATTTTTTTTACTTTGAATTTTTTATTCATTATTCTTTATTATAGAACACAATTAAGATTCTTAGTATATCTTACAAAAGCATAAAATTATGAAACAAACATATTTGAGTATTTTTAGGAACATACGGTTCAAATATATCCTCGGTGTTCTCCGCAAATTAGCTTCTTGCACTCCTTGCATTAGTTGGTGATCATGCGCCTTTTTTTGTTTGGACAGTAGAAATAAGTCTCTCTCTTCTTTTCCTGGCCTATATTTTTATCATTTCCTTCAATTATGTTGAGGATTACAGCTGTCTTGGCGGATATTTCGACGTACACTTGCAGTGTTGTATCTGTTTGGCATCCATGGTTTTGCAAGACAAAAGCTTAACTCAATCATATATTGATATCTGGAGATATTTTCGCATCAACCTCGCTATCGGAGCCAGAGGATTAAACTTCCAAATTGTCCTGTTCGCAGTCACTACCACTACCTTCAAACGGGTCTGGATCACTGTCTTCCCCCTTTTTGCGGATAAAAACTTTTTATTTGACATCCTAATAAGAAAAACGCAACAAGTATATTATGTAATGAGAATGAAAAAATAATCTACCTTAATTTTTTGTTACTAAAACACTCAAAATTAAAATACAAACAATAAGAACCAGCTGATTTATTATATGACGTAAACTTCTTCTTCTTAACATGCCATACACCAAAGTGCGTAGGCGACTATCTCATTACTAGAATTCTGTTCTTGGCGGCGTGACACAGCTCACCTGTATTGTGTATTCCTGTCCATTCTTTAATATTCCTTAACCAGGACAATTGTTTGCGGCCGGCTCCCTCCTACCTTCGATCTTCCCTTGTAGGATTAACTGTGGTATTTCATATTTTGCTCCTCTCAATATGTGCCCAAGGTAACCAATCTTGCGTTTTTTAATTAATTCAAAGAGTTCTCTTTCCACGCCGGCTCTATTAAGGACGTCATCGTTTCGAACTCTATCCACCCAAGGTATGCGCATCATTCTTCTCAATGACCACATTTCAAATGCTTCAAGTTTGTTGATAGATGTTTTTTCAAAGTCCACGTTTTCATGCCATAAAGCAAGATGGACCATATGTAGCACTTGACCATTCTGTAGCGTATTTCAAAGTTTAAGTGTTGATTACATAGGAGCGGTCTGAATTTCACAAAAGCATGTCTTGCCATTTGTATTCGGGTTTTTATCTCGTGTTGTGGATCCGATTGGTCATTGATTGTGGTGCCAAGGTATTTAAAAGTTTTCACGCGATTTATACGATTGTCACCTATGCATAATATCGGGTTTTCTGGAGGGTTTCTGCTAATGACCATATATTTCGTTTTCAAAATGTTGATTTTTAGGCCATATTTTTTACCTATGCTATTCACCCTATCAAGTAATAACTGCTGATCTGCCAAATTATCAGTTATAATCACTGTGTCGTCCGCATAGCGTAGGTTGCTAATTGGTATGCCGTTCATCTTAATGCCTAATTCCGTATCTTCTAATGCTTTTGCAAATATATTTTCAATATATAAATTAAAAAGCATCGGAGAGAGTATGCAGCCTTGGCGGACACCTTTCCGGATTTCAAATTCATCCGTATATTGGTCTTGATCAATCCTCACCTTTGCCATTTGGTTCCAGTATAGATTCTGAATAATTCTGATCTCCTTCTGGTCAATGTTGGCCCTATGTAGTAGTTCCATCATGATATCATGTTTAACATTGTCAAATGCCTTCTCGTAGTCGATGAAGGTGAGGTATGACGTAAACACGGGACTCGTAAAAATTACGAACCAAGCGGCGAAATATGGTCTTATAATTGGAAATTATAACAACCGTCTGCGACATTATCAAACTCGATACTCATCAGGAAGGTACTCAATTGGGGAAATCGTTAAAATAAACAAGAGTGGGCGAAAATGCCCAATGTATTTTAAGCATCATCAAATTTACGAATGACCCGTATTCTAGGGTTAATATAATAATTTGATGCATATTTGTAAATGTCTCAACATACGTCAAAAACTCCATAACACTCTATAAAAATAAATTGTACCAAACTTCTAGAACTCTATTACCTTATATCAAGAAAGTTATTTCCTAGGTGCCGCGTTTACTGCTGTGTACATCATATTTTACACTATCACATTTTTTGCTAAAAACAAAACTTTTGTATCCTTTCATACCTGAAAAAGTTGGTCGCGTCAAGAGACAAGTCTGTATCTTTTTTAGAATTCGTCGGCGAAAATCGAAAACCGCGCTCCCGCAGTTAAAAGAGCCCGAAACCATTCCGAAACTCTATTGTAATATTCAGTGTAAAGTTTTCCAAAGTCTGGAAAACTGTTGAAAACTGAAGAAATTGCTATTTGTTGTTTCCCTATAGACGGAAAAAGTTTCCTTTTTTCACCGATTTCAACCCGAATAGTTGCAAAAGTTATGGAGGGATACAATACCATTGATCATTTTTTTCTCTATCGGAAATAATATATCAGCCAGGCAATTTAATTGGATTTTATAAGAAAAACAACCACTATCTTGTTCGATAAAATTGTTTGATACTATCTATTAACTTCAAAATGTGCCAAATAGTTTTTAATTTTTTTATTAAATGAAGGTAAATCTCCCTACAAGGTATTTACATAAAAAATACAATACACATTGTGGAGACCGGCCCTTGGCAAGGTATTTTTAAGTTGTACTGATATCGTACTCCTAGTTTTTAATAAAAACAAGTGATTTTACTAAATAGTTTTTTAAAATTAAAGTGTTTATCTTCTAGATACTACTACGTAAGTTATCTATACGTAATTATTATTTTATTATTGTAAAAAGAAAACGTCAAATAATAAATATATACTACCGTACAATCATTTTGTGCGGTTAGCTGCTATTAGTAGTAGTAGCATGCGGTTGGTTTCTCACTTACCAGAGTCAGAGTAAGGCCTTCGCCGTCGCAGCTTAAAATGACTTACACAATGTAAACACACCTTTCGATCTAACCAATCCAGTAAATCAACATTCGAATATCACAAACAGCTATGCATCAGCCGCTTTACATTCTTTTCCGAGTAAAACCCAAGCAATTGTATTTAGTTGTATCGATAATGCTAAACTGCAGGATTATCTCATTCCTTTGGGCACCATGATCAACCCAAAAAATATTATTTTTTTATCTAGATTATCTCATAATAGAATCTGCATGTATTTGGCAAAAAAACCGTGGTAGATAACTTCATGACACAACATGGCTATATAGAAGTACTCGGCGAAGTTGTAACAGCACGAAGACTTGTCTCTCCAGCAGAAAGATTAGTCTTGTCTGGAGCCTGCCCGTCAATTCCTCATCAAGTATTAGTTGAAGAATTAGAGAATATAGTCAGATATTGAGATTTTGGAGACAAGTTTATATAAGCCCCATAACATTACCAATTCCAGATTATATTCTAATAAATTTCGACTAAACACCTTATCGCATATTTTTGTCACAAGGTACACTCACCCGCTCTATTGGCAAAATTACAGGACACATATCATCCCAATGCAATAGCAGTTCATTAACGGACTCATATTGAGTCAAAATATGAAGTACCAAATCAAACAGTTTTAACAAGTATACTACACAAGGTACACAACACTCAGCAGTCATAAAGTTATCCATTATTAAATCCGAGCATATCACCTACACCTACAAGTCTCCATGACAAAGAAATTACTAATACTCCTACTCATAGCAACACTAATCAACCTCATTTAGTAGCAATACCATTTTCACAAACTTCGATAGCAATATCCGCCAATCTATCAGCTTCTTTTCCATTACATACTGCAGAAAATTCTAATAAAGTTGATACATCACCACGATTTTCTGAAACAACCATTTCAATCAATCTTACAAATAAAACTTCATGCTCGACTTCTGTCACTACCAGTGACAGTACTTTCAAATGTAATAAAGCCACAGCATCTAAGTGAAAACTCTACTAGCAATTACGAAAACACAAGTTCTTCCATAAAACGCAGTATTGATGAGATCGTCACGCCTCCTTCAGAGTCAGCAATTTCATCAGAAAATCTGTTTGCAAAACCCAAACTCTCTAAAGCAAAAAAATTGCGCTCATCTAAAGTCCCATCTACACGGGAAACTCTTGAAAATTTCATTGATAATCATATCCACCATTCGTTTTAAATTATCACAAATTGTCCTTACTTATTAGCGTCGTCAAAGAATTTACAACTGATATTTCTGGTTTACTCCATCTTTTACAAAGCAGCTATCAATATGCAAATGATAGATCTACAAAAAGCAAGTTCACAAAACTTCAAAATAAACCATACAACCATTTAGAGAAAGAGAAATCTGACTTAGATAGTGACTCTTCTGTAAACAACTGTTCAGTATCATCTAACTCAGAATCTGTTAACAACATTCAACTCGATACTTTAATGGAACATTGATAGATTTTTCCATGGTCTCCATATGCTACAGCTTCCTTTGTTTAAATATTCTCTAGATATTATTTCTTATGAACATGGAAGAAGCGTCCAATTTTTATGGGTTCCCTCACACCGTCGGAATAACAGAAAATGAAGAAGATGACAGGACTGCACGAGAGGCAATTTTAAGTGATTTGTCGGAGCCGATAGACAAGTGTGTTTCCAGTGACTTAAAAGCTTATCTTAAAAATAAATTGTGGTGTTTGTGGCGAAATAAGTGGTCTCAAACTGATTCCAATCTAAATACAATCAAAAATAATGTGTCTCAGTGGTTTCCATCACCGCGCTATAGACGAGAACAAATTGCGGTTGCGCGCTTACGTCTAGGACATACCAGATTAACGTATTCCTACCTTTTCACAAAGAAAAATCCACCTATATGTGATCAGTATAACGGTTGATTATCAGTCAAACATTTATTTAACAATTTGCAGTAAATATGACCAAGATAGACAGCGCTACAAGATCCCAAACGCTCTACCACTGGCTCTAGGTCAAAACTGTTCCTCTAACAATATAGTGAATTATCTCAGATCCATTTGTACGAGAAGTATAAAAAAATAGTAAATGGTAGAGATGTAATATCCTTCATAAAAATAGGTAGGCTTAGATGGGCTGGACATGTGTCAAGAGCAAATGAAAATTACCCACCCAGACGAACTCTATTATCGGTCCCAGTGGGAAATAGGAGTAGAGGCAGACCACGACTGAGATGGAGGGACGGTGTGGACGAGGACGCAAGGAAAATCGGCGCGGCAAATTGGCAACGGTTGGCGATGAACAGAAACGACTGGCGAAATAGACTGGGGAAGGTCAAGGCTCAACTAGAGCTGTAGCACCACTGATGATGATGATCTCAGATCCATAAACTTTTCGTACAATCTGTAGGTGTTTAACTTTGTTATTTATATTTTGTTCCGTCGCTAATAACCCTTTGGTGGACGCGACATCTTTTTCTATTAAAAAAAAAAACATTGTGAAAGTATCCAAAATATTTTCAAAGAATATCATAATATCTAAATTTTAGGTATAATGTTTTATTATATTAAAAAAAAACACGCTAATCTTTATAATAAAAAAGATAGTAGGTACCTTAAAAAAATAAACAAAGACTTCTTGCTTGATGTGGAAAATTCTTCACAGTTTTTCACACTGTGGGCATATCTTTTAATGCTCACCACCAATGTGCTTTTTGCATATGAGGCATTTTACTTTTGTCATCCTTTTCTTATAATATAAACAGAGATAACAGTACTTTCTAGATGCTTCCACAGCCTCTTCTGAGGTGAATGGCTGCTCTGATTTTCATGCGGATACATCAGTAATAGTTGTTCGCAACTGACTGCTTAGAGTTAGATTTGCCCGTCTCTGCTTCTGCCATTAGTTAGTTGTAACATAAATTCAAATATATGTATAGGCTTTCCATTTTTATTAGCACGTAAAAATTATGTACATAAATTACATAATCATTAATGCATGCAATGTTAAGCATATTATAAAAGAAATATAGCAGCAGCCATCTTCTAGTTTTTTCTGTTGCAATTCATATTATGGCACATCTAATCAAATAAGTCTACTCCTCCTTTTGTTGAGTTATAATTCATTACAACTTCTGGCTTTTTAGAGGTCTTATTTATTGTTGCTTCTTGATGACAGAAGGAAACCAACAGTTTATTTGATTTTGGCTTATAGGACACTAGGCTCATATTTTAATCAGACAAAAATACAGACGTTTGTTACTATAGGTACACTACAAAACCAGTTATCCATAGTAACATTACAATTTGATCCCTTTATTAAGATACTAAATTTTCAACAAAGTAATCTGCTATTGGTTGCATATATGAAAGATAGCATGATTCATGCACTACGTTGAATTATCACACATTATCACTATTTTAATTCCATAACGATCAGGTTTAGAAGGTATGTACATACCTTCTAACCTGATCATAACTAGTTGTTCATGTATCGTGACATATGAGCTGGGTTTATAATTTTCCCTACAATTAATTAACAGCATATTCCATATTTTTAAAATAGGTGCAAGTCTTGCAATCTCTGTTCGCGTATATTTTTGTCGTCAAACCTAAGACAATTTATATGAAAATTAAGCCTTGTTCTCGACATGGTAGCTTATATCTATCACCGCCATACTCACTGTTAAACAACATTTCGCCGGATAGGTGGTTATCTTTGAACGCAGCAGACAATATTAGCAGACCAAATAATACATCTAATTCTTCTAGCCACAGGTATTTTACAGAAGAGTCTGTGGGATTTTTGTAGTTGATTCTTTGTTGGTGTGTAAAACGATTTCGTTTTGTATTTTCGTATTAATATAAGAAAAGAACAAAGATACGGCTTGTTGCAACTCATTCTTCAGGGCAAGGTATTTGGAAAAAGAGGACCAGGGAGAAAAAGAATATCTTGGCTCCAAAACCTGAGAAAGTGGTTTAATACATCGACAACCGGACTATTCAGAATAGCAGCAAGCAAAGTTAGAATGGTTGATCGTAAGAAGAAGAATTTCCGTATTAATAAATAAATTGAGGCACTCAGAGATATCGAAAATATAATTTCTGATTGGTGTAAGTCCTGGCCTTATATGTACAAGCATCATCTTAGGCATTTTACTATTTAAAGTTTTACCAGTAGTTTTCCATTTCTACCTATTTTTCCCAAGTAGTTCGTTGAAGTTGGTTATAAATATTATAAATTCAAAGTCTGTAACAATTTTCATAGTTTTTGTTTCCTTTTCTGCTCTTTTTCTTTTACCTAATGTTGTTGAGGATGTCGCTTTAACTATATTTTGTTCTATAAAAGCGATATTATCATCAATTTCACGAACCTCAGGAGAAAAATCCGGATGATTTAAACTGTTATCCAGGTTCTCATCGTTTGAATCTGCACTATCTTGTACTGCCACATTATCCTCCTCAAATTCGCCGTCATTGGTTAGTTTTTGTTGCATTTCCCAAATTAATTCGAGATCAGGAATTTGGCTGAAAAATATACGTACGTGGCTCAACAGAACAACTACAACTCTTTTCAGAGCAGCAGCTTTCAAAATACAGATTGGCTTGATGATAGCCAAAATTCGAAACGAATAGGCACTACAAGAAGAATATTACCAACATATTCATTTTTTAGATGTACTAAAAAGAAATAAATAAATTCTAAAGTTAGATGCAATGACCAATACTTTACTAAATTCTTATTATAAAATCACTGACTATCAATACACGATAAACTTTTATGTATTTCGCTTACAAGGGCAATCTTACTGAATTATTGAACGGCATGGCTATTTACGGTCAAATAATAAACAGGAATAAAATAACGCTATTCAAACCAATACGTGAACTATTCCAATAAACATCCTCTTTATAAAATAACCTTGTTCTCCTCCAGTAGCTTCACCACAATCCTAATGTCTAAATTAGCATACTCAGTACTATATTAAAGTAATAATTTTCTTTTCTAAATGTGGCATTTCCGTTAACTTTACTTCCCTTTTTCAGCTTTTATTGCTAGATTTGAGTCTTAATGGTATCATTCTCGGGATATTTGCATTCTAAATTCCTGCATCTTGTTCATATTTTTACTTTTACGTATAAGCTTTGTGCAAATAATTTATATGTCGTGTAATGATACTAAAATACGAATCTAACAGTATTTATAAAAAAGCTTAATGTAAAAGTATTTGTTATCAAAATTTCTTGAAAAAGTAAATAATAATTCGACAATAAAGAAACTTTTTGTATTTAAATTTGCACATTGTGCAATAATACTAAACTTTAAAATAGGTAAAGCAAATTGGTTAAAATTATAAGTAAAACACTATAAATCTTTCACAAGCTTAAAAGTGCTCCAAAATAACCTGTTGGATACATAAAATGTGTTAGAACTATAACTACTAATATTGCACTAGTTTAGTTAAATAAGGCCATACAGGAAAAGGTAATAATATATATTATTAGCAAAAATTTTAGACCTTTTTTTTCTAAGCCCTTTTCTCTATTCGGGTTGCCCAATATAAGCCTCTTCTAATTTTCGCTTTTCATCTCTGTTGTTTGTAAGACATTTCCACGTTGGCTCTACAGTTCTTTTAAAATCGTCGCTTCAGCGCATTTGCGGTCTTCCTCGTGGTCTTTTGACTTCATAGGGCCTGCATTTTCCTAATTCTTAATTCCATCAATCCTAAAGACATTAGATATGTCCAGCTCATTTCCATTTCAGTTTAGCTGCCTGTTCGACAGCATCTTTTACTTTTGTTCTATTACGAATGTCTTCCTTGGTTTTATGGTCTTTGAGTGAAATAACCAGCATCTGTCGTTCCATAGCTCTCTGAGTTTTTCTAATCTCCATGTTTATTTTAGTGAATGTCCAGGTTTAGGCTCCAAGTATAGATAGGATACAAGAATTAAACACTTTGGTTCGCGGTCTTTGAGATAAAATATATTTTTATTTTTAAGTACGCATGAGAGTCTTCCGAATGCTGCTTATCACATTTTTACACGTCTGCTTATTTCGGTAGTCTGATTTTCTTTGCTTACCTTGACATTTTGACCCAGATATGTATATTCATTTATGTGTTCCATCTCTGTCCCTTCGATATTTATCATAGGTTTGTCATCTTTGTTTGACATTAGTTTAGTTTTGCTGTAATTTATTTTCAGTCCTTTTTTTAGGGATTTTTCGTTGTCGTACACATTTTTCAATAAAATCTAGTACAAAAATATAAGTTATTTTCTCTGATGATGGTGTGAAAGTATATTGATAGCTCTTTAATCTGATGTAAACAAATTTACAGTTTATAAATACAGTTTTACGTTGTGCCAATCTGCTCCGTAGATCACTATGAAATCGATTGTTTTTAACAAAAGTATTATCCAATTATATTATCTAATTATTGTGGCAGCCGTAGTTCCGTAGCTATATTACTGGCTTAACACCGTGCCACTTGCGCGACTTGAAAACCCTAACACTAGACCTTACCCAGAAGGTTACACGAACTTTACTTTTATCTAATTATTTGCGGACAGATCCATGCGAACCTATAAAAGAAAAACAAAGCAAGGTAAAACACCTGCTGACATTAGGGAATAAGCTGTGCATGCTCATATCATTGACAAGTTGAGTTTGAAGGTAGTTTCGCAAGACTATAATATAGGCGTGCGCACTTTTGCATTTTTTTATTTTTTATGTTTAAGAGTCCAAATTTTTTTAGCTTAGAACTATGATATATTGGTTTAGATTTTTTAACATGAAAGAAGAAGAAGCTTAATGTGTCTATCTAAAAACTGCATCTAATATTTATTATGGACTTACACCATAGCAAGTTCAAATGTTGGCTTTTCAATATGCTACGACTATTAATATTACGGTTTCAATATCTTGATCTACAAAACCAAATGGCAGGGCCTGGTTGGTTTATTGCGTTCTTAAAACAACAACAGACATTATCCATCAGAACTGTAGCTACTAGCCAAGCTAGAACTTTAAGTTTTAATGAACCCATGTATCACAACTTTCTAAAAATCTTAAAACAGTTTTAGACCGGCTGAAATTAACTGAATGTGACATATATAACATGGGTGAAACTGGTATTACTACTTTACAGATACCGTATAAAGTAGTTTTCCGTAAAGTATTTAAACAAATTGGCAGAATAACATCTTCAGGACGGGGTACCCTAGTGCCATTGGCCATTGTTGTTTCAGCGTCAGATAATTACTTTCTCCGTATTTCATATTTCCTAGGAAAAACTATCGAGTTGTTTAAAGTGGTACACCTGGCAGTATAGGTCATGCGAATCCCTCGGGATGAATGACCAAGACTCATTTTATAAAATTTGGAGAGCACTTTATACACAACGTAAGATGTTCATAAGGACAACCAGTAGTTCGTTGCTCAAAAATCAACATTCTCATTTGTTAATAACTGTACTTGATAATTTCAAACAAAACGGAGTTACTGTTTTATCGTTTCCACCCAATTGCAGCCATAAACTTTAGCCTTTAGACCGAATTTTTTATGGTCCTTAAAAAAAGACATCAACACCATTTGCGATTTATGGATAACGAATAATCCGGGCCAAAAAATTACCATATATGGTGAAGTCAGCTCTACCCAATGCAATTACTATAAAGAATATTATAGCTGGCCTTCAAGTATCTGGAATAAGTCTATTTAATTTGATTATATTCTCTCCTGGGGATTTTAGGGCTGCTTTTGCTACAGATCGACCAATTCAAACTGCTGCACTCATTGATCAATTTCTACCGGAAGCAAATGAAGTTTATGTGCCAATTTACCATCTTTATCTGATTTGAATCTGTCTTTAGAACAGTGTGATCCGCCTACACTTGTGCCGATTTAAGTTACTCCCCCAACTCAGGTTGATTCACATTCTATTTCTTTTATAATATCAACTACCAAATTCTACCGTGCAGTATCAGCAATTACGCAATACTATTTGTTAGCCATACATCGGGTAAATCATTTTCTGATGATGCCTCTGCCCTTCCTTCAACTTCCAGCAACAATTTATTGACAAACTTAAGACCATTTTCCAAAGCTGACGACATAAAAACAAATACCAAACGAGGAAGAAAAAGACGTTACACTGCAATTCCACAGACACACAAATCAAAAAAGCTTTAGAAGAAGGAAAAAGGCAGCATAGGAGAAGAAGGCAGCAGTTACTGCGAGAAAATAGAAAAGAATCGCAAAAAACTAAAGGTTCCGCTTTAACTAAAAGGACGGTTGATAATGCCAAAGGAGATTTATTCATGAAAAAAATAAAAATTAAGCGTGCAATAACAGTAGCTTCAGATGAAGACTTAGATCAGGATAATGCCTTCTGTCTAGTTTGCATGGAGCAATACATTCCAATAGTCGCCTTGGATTTACAGTGGATCGAATGCATGGAATGCAACTTTGTGCCATATAGATGTCAAAACTGCAATTGTCATGAAAACTAACAGTATTTCTTAATACAGATTTCTAATTATTTTATTAATTAAAAAAAAAGTAAAGTTGTTTAAATTCATGCCTTCTTATTATATACATTTACCTCTATTTTTTTGGCTTGTACTATTTTATATACTTACCTATTACTGTTCCTTTCCATCTTTTTCAAGTGCAGTTTTGTTTTATACCTACCCCAACCTAACCCACTGACTATGACAATTTGCCCCAATCACGGGGTAAATTTACATAGGATGTAGAGCTATTCCTATTATATTTTGAATGAGTATGTTAAAATACATCTTGAGATCTAGAAAAAAAAAGGGAATATTAAAGTGATGTGCACTTTTTCTTACACACTTTTCAAAATAAATAATACTAGTCTTAAATAAAATGTAATAGGCGAATCTATGACAACCAACGCCGGTCTCCCCTAAGATATTTATTGTTTTATTTTAGTAGAATGTATATAAAGATGTCATAATTGTTATTTTTTATGATTATAATCACTTTTATACAGTGAAAGCCTGTTTAAAACTTAACAATAAAGGTTGCATAACTTTTCTTTAAGTATATTCAGAAATTCTTCACCCAAAAAAAGTAGTTTAAGTTGCCATCTTAAAAGTGGAGAGCTAGTGCTGGTTGTCTCTCTTACAAACTCTTTATAAAAAAATTGAAATAAAATTATAATACATTTTAAATGAATTTCCATAGCTAAAGTCCCCAAAGCCGTCTATATCACTAACTTCTCTAATTTATCAATTTCGTTACACCGCTAGTAGAAGTTGCATGGGATTTTTCACCCTGAGTCAACGCTGGATTTCATTACCATATAGATAGGTGCTTGGAGTCCCAAGAGAAAACACCAACAACGTGAGAAAAGGTCTAAAAAAATTATATACTTATTTACCTCTGAATAAAAATTGGGAGGGAGCCGTACTTATTTTCATATAAGCTTTTACACTTGTTTGGGCTCACTACGTGAAGTTATTTAATTACTTTCCAGAATAAGCTAATTTTTGTCAAAGACCTTTTTAAAAAATATGTATTTACTTACCTTGTAGAAATTGAAGTCAATTATCTGAAACAAAAAAAAATAATTAAATAATATTACTAACATAGAAGTTCTTTTGAAAAACTTTGGAAAAACTATTTTAGAAAAAAAATATGCTACTTAAAATAATAGAAGAAATGTTCTAATTGAGGAAAAATTCTAGCGAATTTTTACGAAAGCCTCTCAAACGACAAAAATCCACGTGCAGATTCTTCAAATTCATCATTTGATACCTACACTCTTCCTAATTATGGAAATCCTAACGTAGTAATTAATAGTCGCATTACATTTCAAGAACTTAATTCAGCACTTTCAAGCCTTAAAGATTCTTGTCCTGGACCCGATGATATCGCAACTATATTTCTAAAACATCTTCCGGACTCAGCCAAATATCATTGACTTGACATATTTAATTTCATATCGACGCAACAGCATTTTTCTTCAATATGGACTAATTCCTACGTCCTACCTCTTTTAAAAGACAAAAAATCACGATATAGTGTGGAGTCATACAGGCCAATCTCAATTACTTGTTACATGTGCAAACTTTTAGAAAAAATCGTTAAAAGTAGATTTATGTGGACATTGGAATAAAATCGATTACTGATTACTAAACAAAATGGATTAAGGCAAAATCGATCAATGGCTGATAACATTCTGGAACTCGAAAGCGATATTATGGAATCGTTTGCAACTAATAGAAAATGTATTACGATATTTTTTGACTTAAAAAATGCCTTTAATACTGCCAGGAAACACGTGGTATTAGTGGAATATCCGGGGACACTGTTTATCGTTCATCAACAGTTTTTTAACCAATCAGACTGTTTGGGTAAAAGTTTTCAGTTCGTGCTCGAAAACTTACTACTTAACAAATAGAGTACCACAAGGGTCGGTTTTTAGCCCAATACTTTTCCTTATAGCGATTAATGATATTTTGAAAAACATTGAAAAGAAAATTGTCCGCATAGACTGAGAAATAGACTAAAACAAGCACTTTCCTATGTAAAATAGACTTGTAGCAATTTTATATTTTATACAAAATTATTCTAAAAACTATATTCAAAAGAGATGGACAGAATACATCAATGAACTATTGATAAAGATAGAAGTAGAACAGGATATGGTTTTAAAGACATTAAAAGAGAAAATTAAAATGGCGTTTAAAACAGCAAAAATGGTAAAGCATTAGGTCCAGATGAAATCCCTATAGAAATCTTAAAATGCATGAATGATGAAACCTTAGACATTATTGTAGACTTATTTAACTCAGTACACAAAACAGGACACATACCGAAACAGTGGTTACTCTCCACCTTTTGTGCTATCCCTAAAAATACAAACGCTAAATATTGCAGTGAATGCAAAACAATATCAGTAATAAGTCACCTTCTCAAATTATTCCTGAAAATAATACATGGTCGTAAAAATAAAAAACTGGAAGAAGGAATAGATGATAGTCAGTTTGGGTTCAGAAACGGACTAAAAACCAGAGAAGCATGTTTGTAACGTTGATTTTAAAAAAGCATTTGACAAAGTAAGACATGAAAAATTAGTCCAAATTCTAAAGACAAAAAACATAGACCACAGGGACTTACGAATAATAACAAACCTCTACTGGAATCAAAGAGCACAAATCGTAATAGATAATGAACCCAGTCAAGAAATTAAAATCAGGATAGAAGTTAGACAGGGATGTATTATGTCACCTTCTTCTCCTTAACATGCCATACACCAAAGTGCGTAGGCGACTATTTCATTACTAGAATTCTGTTCTTGGCGGCGTGACACAGCTCACCTTTATTGTGTATTCCTGTCCATTCTTTAATATTCCTTAACCAGGATAATTGTTTGCGGCCGGCTCCTCTCCTACCTTCGATCTTCCCTTGTAGGATTAACTGTGGTATGTCATATTTTGCGTCTCTCAATATGTGCCCAAGGTAACCAATCTTGCGTTTTTTAATTAATTCAAAGAGTTCTCTTTCCACGCCGGCTCTATTAAAGACGTCATTGTTTCGAACTCTATCCACCCAAGGTATGCGCATCATTCTTCTCAATGACCACATATTCAAATGCTTCAAGTTTGTTGATAGATGTTTTTTTTAAAGTCCATGTTTCCACGCCATAAATCAAGATGGATCATATGTAGCACTTGACCATTCTGTAGTGTATTTCAAAGTTTAGGTGTTGATTACATAAATTTCACGTCTGAATTTCACAAAAGCTTGTCTTGCCATTTGTATTCAGGTTTTTATCTCGTGTTGTGGATCCGATTGGTCATTGTTTGTAGTGCCAAGGTATTTAAAAGTTTTCACGCGATTTATACGATTATCACCTATGCATATTATCGGGTTTTCTGGAGAGTTTCTGCTAATGACCATATATTTCGTTTTCAAAATGTTGATTTTGAGGCCATATTTTTTACCTATGCTATTCACCCTATCAAGTAATAACTGCTGATCTTCCAAATTATCAATTATAGTCACTGTGTCGTCCGCATAGCGTAGGTTGATAATTGGTATGCCGTTTACCTTAATGCCTAATTCCGTATCTTCTAATGCTTCCGCAAATATATTTTCAACATATAAATTAAAAAGCATCGGAGAGAGTATGCAGCCTTGGCGGACACCTTTCCGGATTTAGAATTTATTCGTATATTGATATTGATCGATCCTCACCTTTGCCATTTGGTTCCAGTATAGATTCTGAATAATTCTGATCTCCTTCTGGTCAATGTTGACCCTATGTAGTAGTTCCATTCATAAAGTAGACATCTTTTCGTTGATCTAAGCAGTTTTGTATTAAGGTGTTCAAACATAAAATTGCCTCTCTTGTTCCTAGTCCTCCCTTAAAACCGAATTGTGTTGACCCGCTAAGTTCTTCTAGTATCTTGTACATTCTTGAGTGTAATATCCTAAGGAAGAGTTTCAACAAGTGACTCATTAAACTGATTAAGCGGTGTTTATTGCATTTTGTGGCATTAGCTGTTTTTGGGATAATCACAAAGGATGACTGCAGCCATTCTCGCGGAATGTAACCAGTATCATAAATTCTATTGAACAGCCTTACCAAGATTTCGATATACTCCTCGTCACCATTACTATTTATTCATTATGTCACCATTTCTATTTAATGTGTATAGTGAAGCCATTTTTTAAAGAAGCATTATTATCTCAAAGTTAAGGAATAATAATTAACGATCTATTAACAATATAAGATCTGCAGATAACACCCTGATTATGGCAAGCTCTGCTGAACAACTCCAATTACTGCTAAACAAACCAAACAGTTTCTGTGAAAAATATGGACTAAAAATGGATATAAAAAAGACCATATACATTATAATAACTAAGAAAACAATTATACCAACAAACATACATTTGGGAAATGTACCGATAGAAAGGGTTGATAAATACAAATACCTAGGAACCTGAATTTCAGAAAATAATGATCAAACAACCGAAATAAGAGCTGGCATATAAATAGCAAGAAATGCGTTTGTAAGAATGAAAACAATTCTCTGCAACAAAGATCAAAGATCAGAACTGAGAGTAAGAGAACTGAGATGCTACGTGTTTTCGATACTGCAATATGGACTTGAACGCTGGACATTGAAGCAAAAAGACATAAATAAGTTACAGTCCTTTGAAATGTGGTGTTACAGGAGGATTCTTAGAATAGCATGGACACAAAAGAAAACTAACACGGAAGTATTTCGAGAAATGGGCAAAGAATGCAAAATAGTAAACACGATAAAAATAAGAAAGTTACAATATCTGGGACACGTAATCAGGGAACAGCGATATGAACTGCTAAGGCTGATAATGCAGGGGAAAAAAGGAGAAGGACGGAGTATAGGAAGAAGGAGAGTGTCATGGTTGAAGAATTTAAGGGACTGGCTTAAATGTAGTTCTATAGAACTCTTTAGAGCAGCAGTAGATAAAGTAAAGATAGTGATGATGATATCCAACCTCCGATTGGGAGACGGCACTTAAAGAAGAAGAAGTTCTAAAATCAACAGTACTTAAATATATGCGAAAAAAAAGGAAAAAATATCGAATTATTTTATTTTTTTTTATATTTCGTTTTCAATAAAAACATTAAAAATCTCATGCATAGTAAAGTAATGATTTTTAGGGATATTTTGGGGCGATTTATGAAAAAACCGGCATTTATATGCTTCACATCCAAAAATCATTATTTTAAACAGATACCGACAGGGCTATACGGTTAATATGTAATAGTAGAAAATGATCTAAACCTCTGATAATTTCTCTCTCATTAACAAAAAGCAATTTTTGACAAAGTCTCCATTTTTATCACTTGGGAATGATAACAGTTTAACGAGAATTTTAATTTCGTCTTTGATTTTCTTTTAATTTCCGAGTATTATGATTGGATCCGAGTCGGTCTCGGATTTTTATGAAGTGCTAACTAGAGATTCTTCATTAAAATTCGCCAAAAAAGAGTAATTAGGTGGAAATGTAAGATTCGAAAGCTAAAAGAGCTGGATATTAACTTGGATACTTTTTATTGCTGTATTAAAATTTACAGTTTTGTTACGAAGTTTGTCATTCGCTAGGATTTAAATTGTCTAGGACTCGTAGCTTTCCTATTATTTGATAAAAATGAATATAAAAAGTTTCAAAAAGACAATAATTAAAAAAATTGCTTTGTTGTAGGATCTTTTTTAATATATATATATATATATATATATATATATATATATATATTGTTATGAGATATGTAAAATCAAGAAAATATCTGTTTGTTTAAAAATATTTCAAAGTTTAAAACATTAAAATAATTCAGACAATTCAAACAATAAACTACAAACATTTCGAAGAATGAAAGTCTTTTAATTTTGGATTACCTGTATTTAACAAAACGTAAGATATGCATAAATTATTTTCTTTGTTAAAATATATTTGTATGACGTGAATAAGCTTAAGTGAAATAAAAGACAATTGAACCGGGTTTTCCAAATACATTAGTGCAGTGATTAGGACAATAGAATAGATTTTAGAAAGATAGGTTGTTGTTAGTTTTTAAGAATTGTAGAAAAATATTATTTGTAAATAAGTTTTAGGAAATTTTAAAATTATAGGTAAAAATTTGTTTGTTATCGAAATGAAGAAATGGAAGATGGATGACGCGTTTTGATTGGATGAAATTGAAAAAGGTGGGATGATTGGTTTGAGAATGAGACGTTAGTTAGTTTCGGAAGAAAGAAAAGATAGTCAGTTGGTTTCCAAGGGTGCAAGGCGAACGGCCGTTGTTCTCGGGTAGTTTCCCAGAGGTAGGAAGCAGTAGCAGTGAAAGTTTGTGAGTTTTCGTGTAGTTAGTGTATCTGACAGAAGCTGATCCAGTAAAAGATTGTAAGTTATATTTTCTACTTATATTCCAAGAGTCACTGTTCAGGCCAACGAGAGATTCAGTTTATCGTAAAGAAAAGATATTCCAAGAGTCATTTTTCACTCAGGCCAACGAGAGATTCAGTTTATTGAGAGAAGAAGAAGCTAGCATAATTTGAACGATTCGTGCAGTTGAAGGAGATCAGTAAGGACGATAAACTTGCAATAATTTGTTGTAAGATTGCTGATTACCTAGGGAGCGGCTAAGAGTACATAGTTTAGTCTACAGGGAACAAGGACTTGGACCACTCATCATCAGAGAGAGATAGTTTTGTTTTTCTGCAGTTTTTTCTTTCATTGATAACACAATTTTTACAATTACTGTAGAAAAGATATAAATATTTTGATTAGGACATTTAGAATAATAATTGGGATTTTGAGATTTTAACTAATATTGTTTATACCATTAATTTTGAAGGTTCACGTACGTAGAACAAAATTTTAAGAATCATTATACGAGATATTGTTAATTGAAAACATTTGAGTGTGAATTTTGTTTCATTATTTTTATTTCAATATATAGTGTTATATCATATGTGTTTTTTATTATTCCGGTATTCTTTGGACCTTACCTTTCACATGTGAAGCATAGATATTGAAGCACGAATTTAACCCTGAGATAAGAGAAGTAAAAAGTGTGATAGAGTCATAATCATATCATTTAAATAATTTTAATTAATTAATTAATTAGCTAAATAATTGCTTGGCGCACCAAGACTTTAAATATCACAATAGCATATATATATATATATGTATATATATATATATATATATATATATATATATATATATATATACATATACATATATATATATATGTATATATATATATATATATATATATATATATATATATATATATATATATACAAATAACACAGTTTATTAGGGTTGCAGTCAGAATATTGGCCGGGATGTTAAAAAAACACTCTTGACTTTTTTGTCGAGCTTTCGGAATGGTTTTATTTCTTATTCAAGACACTGTAATAAGACAAAAATGTAAATATTTAAAAAATATCACAATTCTTCAGTGTAACTTACTAGTCGTTGAGATTATTTATATAAGCATTTACACTCAACATTTATAACACAAATAAAACATTATATGTGTGTTATAAATGTTGAGTGTAAATGCTTATATAAATAATCTAAACGACTAGTAAGTTACACTGAAGAATTGTGATATTTTTTAAATATTTACATTTTTGTGTTACTACAGTGTCTTGAAAAAGGAATAAAACCATTCCGAAAGCTCGACAAAAAAAGTCAAAAGAGTGTTTTTTTAACATCCCGGCCAATATTCTGACTGCAACCCTAATAAACTGTGTTATTTGTTTATATCGACAGTAACTAATATCCAGTATTTCTTGTATATATATATATATATTATATATATATATATATATATATATATATATATATATATATATATATATATCGCTCATTTGCGACAAGAACGACATAATAAACGCTAATAAAGATTTTATCAGATTATTTCTAGTTTCACATTGCTTATACGACTTTTTATAACATATTGGCAAGGTATACATATATACAGATATCGTAATTTAACAAGACCTAATGTTTTCCGTAATTTGTTTCGCATTATTCTGTCTAAATAAAAATTAATAACTTTTTATGCCGTTCTTTCTAAAAAGTATTGGATCTATATTGGTATTAATTGCTATTTAACTGGGAATAAGCTACAATTAAAGATAAAAATACGTTTATTTACGTTTCAATTTCCACTTCGGAAATCGTTCTCAAAATACAAACAGTAAATTAAACAAATTTTGTTTTTTGTTACATAGTGAAAAATTCTTCTAATAATTTAATTTTATCTGACTTATTTATATATTAAATCAACTTTAACTTGAGAATATGCGTCAGAAAAAAAAATAGCATGTAATTCGTATTTAAAAAGACAAACACATGACATGATGACAGTAAAATTCTCCTGTTAGTGATTCCATAGTAAATTGTGAGGGAAAAACCAGGAAAAAAAACCTCATAATACTATCCCGACATGGTAAGTATTTGTTCGTGCAATTTGTTTACCTTCAATAAACACCAAAATTCTGATTTTATATGTTTCGTTATTTAAAAAACATAAATGATGTATACTCTATATGTTACTGACTTACTAATACTGGTATTTTTTTATTAATAACTTCCTCTTTCAATATTGGTAACCAGATCCTACTACATTCTGCCGAGGAACTTGCCTCATTTAGCATAATTAGAGCCGCTTCTTTGATTGTTCTTTTTTTACCATCCGTTTCTTTTAGGACTAGATTTGTATTTTTATCTTTAATTGTGGCTTATTCCCAGTTAAATAGTAATTAATTTAAAATGCCACAAGGAAATAGCTTCAGACAATATTTTGGTATTATTCCGGTATTTTGGTATTATTATACACTTATCAACATTCTTGTTGATAAGTGCTTTAATTTCTGTTAAGAAAGACAAGACGATATTTAGTATTATGTCTATCTTACAGCAATTTTTCTTGAAGTAAGTATTAATTTTTAAATGAAATGCTATGGAAGGTAATTCATGTAATCATTTTTATTAACAAAACATACCTTTTACAAAAAAAAAATACCATTTTGATGCTTATGCTACAACTGAACAAGAAGGTTTTAACATAACACTTTTATAATAATCTAAGTTTTAATACAGTTAATACAAAACAAACATTTTAAACAGAAGAAAAAAAAATAAACATTATTCATAATGAGTTATAGAATGATGCATAGTATTTCGGTACAACATTTTTGTTTAATAAGTCAAGCAAATCGGATTTTTTCTTTCAGAAATTCATGGCTTACAATCCTAAGCTTTTTGACCACTATTTCTGGATATTTTTTCTTTTTAATTATTACGGCCTTTTTAAAAGTTTCATCGTTATATGAGTGTTTGTAGTATAAAACCTATGAAGATGAAGTTTGAAAATTTTGATATCTGAAAGTTTAACTGACTCGTTTTTTTCATTTTTAATGATATTCAGTCCCATTTGTCTGCAAACATCCTTCCAGCCAAAAAAATCTTCAAACGACACTGAAGTCGCAATGGATGAATCTAGTGTGTACACGGAACCACTTTTTAATAGTGTTTTCACATGCCTTTCTATGAGCGAATGTGCAGAATCACCCTCGTTTTGAGTGTGGCCCTTTAAAAGGTATTTCTGGCTTATGGATCTGATATTAGGAAGTTTTTATAAACAGTATGAGTAAACAGCCAACATAAATTTATTCTTTTGCTGTCCAGCGCAGTTGTCCGAGTAGAAAATAGCATCTATATCGTTTTCTCCCATTGACTTTTCCTGCAAATAGTTAAAAACGCAGGTCCCCAAATCATTAACACCTCTATTTCCACTAGACTCATCCCATAACATCCCATAAATTGAAAATATTTCATTTCCATTTATAATAAAAAAGGGACACATCACCTTTCGGGCACAAAGAAACCACCTATAGGTCGTAAATGACGACGACTTGATTACTACTTTCCGTATCTTCTTCTTTCTTTAAACGTGACGGTTCTTTTTCATTTAAATGAAGTTCGTAAAGTTCTTTTTGATTTTCTTTTTCTTCATTTTCGGAGTTATTAAAAGTTGTACAAGTATCGCAAAGATCCTTCTTGGGCTGAAAGAAGAAAATATTATACTGCTCTGTAAAAATTCTGCATAATAGAATGTAATATGCCAAAAGGTACATTTTTTTTGCAATTAGCAACATAATCCTTGTGAATCTCTGCTATTGATTTACTGCCGTCAATGAAGCCGTTAGCTCTGGTGTAATGGCTTTCGATTTTTGGGATCAAGTTGATATGATCCCTAATATCAGCTTTAATGTTTTCATCTATTTTGGGATGTTTACTGTGTTTTTCACGTTGACCTTTTTCTAGTAGAGTGTCAGCAACTTTATTCTGTTTTTCCATAACTATGCGAATCGGTCGGTCTGTTATATACAAAGTTGCTTTAAAGAAAGTCTTACATACTCTAACTTTTTATTAGGCAAGTGGAAATAAAACAAATTATTAATATGCCGTCGAGGTCGAAAGCCTCCTTCTCGAATATATCGATACTTCGGACAAATTGGTTTCATACTCTTGGAAATTCCATTGATTCTCATTAGTATCTAGGCTCTAATAGCTGTTAAAGATAGCTTCCCTCTCTTCTTGGGTGAGTTTAAGCCTACATTGTAACTTACATTTTTCTTTACAGGGCGGCTTTATTTTCTTCGCCTTTACCAACCTCTTATGAGATATGTGTGATTGGTACTCTCCGCCACTTATTTTTAATTTCTGTAACACATTTTTTTTTCAGTTTTCGTCTTTACTTTCACGCTTTCGTCTTCTTTTACCAGGCTCGCCAATGGTGACAAAACACTGGTTAGGCCACTAGAAGATGATGTGCTTGGTAACAAATTCGCATCTTTAGGTAATATATTATTAGGTTCATAGTTAAGGTCCTTTACTGAATCGTCACTGGCTAAAAATAAATGAAAAGCTGTCTTTTTATTACAAAAATAAAAATAATTTCAGTAAACATCCATAATTTTTAAAAATTTGAAGATAATACAAATTCCCAAGATTTACCTTCATAACATTTTTATTTTCACTATTTGTTGTGGTCGGTAGGATTGACTGGTCATTATTTTCAGTTGGAAACTGAATTAAAAAAATAATAATACTCGGTCAATACGATATTATTTAAGTCAAGCAAAACAAAATATTTTAACTAGTTTCGAAAAAAAAATATTTTAATGTATGTATATCTAATTTAAACTTAATTACCATAAAAATTTCTCACCGGCAACGCTTTTTATTATGCCTACCTACTTATTGGTTACAGTTGTCTGCCATTGGCTCAAGAAATGCGGCAAACATTCTACAATACGTTCAAGTCAAAGGAGTTACTAGTTTTTATGAAATTTTCAGTCATATTAGAAAAGACTGTACTGAGATCTATTAACTGTAAGTTAGATTTTCCTTTCCTTCTCTCCGTAGAGACTTTATCACCTTCCAAGCTTGCCCAACTCTTGTTCCATCGATATACCTATCCATCTCTGCACATCTTCGATTCCACATCTTATTTTTACTTTTCACTACTTCTCTTTTTACATCTCGATTTAGTTTTTGATCTATCTATCCATTTCTGATGTGTTTTTTCTGTTTGACTAACGTTTGCATATTCTCCGACCACCATTCTTGATTTTTTGTTTCATGTTTGTCTTCATAACCCAAAGCATCACTTGCAGCCTCATGAATGCATTTTTTAAGTTGCTGGTATAATTCTTTCGCTGAAACATTTTCCCGATCCACATTTTGTAGTTTTGTCGTCAGTCGTAATTTGTAAAGAAATTTCGTTGAATCTTCTTTTAAGCTTTCTGGTTATATTTAAGGGATGTTACTGCTTGTTGTTTTTCTATATTCTGTACCTGAATTTTATTGTTTTTGCGATAGTTAACTATCGCGTTGGCCATAACTAAACGATGGTCAGATCCACATTCTGATCCACGGTATCCCCTTACTTCAGTTGTTTTCAGCTGGGAAGTTTGACGTTGGATTACATAATCGTTTATCGAGCGCAGATTCCTAGTAGGTTGTATCCATGTAAATTTGTGGATGTCTCTATGTTGAAAAAATCCATTCATAATTTTTAGAGACATTGTTTCACAAAAATCTCTAAGACGCATTCCGTTGTCATTCGTTATTTGTTCTCCATATCTTTCTACTACTCTGTTATTTTCTTCTCTCCCTACTGTACCGTTTAAATCTCCTAGTATAAAGATTTTACAGTTTTATTTAATTTCAAAGAGAATTTCATTCATCTTGTTGTAGAAATCGTCTTTACTTTCTGGATCTGCATCTTCTTTTGGGGCATACACTCCGACAATTACGAAGTTGTGCCCATTCTTTATATATATATATATATATATATATATATATATATATATATATATATATATATATATATATATATATATATATAATCGGTTTAAAACGTCCTCCGACGTCTTCCGATGCCCAATCTCCATGCATCTCTATCTTCCCAAAGATCTTCGTCTAAACCTCTCTCTCGGATCTCTCTGTGTATTCCTTCTCTCCAGCTCTTTCTGGGTCGGCCTCTTTTTCTCTTTCCATGTGGTGACCAATCTATAATCTGTTTCCCATTCCTTTATTATTCTTCAGTATTAGCAGTTGTCCATTTATTTCAGTCCACGATTTAATATTGGTTTTAAGATTTTTTAGAATGGCAATGGAGACTCCTCTCTTAGCTCTGTCATCTTTATTTACTCCATTGCAGATATGTCTAATATACTCCAATTTCTTTATTTCCTTTTCCCATTTTCTTGGTCTCGGTGGAAATACATATATCCTTTTTTCTTTCCGCTAATTCTTTGAACACTTCTGCTTGTTTGAATCTAAGTCCTTGTACATTCCATGTAGCCAATATCATTTTCCTTTTCCGTTGCATTAGTCGTTTTTGTTTTGATCTATCCTTTGTATTACGAGGTTTTTAGTCAAAATATTTAGCATTTATTTGTTTTGACAAGGGATCAGTTGCTAACCCATCGCTCCAACCCTCCTCCTTTATTCGGGCTTGGGACCGGCACCGGCATTTACTGAGCTACTTAATCCACCCAGCACTTACCGGATACGGAGTTTATTTATTTTAAGGTTTTTGTATTGTAGTATTTGTATTGTTTTAAGAGTTTTGAGTTAGTTTATTTTTTTAACACTCATATAAAAATTACAGTAAGGTAATAAGATAATCCAGTAAATATTAAAGCAAATATTCACACAAAAAAATTAGTTAATTAAACTTTTAGTGAATTTTTGCGTGTAGATCAAACTTTTGAAAATTTAATTATTACGGTTTATACAACTTATACAAAGCTTTCCCTTTTCTAATGGACGGAAAATTTAATTTTCGAAATTAGTGGCTGTGACACATTCATACATATTCCAGTATTTTATCATTGCTTTTCTGTTTTCTACTGCAATAATTGTTCTAACCGCTCTGGTAGTCTAAGTTAAAACTAATTAAAATAAACTTTTACACAGGCTTTCCTTGGGGCAGGAAATCTGAGGGATATAAAATCCATATTTCACCTGCACCACTCACAAAAGTTTAATTACTCGTTTAAGACAAATACCAAAGTGAATGTCAACACTACACAGAGCTTGTGAAATGAAACCTAATTACGAAATTCAACAAAAGATCCTATCTGCAGAACTTTCGCTTAGTCTACCGTCATAGTAATAAAGTTATTATCCACAAATTTCATAATTGCTTCTACAACCATTTGTATTACTTTTAAAGTGAGTGGATTTGATTAATTTTTTTAGATATTGTAATTAAAGCTGTAAAAATTTTAATAGCGGATGAACTTGTATATAAACAATGTTTTTAAAAGTATTTTCACGTTAAAAATATTATATATATTAAAGATGAAAAAAAATTCTAAATAAAATTAAGGAGATAGAAAATTGCCAGAAAAAAGAACTAGAGAATTTAGAAATGAAATTTAAAAACGCATTACAAGAAGACAAGCGAGAAATAGACGAAAAATTAAAAAAAAAAACGAAAAACAAATTGCGGAAATCAAAAATCGACAAAAGTTCGGAGAAAGAAGAGAAATACTTATCCAAAGTAGAGACGACGTGAAAATCCAATTTGGCGGGGATGTGAGAAAAATGCATCCGGTTGTTTTCATCAAAAATTTAAAGAAAAAACTACAGTACGTTGAAAATTTCGAAGCTTGTAAGGGAAATATTAGAAACCATCTTAAGGATGAAGCGAGCCTATGGTTTGACAGTAAAGAAGATGAAATTACTAATTGGGAAAACTTTGAAAAAAGATTTTTAAATTATTTCTGGGGCAAAATACAGCAACTAGAAATCAATAAAGAACTGCAGAACGAGAGATACAATGAAAGGATAGAAATGTCAGAAAAAACCTATGCATTACAGATATACAACAACACCAAACATTTGGAATACAATTATTCATCGAAGCAATTAGTAAAATTGATTGCCAGCAATTTTGGGGAAACGTTAGAAGACCACTTTGAAAAATTACAAAGACATTGATTGTCTTTGTTAATTTTTACAAATAAAAGAAACGCGTTTAAGAGACAGAAGATCTAGAAAACCACAAGAAACATAGAACATACAGAGATAAGGGGGAAAAATGATCGTCAAGAACGGCAAAAAAAGAATTTATCCTGAGAAAAGAATACGAGAATAGAGAAAAAAGGAGAGAGAATTACGAATCAAGAAATCAACAAGGAAACAGAAACAGATACTGGGAAAATCGTAACAGAAATACTTAGACAAACCATAAAGAAGATATTAACTACAGAAGAACAAATGAACAAGGATATCGAAACAACAGATACAACTCAGAAAGGTCAGGGGAAGTGAGAAGAGAGGTAAATAACACACAAGTAGAAGAATACGGGGAAGAGAGACAATCCGATGACATAAGAAATACAGAAAGACAACACGATGATTTTTACGAAGGCTCCCACTAAGAACGAAAAAACAAACTGGAATTTTTTGTCACCCAAAAGAATTTATAAAACTGCCAGGACATAAGGACAAAGAAAATGGATCAAATTTAAAATCTGTAAATGGGTTTATAAATAAAACACCCATAAAAATTTTAATAGACTCAGGTTCCGAAATCTCCCTCGTTAATAGAAAACTGATAGAAGAAGTTGGTTTTACAAATTTAATTTACAAAATACCTAGGGTGAATTTTGTGGACGCAAATAAACGGACTTTGGCAACGATAAATGAAGATATACGGATTAGGGTACGATTGAGAAAGAAGTTTTTTTCACTACAATGTGTGATAATGCCGAATCTGTCACATGATATGATAGTAGGTGTAGACGAATTATCAGAAAACCATGTAGTGATGGATTTTGAAAATAAAACAATGAAAATCGAAGAAGAAGTAGTAGAATTGGAGGAAAAAATTGGATAAGGACAAAAACAATGAGACAAGAAAGATCGATAAAGTGGATAAAGAGCAAGTGATAGAAATGAATATGGCAATTAAACAACGACAAAGAAGGTGAAAAATGCACAAGCAGAAAAAATTAGAAGAAATTGAAACATGGAATTCCTCAAAAGAGATGTATCCAGAAGAAGAAGAAAATGAAAAGATAGAAGAAATTAAAACCTTGAATTCCTGAAATGAGATTAGTTCAAAAGAAGTAGAAAAAGAAAGGATTGAGAAAGCCATTTACACATGAGATCCATGGATGAGCAAAGACGAAAATAGACAGGATAAATTAGAAGCAACGGTATTTGAAGGAATGTCTGAAGACAAGAAGATCGCCTACACAGTAAATATGTGTAAACAGGATAAAAGAACGAAAGACAACTAATTTGCGGACAAGGACAGCAAAATGAGATGCGTTTAATTTTAAAAAACTATGAAAATTTAATAAATGAAGAAAACAAATATTATGAATAGTAAACATGTCGATAAATTTAGAGATAAATATAAATCAAAGTTTAGATTTAAGAATTTTAAGTAATGCTAATAATTTTAAAACTATGTGTTGACTTGACAAAATTTGTTGCATGTGCGGGAAAATTTTCGTCTGTTCAACAGGCAGGGAGTTAATAAGGTTCCATAGGTAAATTTCAAAAATCAAATAGAAAATATTAAGATAAAAATCAAATCACTGACCAACAGAAATTGCAAACACCCTGTATATGATACTGTTTAGTATCATATACAGGGTATATGATACTGGTAGTATCGTTTAGTAGTACAAAGACATTCTCAGAAAATAAGAAGACAATATATTGGGTTTTCTAACGGTTTAGTTTTAAATAGACATTTTTGTAAACAGTTCTACCTTAAACTTTCTATTGTATGGACTACCAAGGATTAGACAATAGGGTAGGTTTGTAAATAGTTTGTGACAGGTAATTATCGTTTTTTCTCTAGAAATTGAAAATGTTTATTTAGATGACCGACGGATTATTGGATAGGCGAAAGTTACCCTTTTTTCTTTGAAAAAAGTAAACTTTGTTTGGATGGAGATACGTTCTGATTGGTTCAAGCAAAAGGAGGAAGGAGATGAAAGGATTTTGGATAGAGTTTTACAAGAGAGAGGAAGACATTGTGAATTGAATATCGGGCGAGTATAATATAGTTTTTGTTGTGGAGACGACGTTGCTAATTAGACAAGTTTTCTTTTTAAAGTCTAGATTGTGAAAAGTTGTATTTGTGTTTGGTGGAAAGAGTTTCAACTGTGGTAGCAGACAGAAGAAATAACTTACATACTGTAGGTAATAAATAGATGAATAGATTTATACTGGGCCAAGTCGATCAGTTGAGATATTCTTTGTGTCTGGAGAGAAGGAGTTTATTCATGTAATAAAGATTTGGAGCAGAGTTTAGCGGGAGTAGTCTGGAAAAACTAAAAGATACGAGCAAGGTGGACAAGGCACAATCAAAGGAGAGAGAGGCGAAGTCATCAACTGTGGGAACAAAAGGCTAGTTTAATAAGCTTAATTAATTTGTATTGATAATTGTGGATGTATGGTTTGATGAATGTTAGAGATTTTTATTCATGGACGTATAAATAAAGATGGACTAGGCATGCCCTGCACTCTGTTCACCTAAATTTGAAGTCGAAAAGTTTATAGGCGCGGGGAAAGAGACGAGGTGATAGACTGTGACATATCCTTTTAAGCCAGCGGCGTACCTTCCAATATTTGAAAGGTTTTTGAAACAGTTTTTTCACTTGAATAAATAATGACTATTGGTTTGACTTTTGCTTTTGCTTGATTTTATTTTTAGTATCGTAAACATATGAAATATTTCGAATAAGTGAGAAACAACAAACGGTGAATAATGTTAATTTTCAGTGTATAGAAATATATTTATATAAATTAATTTACACAAAAGAATAAAGATGGAGTAAATAAAATCGTAAAGTACTTTATATAATATTTTATTTAAACTAAAATATCACACAAGAAATAAAAAGTTTAAAAAATTCTTCCCCAAACATTAACCTGTTCAGGGTATTGAGTATGTTCTGCTCTTATCCAGTGAGTGATAAGTTGAAAAAATATAGTCAAATATGGTGTATAACTCCAGCTTAATTGTTAGTTGGCAACATTAGTATGTCACGTTAGACATAGCAGTAGACAGAAGAAAGATAAAAATTCAGGAATATGTATTTAAGAAAATATTAATAAACGTAAAAAAACCATAAACCATTGTTTAACAAAACATATACAACAATATATAAAACACATTAAACCTTATGGAACGGGTAGGGTTCTAAAATAGAAATATGCTTTATTGTCACTGAAAATTATACAATGCTTACAAAAAGTAAAAAAAAACAACAATGACAATTAAAATTTACTAAAATTAAAAAAATCGTCAATATCACAAAATAAAAGATAGTAAAATATACAATTCATTGCAAAATCTAATTGTTGAATAACAAAACCTTACGAAATAGTTTACGAATAACTTTTAGTTGCTGCATGTGATACACAAATAAATATATATGTATATATATATATATATATATATATATATATTATATATATATATATATATATATATTGGATTTGAAATTTCCGCGGAAGCTATATGTAATTTCAGTTGTTTTCCGGGTTTGACTCCGCGTTAAATAGTTTATATATATATATATATATATATATATATATATATATATATATATATATATATATATATATATATGATTTCAGATGTTTTCTGGTGTTGACTCCGCGTTAAATAGTTTTGGTTTTTAGAAAAACCATTGTTTTGACGACGTTTCAAGTCAAGTCAGATAAATTTTGCTTCGTTCAGTTCTCCTGAAACATCAACATAAAGCAGAACTAATCTGACTTGACAATGACAAGTGTGACCTTGCCGAAACGCCGTCAAAACAATGGTTTTTCTAAAAACCAAAACTATTTAACGCGGAGTCAAACCCGGAAAACATCTGAAATCACATATAGCTCCCGCGGAAATTTCAAATCCAATATATATATATATATATATATATATATATATATATATATATATATATATATATATATATACATATATATATATATACATATATATATATATATACATATATATATACATATATATATATATATATATATATATATATAAATATATATATATATATATATATATATATATATACATATCATCGGAAAAGGAGTACGACCGTCAATCCAATATAAATAAGGATCACTCAGACGAGTGGTGGGTTCTTATATCGGTCTCAAGGTGGAGAAATAAAAGACAAAGTTGATAGGCTACTTTATCTATTTTGAAGACGTTTCGCTTTCGTATTCTGAAAAAGCATCATCAGTTCATCTAAAAAGTACAATATGAGAACCACACAATCATGGAAACGATGTTAACAATTACAACAACAAACTAAAAACTCACTTTTTATAAATATTACGTGGAACATATGAAAAAGTATTATCACCAAGTAACAACTCTATAGTTTCAGTTTCTGATGTTGTAATGGTGCTCGAAGATGCGTTTTCTGTATCTATATTTTCCTTGTTGTCTTGTCATTTAAACATCTAGAATATTCAATTTATGTACATTAAAGAAGAGTATTAAAATTGGTTTAAGATTGAAATAATCTCATACAAAATATAGCCAAAACTCACCTCCTTTTTAACAGTTTAGGAGAATTAGATTTTACATTAAAGCCCAAGTCTGTCTTCATATTACATTCTTTAGTATCAATAAAACTTCTAAAATATTTTAATATTAAAATGAAATAAGCAATCAAAATCCACATTTAGATTTTATTTGTAAATTTAATAAACAAATTCGATACAAACCCACCCTTTTGAAGGTCCATAAAAATCATCCTTATCAATACTACTGGAAGCTGTTGCTTTATTTTCCATATCGTTTGTAGAACTAAAACATTGAATTATTAATTATTATGGAATATGCTATGAGTATGCATTATATTTGGTTAAATTTAATTTTCGTACAATGAACATAATCTATAGATATGTATATATTTCATTGAAATTATTATATTTATAGCAATTATAGTGTAGATTAGAAAAAATAAATAAATGTATTTATAATATTACAAAATTAAACTTCAATTCATGTCAAGCATTAAGTATTATCACATCCCTGTACTACGCCTATGGACAAAATTCCACTGTTTACAATACTTACGAATGAAATGACAGTTCTGGATGTAAATATGAAGTTTTCCTGCATACAACACAGTTACACACCATTATTACACTTAACTATCAACTATTCTTCACTTCTAATTTAAAATATATTAACAAATTCACTAAAATGTCACAAATAAGGAAATTATCAACTCAAAGGTAAACAGTACAACGCCATATTCTTTTTCGTCAAATCGCTAGGATTGGTTGATATTACCAACGATGCCAAGTTTTACAAGAGTTAAGATTATCTGAATATATTTTCTTTTAATAAATTAAAAAATTAATTTTTTTCTTTTAATTCCTTGGTTGCGAAATGAGTATATCTAAAAATAGTTTATACTAACTAGATAATACATTTTTACTTATAGATTTAAAGTAAATTACACTAAAAATCGAAAATTATGTCGAAGATTGACTCTGAAAAAAAAAATAATATGACAACGTCAAATTAGGGATTTGTGCCTATGACTGTGAATATCTCATGACTTCAAGTATAGATGTAAACAGACCGGTCCATCTTTATTTATACGTCCATGTTTTTATTCTAATCATTGTATATGGTATATTTATGTTTATTTAAAATGTTTACTTTTAATATTTGATTGTGTTTTTTTAATATAAAATTTGCTTTGTAAGTCATAATTGTGCTGTAATTTTATTTTCCTATTGTCTATCCTTTGTTTTCCTCAAAGGCAAATAGCAAAAAATACTTTGAAGCCACGGTTTGTTTTTAATAAGTAAAGAGCCCTGAGATATCATAATAATTTGTTAAAAAATAAATATTATAAACATACAGTTTAAGCAAATCACAACAACATATATATGTCTTTATTACAATATTCTTCCTGTGAATTATTTATTAAATAAAAATAATCTTGTTATATTATTATACAAAATATATTTTTTTTAGGAATTTATTGCCCCTAAATTTAACATCTGTAGGTTTATTTAGCATATTCGCTTTGAACAGAGAAACATTAGGGTTTACTCATATAAACTATGTTATTACTGCAGATTTTCGAGGGATAATTCTAAAAATATCATTTTCTTTACTCTAAATCATTCTCAAATCCGCTGCAGAACGTAAAAGCACTAAAAACGAGCACCGATGTGAAAAGATATTAATCATTTTAATGATTATTAAGTTCAGTTTTGGTCATATTTCTAATTTATAAAATCGTATTTTTTTCTAAACTACCGATATCTCCCGCAGAAACGACCCTTCATTATGCAAATATTCTTCGGAGTGGTATAGGACGGCTCGTAGTTAAAATTATTTTTAGGTCTTAATTAATAAAATGGTATTTGGATGGTTTATACGAGTAATTCTTAGAAACGTTTCTGGCGAATTCTCTTAATTTAGAGGGTTGTATCTCATTTTGGTAAAACACATATGTGTAGGGTGAATTTGGTCATAGATAACTGGAAAATAAGTTTTTTGTTTATTGGCTTCTTCTTCTTTAAGTTCCATCTTCTATCAAAGGTTGGAAATCATCATGGCTATGCGGACTCTATTGACTGCCGCTCTAAAAAGTTCTGCACTACTGCATTCAAACCATTCCCTTAAGTTCTTAAGCCAGGATATTTTTCATCTTCAGGATGTTCAGGATCTCCAGGATATTCTTCGTCTTCCCACATTTCGCTTTTCTCGGATTTTGCCCTGCATAATAAGTTGTAATAATGCGTATTTTTGCCCTCTCATCACATGTCCCAAGTACTCAAGTTTTTGTCTTTTAATAGTTAATATTATTTCCGCCTCATTTCCTATCCTTCCAGTTACTTCCATGTTTGACATTCTTTGAATCCATGATATTCGTAGGATTCTTCTGTAATACCAAAATTCAAAGGCGGCCAGCTTATTCAGATGAACTTGTTTTAGTGTCCAAGCTTCCAGACCATAAAGAAGAGTAGAGAACACGTAACATCGAAGCATTCTCAGGCGTAGTTCGAACTTTATATCCCGACAACAAAGAAACTTTTTAAGTTTAATAAATGATGTACGTGCTATTTCAATACGTGTCTTAATTTCTTTGGTTTGGTCTACATCTGATGTTATCCATGTTCCTAAATATTTATAGTTATTAACATTCTCAATTGCAGTATCTTCAATAGTCAATTGGATATTTGCATGTGCAGATTTAGTCATGATCATGCATTTAGTTTTCTTTAAATTTATCTTCAGTCCGTACTCATGACAGCGTTCATTAAGGCGTTGCATTAGGTTCTGTAAATCATTGTTGTTATCCGTAATTATTACTGTATCGTCTGCAAACGTTTATTGGCTACGTAAATATAAATTTCTGTTACCATAAATTTCTTTTAATTTAATTTAATTTAATAGAAATTTAATACATTCCAAAAGGACAATAGCCTTAGATAGTTACTAACTGTTCATCAATAGTCAGATAGGATAAAGGTGTATATGACATTCTGCAGGTGGTATAATATATACCACCTGCAGAATATAATATATTTTGTATTTCTTTTTATCAAACCTAAGGCAGTTTATGAGATATTTACACGCTGATTACTTATTCAGGCCTTTATATACTTATTAGGCTCCTTCTTCTTTAAGTTCCACTCCTATCGGAGATTGGAAATTATTCTGGCAATTATAATTTTGTTAGTTACTCGCCTGAATAGTTCAATTGAACTGCATCCAAACCATTTACGGGGATTGCGTAGCCACGAGATTTTACGTCTTCCTACGCTTCTTCTACCTTTGATTTTACCCTCCATTATATTCCTTAGTAGTTCGTACTTTTCACCTCTCATGATGTGCCTCAAGTATTCCAATTTCCTGATTTTTATGGAATTTAAAACTTCGCATTATTTTCCTAGTTGTTCGAGAACTTGTTCGTTTGTTTTGCGCATCCATGATATTTTCAAAATACGTCGGTAACACCACATTTCGAATGCTTCTAGGTTTTTAATGTTGGATTTTTTAGGTGTCCAAGCTTCAACTCCATACAAAAGGGTAGAGAAAATATAACGTCGAAGCATTCTTATCCGGAGCGATATGTTGATATCGCGATTACAAAAAAGTTTTCTTATTCTATTAAAAGTTAACCGCGCAATTTCAATGCGGCATCTTATTTCTTTTGTCTGATCAGTATCTTCTGTGATCTATGCTCCAAGGTATTTGTACGAAGATATTTGTTCAATTTCTGTATTATCTAGTACTAGCTTAACTTTGATGTTTTGTGCTTTTGTAAATACCATGAACTTGGTTTTCTTCAAATTGATTTTTAGTCCATAATCGTTGCAATATATATTTAGTTGTTCAGCAAGGTGTTGCAGTTCTTTTAGTGTTCCTGCCAGAAGGACGGTGTCGTCAGCATATCTTATGTTATTAAGTGGCTCACTGTTTATTATAAGGCCCTCACTGATCTCAGCAAGCGCTAATTCTGAGATGGCTTCACTGTATAAACTGAATAACAAGGGTGATAAAATACACCCTTGGCGGACACCACGGCGAATCTGCATATCCTTGGTCAGTTCGTTTTCAACTTTCACTTTTGCTGTTTGATTCCAATAGAGGTTACAGATGATTCTAATTTCTCTACTGTCTATGTTTTTATTTAATAAAATTTCTTTAAGTCGATTATGCTCCACCCTGTCAAATGCCTTCTCAAAATCAATGAAACAGGCATATACTTCCTTATTAATATCTAAGCATCTCTGCGAAAAAACACTTAATGCAAACAGTGCATCTCGTGTTCCCAGTCCTTTCCTAAATCCCATTTGTGTATTACTTATGCCTTCATCTAATTTCTTATGTATTCTATTGTGAATTACTTTTAAAAACAATTTCAAGACATGACTGATTAAGGCTATGGTGCGATGTTCATTGCACTCCTTTGCATTGGCTTTTTTGGGAAGCAGTATGAATGTTGATTGGAGCCATTCTTTAGGTATTATACCTGTTCTATATATGGTATTGAATAAATCCAAAAGAAGATCAATAGATTCAGTATTTACAATTTTAAGTAATTGGATAGGAACTTCATCAGGCTCGGGAGATTTACCACCTTTAGCTTGTTTCATTGCATGTTAGCATAGTTTCATTGCTGGTTCAGCATAGGCTGTTAATAGTTATTCAGGATGTTCCTAATATGGTTCTGTCAAATATATATTTCATAGTCAGATGACTGTCTTCATTTGCAGCAATAAATCTATTTGCTCATTTCTGCTTATGTCAGAAATATATCAAGAATATATCATTCGAAAAAAAAAATATATATTCTTCAACTTGTGTGGAGTTTTTGGCATTTCTTTGGGACCAATAATTATAAAGTAAATAATATTTATAGGTGTCGTTCTTTTTGACGATGAAGGTTTTTTGTTTGACCACTTATGTCAGTTTTTACCTTTTAGAATATTTCACTAAGTACCCATAAATTGAGAAACACTGGAGTCCTCACTTGATGTTTCAGGTACTTTCTTTTTGGATTTTTCGCTTTCTGGTTACACTACATGGCTTATTTTTAAACTGCCAATATTTTTAGAGTCATTTTGTTAATCTAAAGCATCTGATTTACACTTCTAAGTATCTTCTTCTTGCTCTCAGTCACTTGCAGTATCTTTAAAAGGTTCCTGCTATCTATACCATTTATCACTTACCAATTTACCATCATTTTTTTTAACCTATTCTCTATCCTTCCATTGTTGGATATATGTCTCCCCCAGTTCTCTCCATCTTTCCCTATCTTGAGCTGTTCTCTGCCATGTGGGATCTCCTTGTTTCCTGATGTCATCTTTCCACCTCATCTGTGGTCTGCCTCTTGATCTCTTTGCATTGTATGGGCGCCACTTTCCGATGGCATTGTTCCATCTTCCGTCTTGGAGACGTTCATTGTGTCCAGCCCTTTTCCATTAAAATTTTTCTGCTTGTTCTATCGCGTGTACTGGCTTTGTTCTGGTTCTGATCCACTGGTTACGTTTTCTATCTCTAAGTGATACACCCAACATTTGTCTCTCCATCGTTCTTTGTGCCTTCTTTATCCTATCCAAATTGGCCTGTGTAAATGTCCATGTCTGTGCTCCGTAGGTGAGCACCGGTATTATGCAGGAGTTATATACCTTGCTTCGTAAGTATAGAGGGATTGTTTGATTTTTTAGAACGTAAGAAAGTTTGCCGAACGCTGCCCATCCCATTCTTACTCGTCTCGATATTTCGGCTATTTGATTTTCTCTGTTAGCTCTGATTGCTTGTCCTAGATAGATATACTCATTTACCTGTTTTATTTTTCCTGTTTTTATTTTTATTGCCTCTTGGTCTTCCGTGTTTATCATTACTTTTGTTTTGTTGAAGTTAATTTTTAGGCCTTTTTGCAGTGATTTTTAGGTGATTTAAGGTGATTTAGGTATTTTCCGTTAATACATATTCCTCTGTTTTCCCAATCTGTTGATTTTATTATGTCTTCGAGGGTCATGGTAAATAGTTTAGGTGAAATTATATCGCCTTGTCGGACTCCTCGTTTAACTTTTATATTATCCGTTATTAATTTGTCGTCCAGAATTACGGTCATGGTTGCGTTTTGGTAAATATCATGTATCAATTGTCGGTATCTTAAATCTATTCTACTATTGACCAGAGCTTCTTCAACCGCCCAGTGTTCAATGCTGTCGAAAGCCTTTTCATAATCTACGAATGCTAAGTACAGCGGAAGGTTGTATTCATTGGTTTTCTCAATTTAGATTTTAAGTGCATGTAGATTGTCGATTGTGCTGTATCCTTTCCTGAATCCGGCCTGTTCCACTGGTTGGTAGTTATCAAGTTTATAGGTTAGTCGCTTGTTTATTATTCTTGTGAACCATCATTTACCAAGAACCAAATTTGCCGCCTCATCAGCAGTTTTGGAAAACGTATATAAGAAAACATCGAAAATTAGAGACAATTAATAAAAACACAATTTTTTGGTATAACCAAAATACAAAAATCTACATAGTTATTTAACGAAAAATAAAGTAAAATAAAGAAAAAAGAAATACGACACTAGGTAGCTATACACGTCTAAATACAATAATCGACTTTTCTTGCCTTTTTAATCAGAAATTTCCTAACTAGGTCAATCACATTTAAAGTAATAGTACATTGTTTACCGGGTAGGAAAAGCTTAACATTCCTGGACGACTGTGAAGATTGCTAAGTTGAGGCGCAAGCCGAGACTTAGCAACACAGAGTCCAGGAATGTGGCTTTTCCTACGAGGTAAACATACTATTTTTTCGCAAATCGTTTAAAATTCGACAGATATTGATTGATTTAAAAAAAAAACGCGATAATTTTATTCCCAAATAAATGGTGCTTTGAAATTCCTAATAAAATTACTTCGGTTACTATGGAAACGTATTGAGGTTGAATTGTCAAAGTTTTCTATCATTTATGTAGAACACTAACAACTGTACGGAAATATAATTTCCTTACAGTAAGGAAATGACATTTCCTTACCTGACTTTTTCTTCAAGAAATTTTGACAGGAATGTCAAAATTTCCTGGCGATTTGCGGAAAAACAAATATCTGTCTCGATACTTATTATAGCCAAATTTGTAAGCCTGGATTGGCTCACGGTAGATTTTAGGTAGTTTTTTATTAATTTAATTTTTGACAATGATCTCTCCCCATGAGCTACAGTGACTACAGTTAAAAATATTCTAAGCGCAACAAAAAAATTAAAAAATATTCTTTTTAACTTGTTAGTAACGAGATAAGCTAACACTTCTTTGGTCGACGTATTATTTTTATTATAGTTTATTTTTATGAACGAGAGAGTAATTAGCATAATTTTAACTGGTACCTCCGATCACTCCATGGGCGTGTTCAAGATTAATTGAAAAATTACTTTGAATAATTGTAAAAAATAAGTGAATTATTTCAGTGTTATAAAGTGTTATGTGTATGTAAACAAAAGTGACCTCTTTTATCACACACTATATAGAACTGACTGGCCTACATTAAAAAGGGTTTTAAAAAATTCACATTTTTTTTAATTTTTAAAAATTACAAAAGAGAAAAAGAGTTTTTAAAACCGTCTAAGGTATGTTAAATAGATGAATAAAAATATTAATATAAAACTTACAGCTACTTGTTACAAATCCAAATCAGATTCAGAAGATGAACTTTCAGAACCAAGATTTATAATAACTGGCTCGATCATTTTATCAGTAATATTGTCCAGCTTCCACATTTTTTCCTCTTCTTTAATAGTGTGATTTACTGCCTTTTCCCAGTTTTCAGGTTTTACATTATTTACGGCCTCCAAAAATAACTGTTTAACATCATGAATTTTAAAAGTGGTATTTTTTCTTGAAACTTCACTCTTTATCTGTGCCCATACCAGTTCAATTGGGTTTAATTCACAATGATATGGTGGGGATCTAAGTACTGTCATTCCACGATTTTTGGCAATTTCATCAATTTCGTATTTTTTAAATTTTTCTTTATGAAGGGCACACAACGAATAAAGTTCCTTTCTTATAGATCCGGGATGGTACGTAATATTTTTTGAACTCAGCCAATTCTGCAAGTCTTTTTTTAACCACTTGGTTGTGGGCAGTCCTTCTATAAGTCTGAAGTGATAACTTGCATTATCCATTACTATTACACAGTTTTTAGGAAGAAGATCTATGATTTGTTCGAACCATTCTTGAAAGACATCAGCGTTCATGTCTTCATGGTAGTCACCGGTACGAGTTGATTCAAAAGTTAATAAACCACCTTCAACAAAACCGTCTGAACTGCCAATGTGTACTATTATCAGCCTGCGTCCCTTTCCTGATGGTGGGTTTAAACCAGTAGATAAGTCATTTACAAAAGCGTGCCTTTAACTTGTAACAATTTTATCCTGCCAAAATTTATTTGGTGTATGACCCTCGTTGATCCATGTTTCATCAAGATAAAATATTTTTCTTTTTTGGTTTCTCATTTCCTTTATGGTTCTTAGAAAATGTCTTCTCCATATGACAATATCGCTTCTTTCTAATAAAATAGACTTTCTGGGATTCTTTTTCAAGCGGAAGCCTATTTCTTTTAAAAGTTTCCATAACGTACTTCGACTCATTTCTGGGTAATCCTTATCATCTCGAACTGAGACAAGAACTTTATCCAATGTTGGAAATTCTTGTCTAACGAAGAATTCATGCACTTTCCGTCGAAGTCTTAAAAAGTTAAAATGATATTCTATTTGAAATTTTGGTTTCCCTGGAGCATTACGTGGCATTTGAAAACTACCACATTTCTTTTCTTTAATAACTTTAATAACTTTAATAATAACTTTAAGTGTCTCATCAACACTTTCACATAAACGTTTGTCTGTAAATGATTTAAAACAATTAAATATTAATGTTTTGTCATTAACTCTTAAAGGACCAATTTTTCGGCGTTTACACGGCACTTCCAAATTTACCATAACACTAGTATACACAATAAACTGCACCTTGCAACTGAAGTACCTACTTTTAGTGAACTGTTAAGAATTTTGAATACACCACTTGGACCTTCCTGCAAAATGGAAAAACCCACTAACACATTTTCTGTGGAATAAGTTTAGAAGGTAATTATCTAGTCAATTACTGTCGTAGATTCCTGGAATTAAAGAATTAAATGTTTGATTGTTGAAACCCTTACTTCGTGGAATGCACTCATTTCAGATAAAATAAAACGTTTTATTTTATCTAAAGAATTAAACTTTATTTTGCAAATAGGTAGGTACTTATTAAACTTTTATTGGTTATATATAACCAATAAAATAAACATCTTATATTTCTTGCAAATTCATTAGTACCTGTTAACGTCCATCACTCCGACACTGGCAACCTTAGTTAGGGATTAGTAACCCTCACAAGTATTGTATTCTATTCTGCTCCAACCTTTATACCTGGTGGTCATACTCAATTTAAAATTGTTTTCCTATATACTTCTGTAAACTTGTTGACAAATATCTGTTTTTCATTGAGTCACCCGTATCACCAGTTTAGGGATTTGCATACATAATTTATTGTTTTATTACTCTCTCATACATAAAAATACACTATAGTAATGCAAATAGACAATATATCAAACTTATATATTAAATTTTTTGTTTCCAGGTCAGTTAGTTTAGTTTCTAAATTGGTACAATATTTTATTATTTCCTCTTTAGAAAAGACACTTAAGTTATTTAAAAAACCAAAAGATGCAACATGTATTTCTAAATCTTGAAATATCTAATCTAATTTGGAGATAACAATATCAAGAATATAAAACTAAAAATTTACTTGAAAATGTAGTTATGGAGATTGAATTGGCTCATCTTTATGTTTCTATTTATAAAAAGTCTTTTTTCTCCTTGGATACAAAAGGCTCTGGGATTAATATCTAAGATTTTTTGTAGGCCATTTTGTGTTTGTGTTGTATTTTTGTATAAATATGCAAAATCCTCAGATATTTACATAAAAAATATGCAAAATATGTAATATATGCATTTTGAATATTTGCCTAAGTCTATAAGAAAATATATAACCGAATTTTTATAATCCTTATCCCTCTGATTTTCTTATTAAACGCCGACGCTGCGCCACAGCAGAACTTAGCTACGATTTTTCTACCTGGTATGTTTGTAGCAAAACCATCGAGCAATAAGACAAAAGAGGGAATGTAAAGGTAGAAGGGGTAAACATATTGATAGACAGGAAGTGCCATCTTGAGAGGCCACTTTAGACAAGGATAGAGAGTCTCTCTCCTTGTTTGACATCAAATTTAGTTGGGTTATGTTATTGTTTGTCCCAAATGTCACATGAAATCTTATTTATATTCAAGTTTTTTAACAATTGTGTCGCATTTTAGACTCTTATCATTAATAATTAATTAAAACTTTCTCGTCTAAGACACATTTTGAAAAATATTATATAGCTACTGTTGATAAGTGTCGAAAATTTTAAATTTGGCGCCTTTGCATTTCCGGATGTGTCCGCCATCAGAGGCCACTTTTTTGGTCTCCTTTTTATAACGATTAGATTCCCTCTTTTGTCTTATTGCTCGATGAGCAAAACTCGACTACTCTCATTTAAAAGTATTTTTGGGTATTTTGAAAGAAGCGTATAATGTCGATTTAGAATTTTAGAAAAATGATCGGTAAGTATCAGTATGACTGCTCATGCAAATGTCGTGGAAATAAACAAAAAAACTTGCAGGACATGCGTTTGAAATAAACTTGGAGGGCTTCATAATTTTTTATAACTGCAACGAGTTAAATATACAAAAAATTCAGAACAAAAAAAAATGATTTGTCTTTCTGTATATAAATGTTTTTATGTCTCGTACAGAATTAGTAGCCTTATGTGAATTGAAATTAATCTTAACAATTTCTCAGAGGAAATGTATACAAACCATGTATATTACCGCAAGTGTCCTAGAGTAATTTACATAGAAATGACATAATTGCAACCCACGTAATTCAATTCTGTGTGCCCTATTATAATAATATTTTGCTTGGGTATTTACCAACAATGTAGATAATCTCGGGTGCATTTCAAACATAACTGTCATAGTTACAAGAGGTCATTAAAGGGTAAAGGTATTATTAGCTTAAGCATTTACCTACGCGTGTATAACTCACAAAGGGTTGTAGTGTTTTAGTTTGTAATACATTGTGTTTTCGCCATATATTACAATGTTGTTTATTTTAATAATTAATACCAATGTAAAAAATATGAAATTTTGTAAATTCACTTTGAAGTGAATACATTAGAGGCAAACAACTACTGACTTTCCTTTTGGAAAACAATCTCTATCAAATGAACGGCTTCTTTAAAAAGTAAAAACACAGAAGATGGACATGAGAAAGTCCAGATGGAAGAACAAGGAACAAAAACGACTATTTCTTAAGAAACAAAAAATAATTATATAAAGACGTAAATGTGCTAAACCAGTTTAGTACAATCAGTGATCATAGGTTAGTAAGAGCTAAAATAACGATATCAAAAAAGAAAGACTCAAAATGATAAATAAGAAACAACCAAAGAAATTGACAAAACCAACTAATATTCAGAAGTTCGAAAAATATATTGGTAATTCATTTAAAGATACAACAACAGCAGATATCAATATATTAAACAAACAAATAGTCAACACAATGCAACAGGCTCAAACTAAATATTGTCCGACAAGCAAAAAAGATGAAAAACTGAGTCAACACAAAAACCGTGTAGAACTAAGGCGAAAAATCAAATAAATAAGACGACCACAAATGCAATAAGAAAAGACATAAGAAACTACAATGTAGAAAAAACAAAACAGGCAATAGAGCAAAATAAGAACATGAGAGTTTTAAAGAGGAGCGTACAAAAGGGGAAAATAGAAATTAACAAACTGAGACACAGAACTGGAGAAGAAACAACAAGAAAGAACCTCCAATTACACTAAAAACTGGGGTATTAAATCAAAGATCACATTTAATGCCCGATATAACAAAACCAGAAATCAAAGAAGCCCTAAAGAAAATGACAAATAATCGAACCCCGGGTGAAGATGGAATAGTATCGGAAGCACTAAAAATTGGAGGGGATGCATTACTTGAAAAAATTAAACAACTTTTCAATATCTGCCTTCACAACGCCAATATTCCAACAGACTGGAACAACGCTACTATGATTCTATTACACAAGGCAGGAGACAAAGCAAATTTAGAGAATTACAGACCGATTAGCCTCCTCAGCCATATAAGTTTTTTACGAGAATACTAGTTAAGAGAATGGAAAGAAACTTAGAGACTTGTCAACCAAGGGAACAGGCAGGATTCCGAAAAAGTTACGGAACAAATGACCATCTACAAAGTATAAAAACCCTAGCAGTGGAATACAATAAACCTCTAGTTCTAATATTTATCGGTTTTCATAAAGCCTTTGATACAGTTGAGCTAAGCAAAATATTACAGGCGCTTGAAGAATGCAGGCTAGATTATAGATATACTAAATTATTATACAAAATATACCTGCACGCAACAACCACTGTCAGATTACATACTAACAGTAATCGCATAAAAATAGAACGGGGGGTTAGACAAGGAGACCCAATGTCACCTAAACTTTTTAATACGGTGCTAGAACATGCTTTTAAGAATTTGGATAGGATGACAAAGGGAATAAAAATAGATGGAGAATATCTAAACAACTTACGTTTCGCCGATGATATACTTATAATATACCCGGTTCGCTATTCCCAGTCCGAACTGTCTAGTGATTTTAGTAATTATTTTTTTGCGAAGTTTTAGTTACTTTTTGACAGACTCGAAGTGGCTGGAAATTACTATACAACCAAGCATACGTGCTCTTAGTCAATATTAATGTAAACAAAAGTAAATAAAATAGAACTTTGCCGACAATCAATATTTATTTATTTACACCGTATAATGTATTGATAACAAATAATAAAATTATTTATTGTACAAAATAAAAAAAGTGGGAATAAATTCTACAAAATTAAAAAGTCAAAGTGAGGTTAAATAAGACACAGCAAGTTCCTTATGTTGTGACTAGGATGGAATCAATGATTAAAGATTAACAGTTCATTGGATAGCATTAACATAAACTGTTGTTTTATTATCTTACAAAATAAGTGTACTTCCATATGCTAAAAACAAATATTAGTAATTTGACTAGGCAAATTCGTGGTTCAATAGTAATTTTTGCTCATTAGCATATTTGAGGATGTTAAAATCTTCCACATATGGTGAATGAATTCAGTGTCCTGGCCGCAGTATGCAGTCATATAAACCCAAACAAACAACAAAAACCTCCATGTAAGTATAAACAAATTTATATTAAATTAGAAGCAATTAATCTAAAAATATTAACTTTTAAAAAACATTTTATCATATTTATTAAGAAAAACTTACCAACGCATTAGCTGATGGAACAAATGGAACACTTTGACTATCCATAATAATAAAATTTAAAATATAACTAACTAATTAACTGAATAGAACTAACAAAAGAATTAAACAAAGATAATAAAACAATAAAACTATATTAAATTAAATAAACAACGCGAATAATACAAATATTTACTACAATATTTTAAATTGTAACAATTCAAATATTATATTTTAAATATACAGGGAAAATTTGATGGGTTTAGTATACACTTCCACTATTTAGAATAATTCTTCTTTTTTTCAAAGAAAGAAGTCTGCATAGTAGTATACTTGAGCTATTAATACTGAGAAGTAGGAATTGTTGTGTTGTAGGTTTCCTACAATGAGTCTGTCAAAATATGCCCTAGCTAAGCGAATAGACAATAGCTGAAGATCTAGGTATGGCAAGAGAGATGGTACAGGAACTCGTTGTGGCTACAGAAAATGTAGGTTTAAGTATAAATATCTCGAAAACAAAAATCATGACCAATTTGGTACCCAACCAGAACATCAGAATTGTTGGCAAAGAAATAGAACTCGTAGATAGATATAAATACCTGGGACATGAAATGATGATTGGCAGGGATAATCAGACTCATGAACTGAAGAGAAGAATCGACCTTGGGTGGGCAGCATTTGGAAAACTGAAGGAAACTTTTAGAAGTGAGCTGCCCACATGCCTAAAAAGAAAGGTGTTTGATCAGTGCGTCCTCCTAGTCTTGACGTACGGAGCAGCAACACTTACCTTAACAAAAGCCACAGCTACCAAACTGAAAGTCACGCAGAGAAGAATGGAGCGGTCCATGTTAGAAATAACTCTGCGAGACAGAATAACCAATGAAGACATCAGGAGAAGGACCGGAGTGACTGACATAATCGAAAAGATAGCCAGACTAAAATGGAGATGGGGAGGACACATCGCCAGAATGACAGATGGGCGATGGACAAAGAGGTTATTGGAATGGTGGCCAAGGGAAGACAAGAGAAGCGTCGGTCGACCACCTACAAGATGGACTGACGATTTGAGAAGACTCAATAAAAACTGAATAAGAGCGGCGCAAGGTAGACGGAGTTGGAAACACGAGTAAGAGGCCTATGTTCAGCAGTGGACTCTTAAGGCTGGATGATGATGATGACAGTTTAATGTATCGCTTTCTAATTCTTCAACGGGAAAGTATTAATTTCGGACCCAATTTCAGCGATAAAGATTGTTCTCTAAATATCCCTTTTATGCACATTGTTGCCACCTAATATCTATTTTACGGGAATACATTACGTGTCTCACTGTGGGATCTGTCGCATTGTTGGACACTTTCCTTTATATATTATTCGTTAGCTTTTTCAATAGATTTTTACTCGTTTATTTCAAACTTATTTCTAATTTTAATACGAATTGATAAATCATACAAGAAGATAAAACCCTTTTGTTAATATTACAGTTAATATTATAGTCAAAAAAGTATACTAAAAGTTTAACTGAACAAAGCTTTTTATTTAATGAAAGTACTATCTACTAATCAAAGTTGTCAAACCCAATCCATAATACAAAATTTCCCATTACCACAAACTTTCCGCTTTTCAAATCCGCCATTAGCTTTTTCTTTTATATTTTAGCGATATAAGAGAAAATTTTCATTAGACTTCCATCCAGTTGTGCGAAATCATCCTGAATCAATATTATCAAATCCATAATTGAAAAAAGCCCATAACTACAAACTCTCTGCTTGTCTTTGCCGCGCTTCGTCCATCTCTTTCCTTCAGCCAGTCTGCGATCTATTAAAACTTTCTCGAATGTTGAAAATTGAATATGGAAATTTAAAGTAGCGTCCATTGGGAATCGACGTGTGTCGGCTTTCTTTGCGGGCAATCAAAACTTCGCGAAAGAAATTTAAAGAAAGTACTTTCGACGTTTCATATAAATAATAAACAGAAAATATTTTTAAGCTTATATGAAAATTGTCAATTTATTTCTATGGAAATATCTATCTTACCAACTTGTTATCAATTTCTGAATGCATTAATTTGCAAACTACACCACAAGAGAGAAATATCGGTTTAATAGACAAATAATATAAATGGAAACAATCATCAAAAAAAAAATTAAGGATGTAGATCAGACATAAAAATCAATTAATAAAATAAATATATTATTATAAATAATTATTATAAATAATAATTTAATAAATTTACTGCAAAATACAAGGAGACAATAAAAGGTTCATTCCTATTTCAGAAGCCAACGAGTAAACATCGGGCTTCCTACTAATAGTATTTTGAATAAAAACTTGTTTAGTTTAATGTGATTGTTTATCAAGCAAATATTGGTAAGTCGATATCAGTTAAATTAATACTTTCGACAAATAAAATTAGGCCAGTCGTTTTTGGCCATACTTAATATTTTGGCATCCAAAATATTAAAATCAAATATGGCATCATCTTCACAAACAGCTCAACCTAGCTTCGCTGCAGTAACCAAAATAACACAGAAAAAATCTACAACAGCAACATCATGTCCTAGTAGAACTCAAGCCATTGTTATGAACGCTATCCCAGACGTAGTACTATTTGATTACATAAAGGCAATCGGCGAAATTGTTACCCCTAAAGAAATAACCTTTGCTTCACGTATTTCTAATCAACGTATATGCATCTATCTTTCTTCCGTAACCGTAGTAGATAATCTTCTAAAAAATAATCCTACTATTTCGATTAGAAATCAAACAATATCTATTCGTAGACTTATCACTCCTGCAAAGAGGCTACTACTTTCTAACGTGTGTCCTTCGATTCCGAATGCACTCATAGAGCAAGCACTTAAAAATGAACTTGGATTACAACTTGCTTCCCCTATCTCGCATATCCGTTGTAGTTCTCCGGAAGACGAATATGCTCACATCTTCAGTTTTCGACGCTCAGTCTTTGTGATACCAAATAAAGAATACTTTGAGTTAAATACTTCAATTGTAATCTCATATGAAAATACAAATTATAGGATCTTTATTACTTCGGACAAACTTGAATGCTTTTTATGTAAGCAATCTGGACACACTGCAGACTCCTGCCCTAACCCTCAAGAAATATCTAGCAATCCCTCTCCAAATACAACTTCTAGCCAAAATCCAGTCGATCCTCATTCTAGTATATCTCCTCTTTCACCCTCCACAAAAAAAGAAATCTATTCAAATAACCCACCTACTGACATAACAACCCAAATGAACAGTCTATAACACCATTATCTGTCCCTTCTAACTCTGGCATAAAAAGAACTCATTCCACTGACACAAGTCTTGAATCACCTTCTCTACTGGTTACCGCTAGCCCCCTAAACTTAAACTCTAATAACACACCAAACACAACAACCTTCGCAACTCCTAAATCAGCTCCTAAAAAGAAAACAAAAACTGATGACAAAGAAATTTGTAAAATTAGTCTATGTGCCCATTCAAGTATTGAAAAATTAATTTGTGCGAATCCAGAAAAATTTTCGTTATCAGCATTACAAATAATTGCCTTCCTAGAAAATTCCTTTGGAAGTAGTGATCCCCTCAAAGAAGCTCATAATTTCACCACGAACATTCATTCTCTCCTCGAAGATCTTACTCAAATATACCAAACTGTATCCGATAGATCACTTAAAAATCGCATTACAAGAATAACGAAAAAGCTAAAACGCACATTAAATTCTATAGACGCTGACGAACTTACCAGCCTTACGTCCAATAATTCATGTGACTCTAACTGCAATGATATCGATCCTTTCTAAAATTACTTAATTACTTAATTAAATAAGTTTATCAAATTCACTATTTTACAATGGAACTGCGACGGATACTATCCGCGCCTTGAACACATTCAATATCTTATATCAATTTACCATCCAGATTTTCTTTGTCTCCAAGAGACTAATTTTAATACAACGAATATTCCTCATCTTAAATCCTTTGAAGGATACCACTTCATTAGAACGAACTGCTTAAGAGCCAGTGGAGGTGCATCTATATTTGCGTCCAGCGAAATCTTCTCAACAATGCTACCATTAATAACGAATCTTGAGGCAATTGCCATAACTACATATTGCCCTAATAAACTAACCATCTGCTCCATATATATTCCCCCAAACCATTCTCTAAAAGAAGAAGAGCTCCTAGACCTTATATTCCAACTTCCACAGCCGTTTATTCTCACAGGAGACTTCAATGCACATAACGTTATGTGGGGTTCTCAATCCACATTTGGACGGGGAAAAGTAGTTGAAAATATTATTAACTGCACAAACTCATGTCTTCTTAACACAGGATCTAACACTCATTTTAATATTTCATCTGGATCTTTCTCTGCTATAGATCTTAGTATTAGTGACCCTAAATCTGCACCTTTTTTAACCTGGCAAACAGCTGACGATCTCTTTGATAGCAATCATTATCCTATAATAATTTCCAACAATTCTAATGGGACTGCCTCTGCCAAAAGCTATTGGCGCCTAAAAAAAGCTAACTGGCCAGAGTATTCAAAAGCCGTTGACACTCTCTTGCTCGCGCATGATCATCTAATAATAAACGATGTAGACTATTTGTTAACGTCAATAACAGACACTATTCTTTCAGCTGCTAAGACTCATATTGGCAAAACATCATTCTCTCCAAATCATAAAGTAGTTCCTTGGTGGAACTCTTCTTGTGAAGAGGCGATTCGTCTATCCAAAAAAGCTTTAAATAAGTACCAAAAAAACAGAAGCCTTGAAAATCTAATAAATTACAAAAAATTCAAAGCCAAGGCCAAACACGTAGTCAAAAAAAGTAAAAAATCATCCTGGCAAGATTACGTATCATCTATCAACGAAAACTCCAATCCTAGCCAAATTTGGAAAAAAATACGACAAATTCAAGGTCACAAAACTAATAATAAAATTACTCGTTTAATTACAAATGGTATAGAGATCGCTTTATACGAACTTATTCCTAACGCCTTTGCCAAACATTTCGAAGACAAGTTCAGAAATAAAACCAATAATATTGCTTTATCTCATCATGACTTATATTCACACAGAAATCATCTGATATCATCTGAACATAGTAGATCCCTTAATTCTCCTTTCACTATGCATGAGCTAATATCTGCCTTAGCTAATAGTAGAAACACTGCAGCTGGACCCGATGATATTCCTTATGCATTCCTAAAGCACTTGTCTAATTATAGTCTTAAAAAACTCCTTAATTTATACAATATAATCTGGAGTTCCCATAAATTTCCATCTCAATGGAGCAAATCTATAGTTATACCAATACTCAAGCCAAACCAGCCAACTATGTTTCCACAATCTTACAGGCCCATCTCTCTCACATGCACTATGTGTAAGCTAATGGAAAAAATGATTAACAAACGTCTTTTGTGGTATTTTGAAAAACATAAGATTATTCCAAAGGAACAATCTGGCTACCAAAGACAGCGCTCCACAAGAGATAATCTAGTAATACTCCAAACCCACATCTCCAACGCAATAAATTGCAAGCAAGATTTGATAGCAACTATCTTTGATATAGAAGGCGCATTTGACACCATCTCTAGAAATGCAATCCTTGACAAACTTTTTGAATGTAACCTTACTGGCAACATATACGCATTTATCAAAAACTTCCTAACATCTAGATCGTTCAGGGTTTCTGTCAATAACTTCCTTTCTTCTCCACACATCCAACATGATGGAGTTCCGCAAGGTTCAGTTTTAAGCACATCCTTATTCATTCTTTCGATTAGCAAGTTAAGTGAAAATATAGCTCCACCAATCAAATGCGTATTATATGCCGATGACCTAATAATGTACTGTCATGGTAAATCCAACGCAACTACTAGTAAAATTCTACAAGTAGGAGTAAATGACCTACAAAACAAAGTAGCTTCTCTAGGACTTACCCTCTCCCACTCTAAATCCAAAGTTATTAAATTTAGCAGAAGAATGAGTTCTTTTGATCCGGAAATCACTATCAACAACTTCAAGTTACCGGTTGTTGATAATTGCAAAATATTAGGGCTGATATTTGATTCAAGATTAACCTGGAAACAACACATACAGGAACTTAAAGGAGTTTGCCTAAAAAGGTTAAATATACTCAAAACACTCTCACATTATCATTGGGGCGCGGAAGAAACTACTTTACTGAAAGTCTACAGATCACTTATCCGCTCTAAGCTAGACTATGGATGTTTCGTCTATATGTCTGGTACTAAATCAATATTAAATTCACTGAACACAGTTCACAATACAGCTATTCGTTTATGTCTTGGAGCATTCCGATCTAGTCCGGCAGAAAGTCTGTACTGTGAAGCTAATGAACCTCCTCTATGGCTTAGACGAGAAAACCTTCTTCTCTCCTATGCTGCTGCAATTTCTTCCAATCCGTCCAATCCCGTATATCATCTATTTACATCATCACATCATACCCAAAACAGCCCTCCATGTAACTTAATTATACATCCTATTCCTAGTCTTCTACAACCGTTACTAAAAGATATAAATTTGTGTGAAACCAGAACTCTACCATTCTCCAATAATCCCTATTGGACCAACATACTCCCATATCATGATATTTCACTCACCAAGTTTAACAAGGAAGATACCAGTATTAGTACATTAAGAATTCTCTTCCTAGAACTTATAAACAAAAATAAATATAACATGGTTCTTTACACTGACGCGTCGAAGACTGAAGGTGGGGTTGGATATTCTGTAACCACTGTACAACAGCCTATCGAACTCTCTAAAATCTCTCCTTGGTGTAGTATCCACACTGGTGAACTGCTAGCTATCTTACAAGCTTTTAAATATGCCCAACGATATACAAATACACACATAGCCATATGCTCCGATTCGCTTTCATCTATACACTCCATTAATGCTATATCCACCAAACATCCTATCGTCCAAGATATTCATGACATATATCAGCTTCTTATAAAACAAAATATAACTATCACTCTGATATGGGTACCATCCCATGTTGGTATTAGTGGTAACGAAAAAGCTGATTGCCTTGCCAAAAAAGCCGCATCATCCACGAACACCATTATAAACATACAAATTTGTAATGATCTGAAAGCCAGACTAAAGAAGCTTAATTTATCTACGTGGCAGATTCACTGGAATAATGTTACCTCAGCGCTGCATGAAATCAAACCTACAGTGAACCGTCTTACCTATCCCAGTTTATCTCGAAAAAATATGGCAATCATACGGAGACTGCGTATTGGACATACCCGTCTAACTCATGGCTACCTGATGACATCATCTCCACAACCAAAATGTCAACACTGCAATACGACTCTCCGAATCAGGCATATACTTATCGAATGCCCTTTATATGCCAAAATACGCCAACAGCTCAATATCAGTACTAACTTCAAAGAGGTCCTAAACAACACAGACGAAATCAACAAGGTCATCAAATTCCTCGAGAATAGTCAACTGCTCAACAAAATATAAATGTTATATTACAAGTTTTTATTATTTTCTCTGTATGTTAGATGTTAACTACATTTTATTTTGTAATTTATATTATATTACCATGTAAATCGTAACTCGTGCTAATGGCCATAGATGTCACATGCACGTTAATTTAAATAAAAAAAAAAAAAAATAAAAGGTTAATAATGAAGATAATTCCTCCAGGCAAACTACAGTTATTTTAAGTAGTACGGGCCTCTATAGGAAGAACTTAAATGATTTCTACTGCTGTTTTTTTTTGGACTTAATTAACAAATTAAAGTAAAAAACGGTAAATTTTCGCTTTTTCCGTCTATCAGCAAATAGTAAAGTAGCCACAATTCTGCCACAATTACAAAACAAGATGTTGAACTTATTTTAAACCAACCAAAACGTGCTGGAGCAACACAACTAACAGCAAATTTGTTTACTTTTGAAGCGGATTTATCGTGTTAGAATATTTGTTAAAGATTACAGTGGGTGGTCAAATTATTAAAGCCATCCTATAAAATTTTATTTTTCTTAATAATGATATGTAATTGACCTTTAAAACATATTTTTGTAATTAATGCTATATTACTGTAATTTAGAATCCTATGAAGTTGAAGAATCCTATAATGCACTTGGGCATAAGTAACACGTCTTCTTTTTCTCAAGCCTTTCTTCAAAACTTGCTTCTATTTGGCGTTTTTGTCCTAGTATTCGTTCAATACCACATAATAATTCTCTCGGGATTCTGGGATCTTCGAGTCTTCTTTGTAGATAAGGTAAAACTAATTGTTTCGCCAACTCCTTTGTGTAGTTTAGCCTTTCCGTATTATCTTCTTGTAGTGATTGGTACACAACATGCGAATTAACGCTATATCAATGATGCGGTAAAAACTTGTAAGTGGCCATCGGCGAGAACGACGTTTTACAGAATATTTGGCACACTTGACATCTAAAGTATCGACACCTCCTTTCGTACGATTATAATGAGCTATAATTTCTGGTTTTCCAGTAATCTGATCTGTGCCTATTAAATGGTGCATCGAAGAGATAAGTAAAACAGCCCTCGATTTTTTTGGCACGTGGAAAATTATGGATAAACTTGTCGTAAATCCATAAGTAGTTGAATTTACTTACCTACATCGGTGTGGCTGGAATTCCGGATGGATTTTCCGTTTATTTTTCTTGAGGGTTCCCACATACGTTAACTTCTTTACTTCTAACTGCTTTACTAATTCTATAGAACTAAACCAATTATTAGCTGTGATATTACGGTTAGTTCCATAAATAGGTTTAGTAAGTCGAAGAACAGGTTGAGTTGGTTTATTCATCTTCTTTTCTTCCTCAGATAACCCAGTTCCGTCAGTTTCCTTGCCTCCATATATAAGTAACTTGTTCGTGCATCAGCCAGGCACATTATTTTAATGCCATATTTCACAGGCTTATTAGGCATATACATTTTAAACCTACACCTTCCCCTAAAGCCGACCAACATTTCATCAATACAAACACATGTGCCTACGGAATACTGTTTTTGACAATTTGATATGAATATATTAAATATGTTACTAATGGCTGCTGTTGGATCTATCTTTTTTCTTTCTTCTATATCCAGAAGAACTTCAAAACGTAAACATTTTAGAAATATTGCAGATCTTTCTTTTGACATAACACATCTAAATATATCCCTACCAGTGCCATCTGTAGTAAATATAAAATGTATATCTTCGTCATTGGATTTGAAAGCTGATGAGTATAAAAGCAATCCCAAAAAGACTTTTAGTTCGATTTCATCAATTTCATTTAGATCTGGTCTATTTATTATTTTATAGTTTTCACGAATTGCACGTAATTTATTATTTGTCCATTTATGTATTTCTTGTATTATATCATCAGAAATAAAATAATTTAAAAAAAATGATGAAGTTCCGTTGTCAGATGGTACTTTGGTTACAAGGTTGTGTAACGGAGTGCTTACATTTTTCGAGGGTGCTGTAGTAGACCACTTAAAACGATTTTTGCCATAAAAATATGACTTACCATTATCATTTATATGATATTCGTCTTCAGAACTTTCTGACTGTTCACTTCCGGTGTCGTGTGAACTTTCAATACATACTTCTTTGCTTGCATCGTCAACATCACTATCACTAAAATATTCTAAATCACTAGGTACTTCGTCAGACCATTGAGATAAAATATTGAGATAAAACAGCCTCAAAATCATCATCTGAAAGCTTTACGTTTTGCGGCTAAATTTAGAACAACTGGATAAACTTGCTGCCAAACTAACAGCAAAAAATACGCTACACTGATTTTAACTGCAGAAAAGTAAATACTGACATGCGGTACTTGATACCACAAGAAAACTTTATGTCAACGTAGCTCAAAGACTAAACGTCTACTAAAACTGCAGCAGTTGAGAGCAGGTACAATTAAACCCCACTAAAAGGTACACAGATGGTGTTCTAAGAATCTTTTATAAAACACGTTTTACAACAAAATATATTTTCCGCTCGGTATGGCATACCGCATGTCAGTGATTAAGGGTTATAATCGCTATCTATATCGCTGAAATTTGTTCCGAAATTAATGCTTTCCCGTTGAAGAATTAGAAAGTGATACATTGATACATGATACATAAAATCATTACTATCAGTTCCAAATGAGACTATTTTATCTTTAAATACAGCCATACTATTTTTAAATAATTCAGAAAGGTATCTTTAAAAAATCAAATTTAATAAAATTTTTAAACTAATCAATTTAATTCCTTTTGCAGTGTTTAAACCTTCTATATTGTAAAGAAAATAATGTGTCCATTACAAATAAACCGTGAGGCATCCTATATCGATTAGACATGAATTTTAAAGTCCAAATTCTGAATATAACCATTTTCGGCTGACTTGAAATATGGGACAATGCCAAGAGGGTCTGAGCGGGCTTTTCAACACTTCAATTAAGTAATAGAGTGATTAATTGGCTGTCAGATGGAACTGTAAGAGCTGATCGACGGCGAGCCCTTGTTAGAGCCATTGTAGCTGAAATTGTTGTCAAATTTGGGTCTAGCTTGGGTCAGATGATTGGAATAGTTGTAGCGGATGAGGAAGCAGAAACTCGTGATGTTGATGATTTGTGTCAAGAAAACCGGATTGACGTAAGATAAGGTGATCTTATTAAACATTGCAGGTTATGATGTATTTACAATTAATCATCTTTATCGCAAATATGAATAACTAAAATACGGCAGACAAGCTGCAATTATTACATTATTACGTAGATGTAAAATAGATATTTAGAAAAGAAAAGATTATTTAAAATGCTTTATAAAAGGGATGTCATACATCTTTACATTTTTTATCAAAATTAATGAACAATAATAAGTGACATTAGACTAAATTAAAAAAACGAAAATATAAAGAAAAAAGGGAAAATATGATCAAAATAGAGTAAGCTAAAATTATTGAACATATTAACATGAAAAACGTCCTAACTCGCAAACAGGATCAGATTGTAGGTAAGTACCTATAGGTATCTGTTACTAATACTAGTGTTGGTTTTTTAAAATATCCTCTTCTTTAACTACATACAATATTATACTATTTTATATGCAAGCTATATAAATGTTATGAAAAAATTTCCTTGAAGCAACACCAAAATATATTAATATAAAATATTTCAATGATTTGGGAGTAAAAAACGACCAGGATGCCTATTTAATAAGCTTAATTTCGTCTTCCTACCCAAAATGATTTTCAACAACTATACCTTAAAAAATTTAAGATTTTTTTGTAAATAAGATTCGTATCTTCACAAAAAATTTAGGAAATTGCTGGCATCTTTAAGAAAAAACAAGTCACTGGAAGATATAATGACCAAAATAAACTAATAACGGACCCTAGCGATGTACTTATTACTTGGAAAATATACACAGATAATTTGTTCAATGATGACAGAACACAAAAACCACTACAACTGGGAGACCATTTGTATGGCCCAAGTATTTTGAAAGCTGAAATTGTACACGCTATCAAACTATTAAAAAGTTACAAAACCCCAGGATCAAATGATATGTACGCAGAAATAATCAAGTTACTTAATGAAGAAAATCTAGACATTATTGTCAAGCTCTTTAACGACATCTACGATACGGGCCAGATTCCAAAAGATTGGCTTCGATCTACATTTATCGCCCTACCAAAAACACCACGTGCGAACTTCTGCAAGGACCACCGACTAATAAGCCTAGTGAGTCACTTTTTAAAACTTTTCCTGAGAATACTTTACACTAGATTATTTAAGAAATGTGAAGAGGTCAGTGGATGGAGAAGAGATCTTTAGTATGCAAATATTAATACAGAATTGTTTAGATCAAAGAAAGAATGTTTTTGTCTGTTTCATCGATTACGAGAAGGCATTTGATAATGTAAAACACCAATTGATGATAAAATACCTACATGAGTTGGGATTGGATGCCAAGGATATAAGAAATATCGCCAATCTGTTTTGGAACCAGACAGCAACAGTACGGCTTCAAAATTTCAACGAAACAGAATATTTCTCCATTAAAGAGAAGATAAAAAGCCTTCACAGAAGCAGTGGCAGACTCTAATAAGGTTATTAAAGTTAACGGCATATTTATTAATAATAACATCAGGTATGCCGATGATACAGCCATAGTGGCAGATAACATCGAAGATCTCCAATGCCTTTTAAATGATCTAATTCTTGCAACTGAAGCTCGGGGTTTGAAAATAAATATCAAGAAGACAAAAACAATGATTATAAGTAGAAATGATTACCACAACGCAAAGACCTATGTCTCTAGAGAAAAAATCCATTAGGTCAGGCAATTTAAATACTTGGGTTGTTTGCTGAATTGGACTTCAATCTCCGATACCAGATGCTTAAGTGTTACGTGTGGCCTGTTCTCCTGTACGAAATGGAAATGGACGTTAAAGGCCAGTTCCATTAACAAACTTGAAGTGTTTGAAATGTAGTGCCTGCGTCGAATGCTCAGAATATCATGGACAGACAGGATCAGAAATGAGAAAGTACTCAGAATAGCGGGCTTACAGGATAAGGAACTTTTTAGTTATGTAAAAAGTACGAAGACTGCATACTTAAGGCACATATTACGAGGAGAAAAATACGCTTTTCAGCAACTGATACTCGAAGGGAAGATGGAGGATGGGAGAGGTCTGGGACGTAAAAAAATGTCATGGCTGCGCAATATTCCACAATGGACAGGAATCCACAGCTATGAAATGCTTCGCAATGCTGCTAAAAACAAAATTATTTAATCCTGAATATTTAACATCTCACCTGACAAGACGATGTACGGTGGACGCCTACGCAGAAATGCACGGCACCTCAAGAAAAAGAAGATTCGTATAGATAAAAATGTACAGTATGTATGCCCTACTGTCTTATATAATATATATGGTCCTACAAAATGTTGCGTTAGAAGACTTCTAAATTTTATTTCTTGTAATAAATTGACCCCAAAAGACAAAAAAAGCAGTCACAAGTTAAACCAGTACAAGAAAATACTAAAGGAAGTTTTGAAGTTAATCCACTATCATATTGAGTCAGACAATCACATTTTTATTTGAAAACATTCCAACTGTAAATACTTATCTGAGGATTTGTCAGTAAATAAAATGTACAAGCTATTTTTAAAAATGTAATAAATAAAAATCTTATAACTAGTGTACTGGTCAGTTTTAAGAATAAATAAAATCTCAAGTTTGGTCTCCCACGAACTGATACAAGTGCCACATGTGATAGATATAAACTAAAAATTTAGTTGGCACATTAAGAAGAAGCCAAGGTTATTAAAACTAATCACAAACTACACTTTAAGAAGGTTGAAAAGTTTACTGAACTTAAAAGAGAACTTAAGCAAGATGCCCAACAAAATAAGATAATGATGCTCAACTTTGATTATTTGCAAAACCTGCCTTTGTCACACATACGTACCAGTGATGTTTTTTATTATCACCAACTGTTGATGTTTTTAAACCAGAATATTTAACATCCCACCTGACAAGACGATGTACGGTGGACGCCTACGCAGAAATGCACGGCACCATAAGAAAAAGAAGTTGATGTTTGTATTTGAAATTTATGATATTGAAAAAATAATGTCGTTTTAAACAGTTATTTAGAAACAGAGGGCAAGAAAAGTCAAAATGATATCACAACGTTTTTACTCAGATATTTAAGTCGCAATGAAATTTAATCCAGAAATGTATTATTGATAAGTGACATATGCTCAGGACAAAACAAAAGTTATGACATAGTTTTTTTAATGCTTAGTACATTCTATCGGTGTGTTTCATTACATTAAATACGTGTTTCCTATTAGGGGTCGTACATATTTACCCAATGATCAAGATTTTAATCTAATTAATACCAAGCAAAGAAAGTGTTCTGCAGAGATTCCAGAAGATTGAAACAATATAATAAAAAATGTTCTTCTACACCTATCTCCATATACATCTCCAAGTTGAAACAATTACACACGATGTCTTCTTAAATATAAAAGAAGCCATCGAGAAGTATTTTTACGTCACATTTAATCAGCAACGGAAGTGTAGTAATAAGTGTAGTAATAATTTGTAGTGATAACGTGACTTTTTAAATGAGGGTATATAAGAGTGTTTGCAAGGTGTGTAACATAGCGTTATTCACAAAACATTTCCAAATGTCACTGGGAGTCTTTAAGTCACGTGTAGGTAATCTCGAGATCGGTAAACGTACTACATAATTTTATTATCCTGTTTTAACATTTCTCGATAGAGTAGCCTTTTTCCATTTGGTAACTCCATATTTTCCAATAAACGCTAAGTTATTACTTCCACTTTCTTCTTTCTTGTCTGTCACATCTTGTTGTTCCGATTCATTTTCGCCATTACGTTCCTCAATTCGATCGATTTCGTTTTCATTTCCATCATCGTCAAAATAATTTTCATCGTCGGTAGGAATCGTTTCCCATAATTCTAACAAGCGTTTTAGTTCGGCTCCAAAGGACATCTATAAATAAGAATTGTCAAAAACTTATCAATAAAGTGTAATAAAAGGATGCTAAATATTTACCTGATCTGAAAGCTATGCAAACAAGTAATAGCTACACCGTTAGTCGCTACGGACTCTCATACCGAAAATAACTATAAAACTCGCACTACTGTACCTAGGTAAGTAAAAATGGACACAAACACGAGTTTGGTTGATAGGGACAGGTACAGAAAGTGACGATAGAAAAATAACAGTTTTGTAAATCACGAATGAAAAATTCTGTCATCGGTGTGTGACACCGATAGCGACTAACGCAGGGTCAAATTCACGTAAATTATTTTAATTAGAAATACACGTAAACTGTGCTCCTGTGGAAAACACGTGGCCAAACGATCTTTACTGACTATGTATATGTAAATATGCACGTGGTGGTTTAGATTCAGGCACTGTGTGTATCCAGGTATACACATGGCAGTCAAAGTGTTAAAAAATTTTGAGATATCCACTAAAATACAGTTGATACGCACAAGTACATACTATTTAAAAATAGGTATATTACAATGCATTTAATTTTAAGTCTAATAAGTAATATTTCACTCATAAGATCTGTGGCTATTGAACATAGTTTGAAGCCAAACCTCTCCACACATACATACCTACATCGTATATTTTTTTATTAAAAAATTATTGTCTGATCTATAACCACACCAAATGGTAATAACAAAATTATAAATCTATATCCACCATAAATATTAAAATTACTTTGACTTTTAGTATAAAAACCATAAAGTTTTAAAAACAATAAATCACTCCCAAAAATTATTTTATATACTCAAAAAAAGGTTGCTACTTGTATCAGCATTTTGTGTATAAATTTCTGTCTATGGGTAGCTCTGTCTAAAAACACCTTGTACATAAGAATTTATTATACATGTGGTAACAAAATTTATGTGTCGACAGTTGGGCGGTGGAGTACTAGCGAAATGCCATGTTAGGGTGTCTCATGTTGTATCGACAGCGCTCTTCGATGAAGCGAATTTAGGGCTCGAGGCTCGAGGTAGGATGGTGGAACGTAGACGAGCTCACACACGCACTTCGACAACGACAGATATTAAACTGACGACAAGGAAACAGAAAGACATAAATCACAGAAAAGCTGAATAACGAATAGACCGATTCTGTAGCAGTAAAAAGTATTGAGGATTCGTGTAACGTTTGCAGAAAAAGTTAGTTCGTGATGGATGGTTTTACTTTAGTGGAAATTGTAAAATATACTCAGATTTGTATAGGAGTGTCTGGCATATTAAATATCTTTTCATATAAGATTCGTTTCATAAAATATATTATTTCATAATTACGATTTATATACTTAGGTATTTGAAAATTATAATAGATTGTAAAAAAATTGGTCGATCAAAAATACCTGTAATACAAATTGATCAATATCAATATTTACGCAAGTAAATGACCATTTTAGATTGTAATTTGCCTTTGCAAATTGCACTGAAGCCCATGGTTGCTTTTCCTTGGGGGGTGACTGTTATCTCTTCTCGAGGGTGAAAAAACATACGTTCAAAATAAGTCTTCTTCTTTAAGTGCCGTCTTCAAATCGGAGGCGACAATCCTTCTTCCTATATTACTTCCTCCTCTTATCTTTTCCTGTATTATCAGCCTTAGCAGTTCATATCGCTGTCCCCTCATTACGTGTCCCAGATATTGTAACTTTCTTATTTTTATTGTGTTTATAATTTCGCATTCTTTGCCCATTTCTTGCAATAATTTTCTGTCAGTTTTCTTCTATGTCCATGCTATTCTAAGCATCCTCCTGTAATACCACAATTCAAAGGACTGTAACTTATTTATGTATTTTTGCTTTAATGTCCAGCTTTCATGTCCATATTGTAGTATCGAAAACACGTAGCATCTCAGTGCTCTACTCTCAGTTTTAATCTAAGATTTTTGTTGCAGAGAATTGTTTTCATTTTTACAAACGCATTTCTTGCTATTTCTATCCTAGCTCTTATTTCGGTTGTTTGATCATTATTGTCTGAAATGTAGGTCCCTAGGTATTTCTATTTATCAACCCTTTCTATCGGTACGTTTCCCAAATGTCTGTTCATTGGTATATTTGATTTCTTTGTTATTATCATGTATTTGGTCTTTTTTATATTCATTTTCAGTCCATATTTTACACAGACACTGTTTTTTTTTGTTTAGCAGTAATTGTAGTTGTTCAGCAGAGCTTGCCATAATTATGGTGTCATCTGCATATCTTATGCTGTTAATAGATCTTCCGTTAATTATTATTCCTTCACTTTGAAATAGTAATGCTTCTTTAAAAATGGCTTCACTATATATATATATATATATATATATATATATATATATATATTATATATATATATATATATTAAATAGTAATGAAGACATAATACATCCCTGCCTAACTCCTCTCCTGATTTCAATTTCTGGACTGGGTTCGTTATCTATTACGATTTGTGCTCTTTGATTCCAGTAGAGGTTTGTTATTATTTGTAAGTCCCTGTGGTCTATGAATTTGGTCTTTAGAATTTGGACTAATTTTTCATGTCTAACCTTGTCAAATGCTTTTTCAAAATCAACGTAACAAACATGCACATCAACATTCATATCTATACATCTTTGAGCTAACACATTAAGAGCAAATAACGCTTCTTTGGTTCCTAGTCTGTTTCTGAATCCAAACTGACTATCATCTATTCCTTCTTCCAGTTTTTTATTTATACGACCATGTATGATTTTCAGGAATAATTTAAGAATGTGACTTATTAGTGATATTGTTCTGTATTCACTGCAATATTTAGCGTTTGTATTTTTAGGGATATCACAAAAGGTGGAGAGTAACCACTGTTTCGGTATGTGTCCTGTTTTGTATACTGAGTTAAATAAGTCTACTATAATGTCTAAGGTTTCATCACTCATGCATTTTAAGATTTCTATAGGGATTTCGTTTGGACCTAATGCTTTACCATTTTGCTGTTTTTTATTACCATTTTAACTTCCTCTTTTAATATCTTTAGAATCATATCCTGTTCTACTTCTATCTCCATCTGTTTTGTCTTATTATCCTTGAATAGTTCATTGATGTTGGTAAAATTACATTTCACTTGAGATTAAATTTTTCGATGCCGATATTGCTAAGCCTTCTTAGAAGAAATAACGGTACTTTTAGGGGTAGGACCCCTGCGCTACCTGCCTACATAATTTAGATATTATCAGCCAGTTCAGAAAAAGCTTTTACCACGATCAGTCGCAAAATCTCGTAAGCTAACAGTCGCTAGCTCGAAAATTCGCTTACTAATATATTATATGTATTTGTAACTAAATAGTTCCCATCGCAATATTATTCATAAAGATTATAAGTCGATCATTTATAGTAATCAGTGTTTCTTCAAACCGCAGTATAGTTTTTATATAAACAGTTCATATATTCAAACCATCAGTGTTGCCAGTAGTTCGTTAACATAGAACCGACATTCCGCTAAGCAATTCTACTTGTAATTAGTTATGTATAATAGTGAAAATAGCGCCAGTGAAAAGTGTAGTTAAAATACCCCATATTGGGATACCCCATATGTGTTTTCGGACAGATTTCAGAAATTGCTATTTAATCTTAGTATTAAATAATATAAGTTAGTGTTTAAATCTGTTTTTCATTCCAGCCCCAGGCTGGTGGTCCTTCGTAGTTCTAATCTTTAAATACGCTAATATCCAACCAGATGTATTCTGTCCATCTCTTTACTTTGTCATTAGTATTCAACACAAGTTTCCCATTTGCATCTTTCAGTATTCCCGGTTTTCTTGTTCTATTGTTGTGAGATAATTCTTTAATTTTTGATTTGTGTTAAAACTATCATGTCTTTTCTGGTATTCTTCTATTTCTGCGCATTGTTCTTTTAGCCATTGTTCTTTCGCTTTCCTAATGTATGTATTTTATTTGTTTATCCACTTTTTTGTACATCTGATTATCTTTGTTCTTATATTGACGTCTTTCTTCCATTAAATCTAAAATTTCTTCCGTCATCCATTGCTTCTTTTTATATCTGATTTGTATTAGAATTTCTTTTTGACTTTTATCTATTTCTGTCTTTATTAATAACCATTTTTTCTCCGTCTCAGTATTTTGCAGAATTTGCTTTTTAACATGCATTAATCCGTTGTTAATTTCATCTGCCAGGAGTTGCCTTATGAGTGGATTCCTTAATTTACTTGAATTTTTATTTTGAGCCTAATTTTAGTCACTACTGGATTGTGATCTGATCCTATGTCGGCACTTGGATAGGTTTTTGCGGATATAATTGCGTTCTTGTATCTTTGATCTCTCTTCTTGATCTGCTGGTGACTTCCAGGTATATACTCTTCTCTTTGGCATTTTAAACAATGAATTAGCTATAACAAAATTATTGTTTTGGCAAAATTCGATAAGCTTGTCACCCCTTCTTTTCTGTTACCCAGACCATATCCTCCTGTACATTCTTCCCCAACCTTTGCGTTAAAGTCTCCCATTATAATTGTTACATCTTGCATTTTAATGGATTTTAAAATGTTGTCTAGGTCTTCGTAGAAACTTTCAATATCGCTCTCTGGTTTGTCTGCAGTTGGAGCATAAACTTGTAGGATGTTTATTTTGGGTTTGTTCTGGTTTAATTGTAAGACTATAATTCTGTTGGAATATGGAGTGAAATTTATTACAGCTTCATCAATGCTTTTGTTTAATATTATCCCGACACCATATCCGTGTGAACCGTCGCGACTGCCTGAATAATATATTGTTTTATTGTTGATTTTTATCTTTTTTGAGTTGGTCCATTGGACATCGCTGATTCCTAAACTATCTATATTTAGCCTTTCCATTTCTTTAACTGATTTATTACAAGTTAATTGAATACCATTTTCTATAAACCATTTTTGATGGAAAACCCAAGGCACTATTAGATTTTCGATAAATGGCTGATATTGCTTGTTTTCTGTGTATACAAAGAAATCGTCAGTATATTGTACAATATTAAATTAAATATTAGTAATATTGAATTTGTGTAGATCTTCTGTGTAAATGTTAAACAAAATAGGACTCAAAATAGGTAATCCTTTATTATTAAGTCTAAGTCCTATAAAAGTATGGTTGTCTTTTAAATAAATTATTAATTTATTAAAAAAATTAAATCGTTTTTTCCTAAAAGATTATAAGAAAGACCTAGTAATAAGCACCATCGATGTCTAAAAGAACGACGTACATAACTGTCCCTGAAAAAACTCATGAAAAATAGGTTCTTATTTGTCAAATTCGAAATCACATATTTTAACGTAAAATAACCAAACATGAAGCACTTTTTGGGTATAAAAATTTTTTAAAAGTGTTGAAAAAAGCTTAATTTTTTTGTTGTCAGCTTCCATCTATACATAATTCTACTTTCTTGTATTTTCGTGTCCATGTTTCATTTTTATGTCTTATAACCAATTTTTTAATTCTTTGTTTATTGCGGTATTGGTTTTTATCAACTACTTCTTGACAGGTTTTTCATTTATGATACGCTCGTTTCTTTTATCTGTCTCCGTTATTCGAGTTTACTACTCGATAATATATTTTTATTTTTTCGTTAGTAGGTTTGCCATTTTCGTAAATTTTATTCAATTAATATTTACCAGTCAACTGTTCCGAGTAATTTAATTTTATTTAATGATTTAACTTGAAATAGATAAGTTTGGCATAATGTAACCAAAATGCGTGTCGACTTTTGGTACTAAATATCATTTGTATGGGTTGCACATCCTCCGTATCCCATAACTTAACTCGATATTTACCTATTGCTTTATTTCGCGCATAACCCTAAAAATATAAAAATTGAGATCAGTCGTCGAACATATTTTTTACGGCGTGTCACCTGCGTTTTCCCAACACCGAGAAAATCCTTCAAACGGGGACATTTTCACCGGCAAAAACCTTCAGCACGATATGTAACTCTGTCACTCTATGTATTATGCATGACTGTGCCATCACGTGCCTTGTGTACGACACATGTGGATACGTACATCAAGAACTGTGTGGCTAGACCTACCCCAATTGACAGACTTCAATCTCTGCTTTAATATATCACATGCAGCTATGATGTTATTCCGTTTCACGAGATGCATCTGATCTTTTTTGTTTTGATTTCGCTTTATAAATTACAATATTTTAATGCAAATTTCATAAAATAAGCTTGAAATATTTTTAAAATAATATGACATCCTTTAAAAGTTGTATATTAAACTAAGTGATGAAGGATATTTTAAATAAAAGTTTTTATTTTGATTATCTAAAGACTATGAGCAACTCAATGTAGTTGCCAAGGTAAAGGACCTAGTATGGTACCAAAAGAAGAGGGTAATACCAAATAGTAAAATAATACATCAGGAATAAAAATATCCCCTGAAAAGAAAGGAAAATATTATATTTTTTTATTTAAAATATAAATATATAAACACTTATACCACATCAACCACGCATGGTTATTAGTGAGATGACAAACACAATAGTTTTAATACGATTATATTCATTAAATAGTATAATATAATTTTATATCTCTTAAATATTTTAATACATTTAAATTTTTATCTGTCAGGATGGATTTGAGGTTATTTGAAATTCCATGCATTCTTCTTTGATTATGGAAACATGGGCGGTCAAGCAGGAAGTGTTTCACAGTCAATGAAGTAGAGCAGTTATTGCAAATTGGCGGTGGATCTTTACTGATTAAAAATTTGTATGACAGCAGTATGATCAACTCTTAAACGGTTTCTAATTAAATTTTGATGGTATACAAGGCAAATATTGAACACAGTAATTAATTAAATCTTGCCCAAGTACTTTCGATCAATAGATCATCCTCAGGGGCATCTGAAATAAACCAAGAAAAGTTTTTTTATAAAAAGGGAAATTATTTCACTTCTATGATAAAAAACTCGAAGTTTATGATCGAAAGTACTTGGGCAAGATTTAATTAATTACTGTGTTCGATATTTGTTTTGTATACCATCAAAGTTCAATTATTCGACCTTATATTGGTTTCTAATTACTTGATCTCGTCTACTTGTATGATTATTTAAAGAACCTTTAGGCATATTGGGTTTATTTTGGTTACTTAATTTTTACAGTAATTTTGCTAAATGTTATTGCAATGATCTTTAATCAGATGCTTCATGTCACTATAAGGATATTTTGTAGTTCTTATAAGTATCTTATAAGTAGTATCTTATAAGTTGATACGACTTGAAGTTGCTAGTCGATATGCTTTTCCATTTCCCCAGATTCCAGTGTGCGATGGTCCCTAAATGAAAGCTGTATCATTTCCCATGAAATAAAGTGTTTCTTATTCATTTTTTATTGTTCGTATAAGGAGATTTGTTGTATAGATTAGCTTTAATTTCAATAACGCATTAAGTGAATCTGTAATGATGACGCACTTCATCGTGTTACCTGTTTTGAAAAAAGTTACGGCTCTTAATATGGCTGTGGTTTCGCCTGTGAGTATGCTAAAATTTGTAGATAAGTATATGCTGTAGAAGTTTTCATCAGAATAGTAAGCAGCAGCATGTCCATCTGGGCTTTTAGAGGCGTCAGTAAAAATTTGTAGGTATTTGGGGTAACGGGATATGATTTCTGTAAAAAGATGTTTAAATATCGAGAAGTTTGTATATGATTTGGGATACTTTCTTAGTATTACGTCAATGGTTAGTAGGCGGGTTGTCCATGGACGAGAGATTGCATTTGTATATAGCAATAGACTAAGTTTAATTGGAGGAATACAGCTTGTTGTCTTTTTAATAGAGAGGGTGCCAGGGTGGATAATTTGAGAAAAAAGAGGATGTTGTTTTTGAATTAAAAGGTTGGCAATGTAGTCTACTGATATTTGTTGTCGCCATATATTTAGAGGTAGGCCATAGTATTTTTAAGGTAGGTTTGCTTGCGGAATTTTAAAAAATGCAACCGTAATCTAGTTTACTCCTAATGAGAGATTTGTATAAGTTTATTTATATTTTAGTGTCTGCGCCCCAAATTTTATTAGGCATAATTTTAAGTATACTTAAGCTACATTGACAGGACTATTGTAGATTATTAATATGCAAGTTCCAATTTAAGGTTCTGGTAAAAGTTAAACCTAGAAAATGAACTTCTTCTTATTAATTTGATGATAAATTATTTAAAGTTAGAAAAATCGAATACCGAGATCTGTTTTTATGAAAAATTATGTACCTAATGTGTTTTTTTCTGTAGAGAAGTTAAACCCAGTTTTTATCGTTAAATTTTTAAACAGTAAAAACAAATTTACATTAATTACAAACAGTAAAATAGACATTTTACTGTTTATTTTTACTGTTTGTATTTTGAGAACGATTTCCGAAGTGGAAATTGAAACGTCAATAAACGTATTTTTATCTTTAATTGTGGCTTATTCCCAGTTAAATAGTAATTAATTTATGTTGGTATTTTTAAAATGGGTCTCTTGAAGATAAAATATTTTAGGAGATAGTTTATTGATTAATTTTTTTTATTGTTCAATATGGGTGTAAAACTCATTAAGGTTCCACTACACAATAAAAGAATTTGACATTAGATTTCCGATTGGGATTTCGGCATGTAAGGTGTTTTCTAGGAAATCGCAAATCTCATTATAATTTCAAATAAATGCGAGGATCTGTTCTCCATTTTATCCTTTATTGACTCCAGAGAAATAGTGAGTTCTTCGTGCAAAGTTTTATCTGAATTTTTAAATTTTTTCTTAAATTTGTTTAGAGTAGGAGGCAAACAAAGTTGTGTGTTTATTTTTAGCACTGTTTTCAATAATGTCTGGATATTTGTGTTTTTACTTGATTGGTTTTACAGGCAATATTTATAGAAGGTGTAGATGTTTCCTCTGCTAAATTTTTGGTTAAATTGTTAAATTGTTTGAGACTGATGATGTATTGGGAGAAAAATTTTGAGTAGTGTTGGTTATAGGTGTTACTAGAATTGAGTCGGTTTCCATTGTTTAATTTCTTTGCTCATTACATTCCTGAACTCTTGTTCTAGGTTGAATAAGTGCTAGAAAAGGGTTTAATAGGGTGAAATTAGTTCCGTGAGGGCATTATGCTTCTTTGTGACCAATAGTTTTACAATTTGAGCAGTTTAATGCATCTATGGAAAGATACAGACGATACATGGTGTTGTCATGTGATATATTAAAAGAATCAGGGATAGGCATATTTACTAGCGGAGTGATAAATATTTGCCTTCTAAAAACTTAGAATATGGCTGTATTTTGTTTCTGGCATACATATTCCTAAGATAGTCATCTTAGACACAGCAATGATACCCATCTTTTGTAGTTCTGCTTCTATAATGTTGTTAGGAATTGTAGGTCATGCATTAGATATTATAAGTCTATCGGCTGGAGTGATCAATCTTTTTATTTCTATTTGTGACTGTTCTATGTTTACAAACTCGTAGGAGTGGAGAAGTGAGTCGACCGTCTTTTTTGCGGAAAGATAAATACAAATTCGGTTGTTAGAAATTCTTGATGCGAAGATGACATTACATTGTCCTACTAGTGATCCTACTCCCATGATGTCGTCGTGAATTTTGGTATATTTTATACTAGACAGGACAAAAGCATGTTGTTTTACTGGGTGTTTAAAATGATTTCCTATACTATAATATGAGTTTAAAGATAAGCTTTGTGGTTGATTCATGTTGATTGAGATAGTGTTATTTAAAGTAATATCGTTTGAAGTCATGATATTTTAAGATGCCGCAAGCCCGGCCCTGTCGTCAGTTTAAAAACTGGTCGTCGTTCTGGATCCAGATTCAAACTTATTTTGTCTTTTTGTATTTTATTGGTTATGTTTCTAATAATATTGTTTATAATAATGTAATTTCGAGACTATATTGGTGAGCACTATTGTAGCACTATAACTTTATGCACAGATAAAACAACACTTTTTGAAAGGTAGTTTACCACTACTAGTTTACTACTACTACAGAAAGTAGTTTTATTAAACACTTTTATAAAGGATTTTTCAAATAAAAGATTTTATTTTGATTATCTGAAGACCATACGCAACTCACCAACCTAATTGCCTACTTAAGAAGGACCTAGTATGGCACCAAAAGAAAAAGGTAATAATAAATAGTAAAAAAAAACCTCAAAAATAAAAATATTCTCACAAAAAAAGGGAAAATAGTATTTATTATCCATTTATTATTACTTAATAATAAAAAAATATTTAAAATATCAACAATTTTTTTTGTATTAAAAATATATAAACTTAAAAGTGTTGTACGATAAATTGGCATTGACATTTACAGTTTAACTAAGCCTAATTTGGTTATTTTCAACCGAAACTGTCCTGAAATTTAACGAAGGTTGCTTTCCAATTTACAGGTCTCATGTTCATTCTGAATACTTAGAAAATTATCAGGCTAAACAGTCTATAGAAATAAGCAATTTCTCCCCTTTTTCCTAAAATATTGGATATTGTCCTTCATAATCCTTGCGATATGTGAGAGAAAAGGGTCAATAAGGACGTCGAAACAGAAGGGTAAGTCATCAAGGGTATTTGTTGTGTTATATAAGAGGGGATGTGATATTTTAGAAAGGATTTTAGGTGTCAAAAGGGATAATTGAGTTGTCTTGGCAAATATGTGCTTTTCAGAGTGCCGATGCGATGTTCTAGTATCGGAAGTCATGGGTAATGGAAGGTTCATAACAAGAGTATGGGTTTTTATTGACGGTTTTGTGTGAAAAGTGTATTTACGGCAGCAAAATTAAGTATTAATATTGTACCCCCTCATTTTAAAGGACTCTGTAACAATGGATGTAATAACAAAATAAAATATGATACTCAAATAAAAAGGCGAGTAAAATTGGAATTCAAATAATATTAGCTGAGTTGGGAGTTTATCAAATTAAATAATCCATTGTTATTTTTAAAAGCATATTAGCTTCCATTATTTCATAGTAAGTATAACCAAAAGTATAATAAATAACCAATGCATCTTACCAGTCTTGACCTACGGAGCAGAGACCTTAACTTTAACGAAAGCTACTGCCGAAAAACTGAGGGTAACACAAAGGCGAATGGAGAGATCAATGTTGGGCCTGACCTTGAAAGATCGCATAAGAAATGAGGAGATACGCCGACGAACTGACGTAGACGATATTATACTGCGAATCAATAAACAAAAGTGGAGGTGGGCTGGACATGTTGCTAGAATGGAAGACGGAAGATGGACGAAGAGATTATTGGAGTGGAGACCAAGAGCTGACAAGCGAAGTCGAGGCAGACCACCCACCCGATGGACCGACGACCTAAAGAGAATAGAAACAAACTGGATTGCAACAGCTAGAGATAGAGAGAACTGGAGACGTTTGGAGGAGGCCTCTATCCAACAATGGATGTGAAAATTCGGCTGGATGATGATGATAACTAAAAGTAAATTTATTTTATTATTGGTAATAAGTCCATATTCTATAAACAATTAAAATATTCAAGTCAATAAAGTCCCGTTTTTTTTTAGAAGCTACTAAAAAGCATCTGTTTTTAACTTGTGCTCTCTCTTTTGGGTTATTAAGTTTGGTTTGATTTGTAAGTCATCACAATGCTTAATTTTTTTTATCCAAAAAAGGCATGTGGAGCATTCATCAGTTCTTAAGCTACCAAATCCTAAGTTAAAATGTTTATTGAAAACTTATATAAAATACGATTATGGATATGATATTGCCATATTTTATATTCCTGAAAATACGAAAATGATAATTTCAAAAAATATATAATCACAGGCAAACAATCTCTCAGGTTTCTAAGTCATGACGTTCTTCTTTGACCTGGCCCACTTCTTCCGTCTACCTTGCCTTGTATTATTAAATGAAGTATATAATATCTCTCTGGGTGGCGCATAACATTCAAGTTTGCGATTTTTAACTATTTTGACGACTTCTGTAACTTTTCCCATCGATGCAAAACAACTTCCTTACGAGCTCTATTCAACTTATTCGTAGGATTCTCCCAGATACACCAGATACCCGATACACCCAGATTTCAAAGCTTTCAGTTTCTTGAGAAGTTTATCCGTCAAAGTCCAACCTTCGACACTATACAAAAGAGTAGAGAACACATAACATCTCACTAATCTAATTTTCAGACTTAAAGTAATATTGTTTCCACATAACAGTTTCTTCATCTTAAAGAATGCAGCTGTAAGTGATACTGTTAGTTCTCTCCAGTTGTTCTCCATAAGCTGTTACCACTTCCGGTTGTATTGGCGTTATACTGACGACCATTACATTTGTCTTTGCGGTGTTTAGCTTAAAGGCAATATTCATTTTTATACCACCACATTGAACAGCATCCACTACTTTATTGAAAACGAACTTAGAATAGATGTTAAATAGTAGCGGGGATAAAATGCAGCCCTGCCTTACTCCTCTTCGTATTTGAAGCTCTTCAGAAGTGTTCCGGCCAATCCTTGATGTTTTCACGTTGATGCCAGTAAAGATTTTTAATAATGCGTAGGTCATTTTAGTATGTTTTACCCAATCAAACGCCTTCTTAAAGCAATAAAACACATATAAACTGGATGTCTGACATTTTTACATCTCTGTACCATAACCTGAATACTAAATAGTGCTTTCTTGTTCCAACATTATTGCGGAATCCAAACTGAGTGTCACCAAGTTTTTGTTCTATTTTTTGGTACATCCTAGAGTGCAAAATTCGTAGAAATATCTTTAAAACATGACTCATCAAGTCGACAGCCGCCAATCCGTTGGTATATAGCTAGTTTCATATATTTTATTAAACAGATGAAGGAGAGATATTATACCTGAACTTTTGAAGAGCTTTATTATTTCACTCGGTATTTCATCTGGTCCTGTCACTTTTAGGGTCTTTGCTACTCGTATTGCTTGTTCAATTTCATCCATAGTTATGTCAGGCCCTGTAACTACTTCGTTTATTTCAAGCTCGGGCCTTTCATCACTAAACATATTATTCTCTTTCCATCTGTCTATTTTATGCAAATTAGTGATAATCAGTTTTCCGTCTCTATCAATAATGTTATTTGCCTTTTTTTGTTCTGACGTGTCAGTTCTTTTATTTTTTTATACATACTAAAAGAATCATTGTTTTCCCTATAACTCTTCAATTTCTCAACATTTGTTTTCGAAATATTTTTGTTTTGCAGCTCTTATTTTAGTCCTTATCTCTTTCTTAATTACCTTATACATTTCGACGTTTTTGTTCTCAAAATTGCGTCTTTTTTCCATCAAATTCAAAATCTCATCGTCCATCCACTGTTGCTTTTTTTGACTGCTTTTTTTTAAGTTTGGTATTGAGTTGCTTATAATCGTTTTGATTTGGTTCCAATGACCCTCAATGAATTCTTGTTGTTCATAATTCTCAAAATTGCTCTCTAAATTGTTTGCAATCATCTGACTATTGTTTCTAATAAAATTCATATCCAGTTTGTTATAGGATCGTTGTTGCTTTATCCGTTTAAGTTTTAATTTTATTTCGGCTAACAACAGATTGTGATCAGATGGAACATCGGCACCAGGAAAAGTTTTTACAGACTTTACTGCATTTCTGTAACCCTGTTTACAGCGTTATCTAATAGATTGTTTATCTAGCTGAATCATGTCAAAGCCAAATAAAAAATAAGATATAAGTTTTCATTTTTAAAGTATATTTTTGAACACAGTATATAAGTTTTGTGGTTACTTTACCGTTAATATTTCTTTCGTCACTAAATATTCCAGCAGTTTATGCAGTAGCGTTCTTACTTAACATCGATCTACGCTTCATAAACCATCGAATGCAGTGGGGAATTTGAAATTTCTAAAGGAGCTATTGTGTTTATTTTAGATATTAAAATTTTTATATACCGCAGAAAACCGACTCAAAATGAAATACTTTCCTCGCTTTATAAGAATATTTTTAGAAACATGCAAAAAAATTCGCATGAACGCAAATTGGCTATCAAAACCTTTTCTTTGATGTTCTTATAAAGAATAACCAGAATTTGATTTAAATTGTCGTACTCAAAATATTACAGTTCATAAAGAATATATTTAAATTTACAGCCAACGGCAATACATTTTTAATAAATATTGTATTTGAGGCGAAAATTTTAATCTTAGAAGTTATTGGGAGTCAATATTAAAAATAATAAATAGGAAAACTTAAAATCATTAAAAATATATATGAAAATAGAGACACAATTATGGCTACACAAAAAGTACAATATTGTTTAATAGCAGTTAAGCTTTTACTTGTATGCAAAATAAAGGAAAACTTATTGAGTCAGCGGAAAACAAAAATTGTTACTGATGAGTGATAAATCATATTCGAGGAAGAAACTACCTCTTCCAGTATTGTTTCTATTAATTTTATTAATTTTTCGTTTTGATAGATAATAAATCTTAATAAGGATACATCTTCTTCTTTCTTCTTTTAATGGCGCTACAACCCTTTGGTGAGTCTTGGCCTGCTTAACAATGTACTTCCATTCTGCCCTGTCGGATACTTTCCTTCGTGACTGCCTGTTGTTCATGGATTTAAGATCCCTCTCTACGTCATCTATCCATCTTTTACGGGGCCTTTCTCTTATTCTGTTATCTTGGGGCTTCCATCTCTGGACTACTTTTACAGCTTGGTTATCTGATATTCCTTCTAGGTGACCAAGCCAGTTTAGTCTTTGTGACTTTATAAATCTAACAATATCTGCGCTCTGCATTAGTTCCTCCAGCTCGTGGTTTATTTCAATTCTCCACGAACCATCGCTGCATTGGGTTGGTCCAAATATCTTCCTAAATATTTTGCGCTCAAATATTCTCAGTTGATTTTTATCAGTGGTTGAGAGGGTCCACGTTTCACATCCATAAAAAAGTAGAGGCATATTTGTAGGTATGGTTGTCTTCTTTTAGATTTTCATGTTGATTCGTTTTTGTGCACTCCATTTATTTTGTTTTGCTTTCATGTATATGTAGACCAAACGTAGCAGCTTCTCGTTTCAGTTCTATAACTTTTTCGCCTAATACCCATTTGTTGCGGCTTATATGGCAACATCATCCGCACATGCGCATATTTGCATTGATTTTGTATTAATACAACCGTTTATATTCAGTTTTTTAACAACAGCTTCTAAAGTTAGATTAAAAAGTGTTGTTAATAAGGCATCACCTTGTCTAACTCCATTTTCAATATCAAAGGCCTACGTCATATCTCCATATATTCTCACCATAGCTTTGGAACCCTCCAGAGTCATTCGTATAAGTTTAAACAACTTATTGGGTATCTCTAACATAGATAGTTGCTTTAACATCTTTGTCGATTTACTCCATCAAACGCCTGTTTGAAATTGATATACAGGTTGTAAATAGGAATATTGTATTCACCACATTTTTCATGTATACCTCTTAACATATGTATTTGGTCTATAGTTGACCTCTTTGTGGTCACCAATGTGGTCTGAAGCCACATTGGTATTCACCAATCATCTCCTCCGAAAACGATTCCAGGCGGCTGTATATAATTCCTGATAATATCTTGTCGACGACATTTAAAACTGTTAGGCCCCTATAATTTTCGCTCAAATAATGTAGGTGTTAAAATGAAACTTCAGAAAATAAAAAAAAATGAGTAGTTTAGAAACTAATATTGTTATGGACGACGTTAGTCTTGAAAATGTAGACCACTATATATATCGTGGACATAACATTAAAATCAGCAAAGAAAAGGAAATAGTCGAAATAAGAAGAGGCATACTTTCGGCAAGTTAAGCTTTATCTTGAACAATAAAAATATACCAATGTATCCAAAATGTAGAGTTTATGACAAATGTATATTGCCTGTAACTATATATGCAATGGAAACCATGACCGTTACAAAGAAAACCTTGTAGCAGCGTAGTACAAGTCAAAGAGCGATGGAGAGGGCGATGCTAGAGATTATTTTGAGAGACAGGATTCAAAATATCGATATTCGGGAAAGAACAAATATTATTGATGTCGCAAAACATAGAGCAAGGCTCAGGTGGCAATGGGTCGGACATGTGGCCCGAGATAATCTCTAAAAATGGACGCAGAAATTTACAAAATGGAGACCAAAATTGAACAGAAGAGGACTAGGCAGACCATAGAAGAGATGGGCAGATGATATCAAACAAGTTGCGAGAAAGGAGTGGATGAGAACTGCAAACAGTAGAAATCAATGGAATCAAATGGAAGAATTCTATGTCCAGCAGTGGTTGAATACAGGCTGAAAAGAAGAAGAAATACCGCAGACATACTACGAAAGCAAATCTAATTAACTTAAAAAAACTGAGAGCCAAATCTAAGTATCTAATTAACAAAACAAAAAAGACTAGAAATAACACGTCTTGTCAATAAATACTGATACTCCTTCAAGCCACAATTGGAAAAAAAAATTAAACAGAACGAAAACTTATTTAAGAATTTCTTGCATACTTACTGAAAATAGCACATTTACTTACTAGTCAACAAATTTTTAATGTCATGGGTGAAAATTTTTATTAGAAAACAACAAATAGACATACTTCAAATGGGTAGCTACCCACGTCTATTAATCCAATTTCCAGTTTATCTAATAGCAAGAAATCCTATCAATTTCAATACTTTGCTTTAAGCTAGAATTTTCAAAAATATTAAAATATTAAAAATAGTTATTTAAATACTGTTAAAATAAATTAAACATGTTTTAAAAAGTTTGTCGTTCAGTAAACGCAAATTACCTTTTTGTTCTCAATTACTAGAAGTCGTCTGGAAAATTTCGTTTTTAATTTTAAGGTCTCTTTTGTCGAGCTGTCCCAAGGGACAAACTTCCATTCCAATTTCAAATTCAGCTCTGCTTGTCTCTCAATGGAAAACTTATTTTGAGCAAAAAATGCTTTAATATTGATGTGAGTTCTCTTAAGTTTGCGCTAGTGCAGGATGCCAGAAATTCCTTTGAGGCTTATTAATCATACTCTATAATTCTAGTTCTCAAACTAAAATGCGACATTTTTGTTTGAAAATAGTATCGATAACGGTTCGAAATATATTTATAATCTAATTTTAATAATATTTCAAAGTAAAGTTTTAAAGTTGTTTTCTTTATTATTTTGCCGTTAAAAAGAAATATTATATGAACAAAATATTTAAAAAAGTTAGGACTGATAGTCTACTGGTCCATGCCAAAGACTGAATAAATTCATACCTTAACTTTTAACGATTTTCCGGTAAGCATAAATACACTGACCGGCAAAAAAGTGGCCACCCTATAAAATTACAAAAATAAACATTCATTGGTAGTTTTATGAACTGTTTCATTTTGTACACTCAACATCTTTCATTTTTAGAACAAAAAATTGCCATGACTGCTTAATTCCTTACTATAATTTATTTAAGTAGAAGGCTACAAAAGAAAATAATGTGATATCGAAATATCTAAACGAATTACAAACAATAAAAATTACTAGTGAACTTGAACAAAATTATCTAATATCGGGTATTATCATGGACGTATAAACATAGATGGACACAGCAATAAGATACCTTTAACACACAATGTTTTGAAGCTTCCATAGAATGTGATGGTTCCGCAATGAGCATAAGCGTGCTTCAATTTTTACTCGCGGGTAATTATTCAGATTTTAAAAATTGGAAGTAGTAATAATGTATAAAAACACGTTCAAAGAATTTAAAAAAAAAAACGAGAGTTTAACTATTATCAAATCATGTCTTTATAAAAAATTAAAAAACAATTTTATTTGCTTTAAAATGAATACAATTAAATATAGTTGAATTCAAGTTAATTTTTTAATAGTATCAAAATAATGCTACAATAAAAAATCTTTATGTTTTCTCCTTAATTTGCTACTTTTTATTCATTTCACTAATTTATTTGTATCCATGAGAAATATTAAATTAAAAAGGTACTAAACAGATCTTTTTTAATCAGATGATGTCTACTTACAATTTATAAATGTCTACTAATTTCATGAACTCATATCTTATTCAATACATTAATGAACATAAATAAACCCAATGGTACGCCTATTAAAATGTAAACAAACACGCTTCCTCATTTGCTCATCTTAAATAATGTAAATTGTATGTACATAAAATGTAACCAATGAAAACGAATGATTGGATTGAATGACGTCACTGTTATTTTGGTGTGCACTGAATCATTTGTTTTCATTGGTTACATTTTAACTAACATGCTAGACGCGTGCTACTTACTACTTGCCACGTGCTACGCCAGTTTGGTGGGCGCTCTCACTTCAGAAAATTTACTAAACCAAGTCCACAGTCAAAAGAAACCAACAGCACACACACACAAGGTCGCACTATCGTCGTGGACAACTATTACACCTCTGTTGAATTAGATTTGAAACTTCTGGAAAAAAATCATATATTTTGGGTACTTTACGAAGCAACAGAAAAAACACCTCAAAAAATGTTGTTCAGAAAAAATTAAGACGCGGCAAACATATTGTCGAAGAAAGCAACACAAGAATATTTATAGAGAAATGGAAAGACAGGAGAGAAGCTATAACACTTCTTAGCATAGAATATATTGCCCATAATAAGGATGGTTTAAATTTCTTAGCGATTTCTCCAGAATAAGCCAAAAGTACGTTTTCAGAAAATTAATTTACAGATTTGTTGTACGCCAATCTATAAATTGCTGATATACCTTTTCATGTCTTCCTCTAGATTTTTCTGGTAATAGGTTCTCGGTAGTATTCGCAGCTAACTGCATAATATTGGGTGGTGTGATACTCTTCACTATTCGATGAACTCATTTTATTTATCTGTATTTAAATTACCACTATATTTACACTGAGACATTTTTTTTTATTTTAAATTTGCTTCAACCACAAAAGGGTTATTAGCAATGAACAGTATTGATATCAAATTACAAAGCTTATATTAAATTTGGTTAATGAGTCCTATAGTACGTAAAAAATTGAGAGTCTTAGATGAATTATTTTCACTTAAACAATCTTTAAATGTAGTTGGTAACTGTTGATGTTGTCGTTCTATAACGTAGAGGGGACAGTCTATTATTATATGTTGCACTGTTAGTTCACTATCACACACATAACACATTGGAGGGGCTTCCTTCTTTAATATAAAGTCATGGGTGATCTTCGTATGACCAAGTCGTAATCTGGACATGAGCACTTGGTCTCTTCTCTTAGTAGGATGTTTCGACGGCAATACATTTTGTTTGATTTTTCTTAATGTAGAGTTTGATTTATTCCAATTTGTTTGCCATTTTGTCATGATCTTGTTCTTAAAATATTGCTTTAGATCAGTATGAACGCAAGTAGTTATGATGTCTGTTAATGGATGCTCACTCGCATTTTTTGCTAATATGTCAGCTTTATCGTTTCCAGTTATCTCGCAATGTGAAGGTACCCAGAGGAACTGAACTAATCTTTGATTTTGTTGGCTTATCAAGAGTTCCGACTTAATTAAAAGCAGGACAGGATGTTTGGGGTATATTTGCTTTAAGGCTGTTAATGCACTTAGGGAGTCGCTAATGATTATTGAGAATTTAATGTCATGTGTGTTAACAAATTTTAATGACTGGAGGATAGCAAAGAGTTCAGCTGAAAATATGGAAGTTTGGGGAGGGAGCTGGTAGGAACTGTTATAGTTATCTGTTGTGAAAGCCGCTCCTACTCCATTTGCAGATCTGGATGCATCGGTATAAATATGAATGTGATTATTAAAATAATTTTATATCTCTAATAATTTCTGATTGAAGATTTTTGCTGGTGTGACACATTTCTTGAATGCAGATAGGTTTGTATTACAATCAGGGAGAACAATTGTCCATGGTAGCATGCTTTGACTGACTTTAAAAATATTGTAAGTGGGTGGAATTATTGTGTCTAAGCTTTGTAGCGTTGCTCTAACTCGATGATAAAACGGAGGATCCAATCTTTTTCCCCTATTAAATGTCGATGGAAATCTATCTGTAAATGTGTTTTTATAAACAGGTAGCTGTGGGTTAGTTGATACTCTAGAGGCATACATGAGGCTAAGGTATTCTCTCCTAAGTTGAAGGGATGGTTCGCCTGATTCAACATACATACCTTCAACTGAGCTTGTGTAGTGTGCTCCCAGTGCAATTCTAATTGCTGAATTATGAACCGTATCACTTTTAATAGTGAATCTTTGGCTGAGTTGTAGGCAACAGCAGCATAATCTAGTTTTGAACGGATTAGGGTTTTGTATATAGTCATAAGAGTTTGGAAATCGGCACCCCATTGTTTATGAGAGATACTTTTCATTAAGTTAAGGCCGTTTTGAACTGACAGACGGAGGGAGTGGATGTGGTCTTGCCAAGATAGTCGGTTATCCAGTTTTACTCCCAAGAAGTTAATCGATTCTGAATACTTTATTGGTAGATTTTTTAGGTAGAGTTTCGGTGGATTTATGTATTTCTTTGGAGTTTTACTGAAAATCATTGCTTTCGTTTTAGTGGGTGAAAATTCTAGGCCAGTAGTATTAGACCAATTCTCTAATTTGTAAATGGCTTGCTGTATATGGGTCGTCATTGTTGATATATTTTTACCACGACAGAATATAACAAGATCATCAGCAAATAGACGGGGTTTGACTAATGGGCTAAGTGACTTAGCGATGTCATTGATGGCAATAAGGAAAAGTACAACACTAAGAGTAGACCCTTGAGGAATACCATTTAATTGGATTTTAGAGTCTGAAAGGAAGTTGTCTATTCGAACTTTGAAGTTTCGCCTATATAAAAAATTATTAATAAATTTGATAATATTTCCTTTAATCGACCAACTTGACAGAATTTTTATGATATCTCATCTCCAAATTGTATCATATGCACGCGTTATATCAAAAAATACAGCCAGACATACTTGACCACATCCAAATGACTCATGAATTACGGATTCAATATCCACTATGTTGTCTAATGTAGATCTGGACTTTCTAAATCCACTTTGTATAGGGCTAAGTAGCTGTCGATTTTCTAGGTACCACGTTAGTCGGTTGCTTACCATTTTTTCAAGTACTTTACACATAGTAGAAGTTAAAGAGATTGGTCGGTAAGACTCTGGGTCCGATTTATTCTTGCCTTGTTTAAGAACTGGTACAATAATGGAATCATACCAATCAATTAGGAAAACATTATTTGTCCAAATGAAATTATAGAGAGCCAAAAGATATTGTTTGCCTTCCGTTGGCATAGCTTTTAAAAATGTCGTAGGTATGTTGTCAGGCCCTGGGCTAGTGTCTTTAACTTTGTTTAACGTTTCTAACAGTTCATTTATCGTAAATGTAACATTTAGAGGTAAATTATTGTGGTCATCAAGATTTATACAGGCATTATTAACTTTATTTTTATGGACTAGGAAAATTGTAGATAGATTTTCGTCACTGCTATGTTGTTGGTATACGTTTGCTAGTACGGAGGCTATTTCTTGCTTAGTTGAATAAATATGGTTATCATGTTCTAGGTAATGAATGGTGTTAAATGATTTTTTCCCGTACATTCTGCTTATCATTTGCCAAACCTCAGAAGTCGAGGTAGATGAATTTAAAGATGATACATAGTTTTTCCAAGCTTCTTTCTTACTCTTTTTTAAGGTGTATCTACAGTACGCCCTTAATCTTTTGAATTCAAGCTGGTTATTTAAAGTTGGGTGCCTTCTAAATTTATAAAATGCCTTTTTTGAATCTTTAATGGCTGCCACTGAGACATTTTATAATTTTTAATCTGTCAAAATAACGTCTGTTAATTCGTTTCCATGGTAACTCGACCGACATACGAGGCTTATGAGATATTACACATTTTTATAAAACTGAAGCGTAATTTTTTATTACGTGCTAGTCATTACGTGTCAGTATCTATTTTGATGTATTTACTTAGCATCCAAATAGTAGGTAATATACAATTTACTAGTAAGAGAGTAGAAAAATATTGTATTACTACAACGCTATTTACTGTAACAAGTTAGTTTTACTTTAACATTTTTAGGACTCTGGTAATGTTCGATTGAAAATTTTTTTGAAAAAAAAACGGCATCGCCGCACTAAAAACTCCATAAGGATTGCATTGCCCCATGTTCATGTACTACAAAGTTAGGGAGGGACAGACTTTAGTGACTGGTTGTTTCTGAAACTGTTTTGTGGTTGCATTTTTCAGCTAAATATTATTTATTATGGTATTAAACCCACAATTGGTGGTAACTAGAACATTTTACATATGTTTTGAGATTTCGATTTCTATTCTGGAAATTGTTAAACAAATATTAATTAAAGAGTTTTTCTTTAACGATTTTTCGACTGAAAATCGAAACATTTAATTAAACATAAAATGTAGTTCTCATTACAATCAATTGTGGCTATAGAAATTATTACAAAATTAGAACTAATTGATATTGTAAGTATCCAATATACAATCATATTACAACATTTTTTGTTTTACTGCTAATTTCATTTATGTTATTTTATTCTGCATACAAAAATAATTAATGGTTTTAAAACCATAATACTTGAATAAAATGTAATAATTATTATGAATTAGGTATTACAAAAGCGCGCTTCATTCTCTTTGAAATAATGATATATTCGTCAACAGCAAATAATTTATTTGGTATTTTTAAAATAAATATATAAAAGGGTATACTTTTAGAGGTATTAGAATTTTATGATAATTAATATTTTTAAATTAATAGAAATAGGTATTTAGCACAAAACTCTAGTTCCAAATTAATTTATTATGTATAATATTAATCAGCATTTATTCATTATGCCAATTATTTCAATAGTATAATCCTGGTAATTAGTAGATTTAAACATATATTGCAAAATTAAATTATTAAAACTGTTAAAAGAAAAGAATGTGGATGGTCGAGATATACGGGTTATTGTCAATCTGTTCTGGAATAAAAAAGCAAAGGTTAGAATCAAAATGTCGATACAGAAACATTAGAAATCAAAAGAGGTGTTAAACAGGGTTGCGTGCTGTCCCCATTGTTATTTAATCTGCACAGCGAAGCTATTTTTAAGAAGGCAATAGCAGAGGAAATAAAGGGTATATCAATAAACGTAAAAATCTTAAACAACATAAGAATCGCAGATGACACAGCTGTTTTTGCAGACAGTCTAGAAGCATTGCAACGCTTAGTAAATAGATTACATCAAGTCAGAATCAAATATGGACTACAAATGAACGGTAAAAAAACCAAGTTCATGATTATTTCCAAGCAACATACAGTAGAAAGGCTAGATATCGAGTAAAAATAAGTAGAAAGAGTGAATAACTACAAATATCTGGAAACCTGGGTAAATGAAAACAATGACCAATATAGAGAAATAAGGACACGCATTGAAATTGCAAGACAAGCATTTATAAAAATAAAAACAATGTTTGTCAATCGAGACCTTCCTCTGGATTTGAGGATAAGAGCCTTAACCCATGAAGGACGAAGTTTTCGAAAATCTTTATTTTACATAAATGATACAAATAACTCTTATGAATGGACAAAACTTACTTAGAAAAAGACAAAAATAATTATTAAATATATTAAAACCTAAAAATATTGCCTGTTGCCAAATGGCAACGCTAGGTTCCTATGGCTACATTAACCGAATGAAATCAAAGTGAAAAATATTCTATGAAATTGAGAGATAATCGGCAAAAAACTTTCTATAGCTGTGTATAAAATTTAACATTACACTTTGTGCACAAACCTACTTCACATTTGGCGCATCTTGTTCTCATGATCGACCTGCATTCTTCACCTGCACACCTAATTTTCTTTTTATTTGGTACTGGTTCCAGTAAATGCCCAACTCCATCGTATCTAATATCATCAGATAATCTATGACAGGAACGACTTGAGAGTGAACTAGACGGTCGGCCACCTTGTTTTGCAGGCACTCCGTATTTGGTCAGATAGGCTTGCACAATTTCACGCCTAAACTCTAACTGTGTCAACTTGTTGCCGGATTTTTTATGTAGCACCCACGCATTTTGTATAGTCGCATCTGGCATCCAGGTAATCAAGCTCCAGTATCATTTTTTTGCCCTCATTCCTATTCCAAAGCGGTTTATATTTTCGTCCATTAGGTCGGTGCCCCCCATTGCATTATTATATTTATCAATCAGGCATGAACTTTGAACCTGGATGATTTTCTTTTCAGCTTGTGAATATCTGTTTACTAGCGATTGTGGTTCCACCCCATAACATGTTGACGCTACACTTACGACGCTGTTATTTAACCATCTTACAACTATAATACCATTTTCTCTCTCGAGAATCGACTCTACATCACCCCTTTTGCGTTTCTGCATATTAGCTTTCGATTCTATAGGGCAGTTTTTGGGAATGCGATTTTCCCGTATTGTTCCGGTAAGGCTATAGCCACGATCCTTTATATGTTTCAAAAGGTGGAGGCTCGTAAATAAATTGTCGCAGAAACATTTGTAGGGTAATCTTGATTTATCATTGGGCAGTTCATCGAGCATTGTGACGAATGGAGCCGCACATGCTCCAAAACTTTATAATAATGATTATTTGCTTTGGGATCGGTTCCTTGGTACATGTTGAAGCTTACAAGATACCCATTTTTAGTGTTGAGGCACCAAACTTTGTATTCGAAACGAATCGGCTTTCCTTTTATGAACTGTTTACATGAGTGGCGTCCAAAGTACAGTATAGCTCAAAATAAACAGTACTGAAATTGTAATTATTTTATTGTCTTAAAAAATACATACTTTTGACACTTTTTAACATGTTCTAAATGAGCTCCACCTCTCTCAAGACAGACTTCATACCGATATTTCAGATTTCTCGTAATGTTATGGAATATAGGTTGTCAAGTCCTCGAAGAAGGCTCTAACGGCATCCTTTAACTAATTGTTGCTTTTGGTGCCTGTTTAAAAACGGCAGTTTTAGCCATGCTCCAAATGTATCCGTCTGGAGATGTTAAGTCTGGAGAATGTGCAGGATAGGTACTTACTTTACTTTCCGTGTCCGGAACATCAACAGCTTTAAATTTTGTGCTTCCAATGGTTGGCCACATAGATGGCCCTCTCATTCGCTAAGAATAGGTCTTCTCCTGTGCAGGTCTCTCTCATCTCTGTGCATGATAGAAGATGGGCAAGATAGGTGAAGTTAGTAAATCGCGAAATGAACTTGTTTGGAAAATGACGAAGAAATTGACGAACTGCGACAGCAGTGTGGCAAGTTGTCCCATCCTGCGGAAAAAATTGGTTTCGAAATGCCAAATTACGTACACGATAAAATTGACGTAGATCAGGGATATAGTGTGTTAAATTTTTTATGTACCTCTGTTGATTAAGTGTGTGTGACTTGCCTACCATTTTCTTCGATAAAGTATGGACCAATAATTCAGTGTCTCGAAACTACACACCATTCACTTTTGCGCTATGTAAAGGAAATTCTTGAACTTCATCTGGTCTACCAAAGCCCAGAAATCGATTTGTGCGACGATTCACATGGCCTAACAAATGAAAATGTGCTTCGTCTGAAAACCATACATTTTTCAAACATTCAGCTGGGACGCCCTGAGTTTCCTTTTCGTTGGCACAATATATTGCCCGTATTTCTAAACTTTTCAACAACCTTCAAAATTACAGCATTACTTGAAGAACGTTTATTAAACCGTTGTGTGAATTGATCACACACGTATTGCAGACTTGCACTATTCTGTCGGCCGATTCCGTATGAGCGAAAATAATGCTACACAAAAAACACTTTCTCCTCTGTACTTAACACCATTTTTAACAATTAGGCTTTAATAATTGGTTGTTTAAGGATTACTTGACAGGTCTATACTAATTAATTTGAATATGACATCGCGCACAAAGAGACATCTATGTTGCAGTTTCAGTACTGTTTATTTTGGGCAATACTGTATTTCACCATAGATTCGTCGTAATTTAATTCGCCTTCAGGGACGTAATATTCTTTATTATTTTTCTGTAAATAGTCAGCTAAGGGTCTGATCTTGTAATATTTGTCCCTTTCATCGATGGCTTCATTATTTGCAAGGTGGAAAAAACGCCAAATTGTAAGGAACCGATCTCTTCGCATAGCGTTCATGGACCATTGCATTACCCATATCGCCTTTCGTATCCCAGTAAAATTTTTTTTCCCGATAGCCAATTATACCGCGATAGAATCAAATGGCAAAGAAACACCTCATTTCTCCTGCGGAAATTTTGGGGTCGGGAAAGTTGTTCTGTAGTGCATAACTCGTGCATTGGTTGAGAATGTAACTAATTATATCCTCGTCGAAAAATATTTCGAACATCTCGACAGGTGTCAACGTATTGAATGGTTCGTAGCTATATTCTGGGAAACTAGCGGCATTGTCGACCAAATCACCGGTTATCCAATTTAGGGACTCGTATCAATTTTCTTCACTTGAGAGGTAGTTTGTGGGATGAAACTTCCGCTGCTTTCCTGGGAAATATCCATCGCTTGAACTGCATCTTCTTCGATGTCGTCATCCTCCTTGTCTGCTTTTTCGCCATACATTTGCACCTCAACATTTGCTTCCAGCTGTTTTCTAGACAGATTGTCGATGAATCCTCCCCCAACCTCCACGCCAGAATCTTCATGAGCGAGGTCTCCAATATTTGGGGGCTCAACATAAATATTTCTAACGTTGACGTCATCTTCGTAAACCATGTTTAAAGCTTCTTGTAGAGAGAAACCCCGCCTGAAAAAACAAGATGCCTGTAGATACTAGCGTTGCCATATGGCAATGCGATGAATAAAAACAACATATTGTAAAAGATCACTTTTTTTCAAGGGTTGTCAAATATTCACAGAGGGAAAATGACCTTTCTATTAGAGCACAATTGCTATTTTAGCCACTTAGATGTAATTGTTATTCAGAAGTAATTGACAAATTAAGCTACTTACACAAATCTTATATCCATTTTTACAATTATCAAAAACGGTGAGTATAAAATCTCACAAACACCAACGAATTAAGTTTTTGTTAGGTGTATATCTTCAAATCACTTATTTTCTCCAGACCGGCACGTTCTTGGAAACAAAACAAACTAACATAACCTCAAAATAATAAGATTCGTACGTCAATACCAGTGTTGCCATATGGCAATTCCAGTCCTTCATGGGTTAAGATGCTACGTGTTCTCGACTTTGTTGTATGGAAAGGACAGCTGGACACTAAAAGTGGATAATATAAAGAAGTTGGAATCATTTGAGATGTGGTTCTATAGAAGGATTTTGAAAATACCATGGACCCCACGAGTTACAATTGCGAAGTGTTAAGAAGGCTACAAAAGGATTGCGAGGTCATAAAGCACATCAAAACAAGAAAGCTGGAATATTTAGGCCACATTACCAGGAGTGCGAAATATAAGATATTAAGGCTCATAATGCAAGGTAAAATCAAGAGTAGAAGATCCATAGGAAGACAAAGAATCTCCTGGCTGAGAAACCTAAGAGAGTGGTATAGTTGCAGCTCAGTAGGTCTTTTAAGAACAGCCGCCAATAAGGTACAGATAGCTGTGATGATAGCCAACCTCCAATTGGAGAAGGAACTACAAGAAGAAGAAGCAAAATTATACAAATCTCGTCATTTAGAACCCTTTTATTTAAATAAATTTTTAAATTAAATCTGATGGTCTAACTTACAATAAAATGTTGCGGGAAAGAATGTGGAAGTTGTTCAATTTTTCACAAGCGAAACTGGGCGTAAAGGACGACATCACAGATATATTATCGAACCAGAGCCAAGTCATCCACATCCGGATGCTAAAAAACTTACTAAATGATATATACCTATAGTATATTGTAGCATGATTAAATAAAACGAGCGGTTCGAATTTATATAAATATATTTATTTATAAGTTTACGGTATTCTCTTATCAACTAAACTAACCCCTAATATCATTAAATATATATACCAAAGCTACTATGTTCTAGGAAAGTTCCCACCTCTAATTCGCGTACGTGACCGATTGTTCTCTTGCATTCGACAGATCTGGCGATACTTCTCGAAGCCGTTTCGAGATGCAACCGTTACATAGGCCATGCCGAAAGCATGTTCGTAACAATATTATAATATGTAATTGTACCTTATATATAATTGTATCCACAGTGCCTCGTGCTAATGGCCGAAGTTGTCACAAGTACGTTAAATTAAATAAAAAAAATTAATAAATAAAGTGACAAAAAAATCCAAGAATGAAGATGATTTATATAAAAATTGAGCTCTGAGATTTTAATTTTTAAAGCCGATAGTAAAAATATATAAATAACAGTAGTCCTAATAAAAAGCCATTTATAAATTTGATATTCCTATATCTGTTGTTTCTATTGAATCGGACAAAATTTGTACGTAAAAAAATCTCAATAGTGAGCCTAACGACTACAATAAAAGAAAATTACACATACAGTATTGGAAGATTTAAAACGGAACATACGAATTATTAATACAATTATTAACATCCCCTGACCTGCAATTACCCAGTGTAAATTTCAATATAACGTCGCGATGTCTTATAATTAATTCATTTGTTCGACTGGACTCCTTCTCCAGTCGATATTTTTTGACTGCTGCGCACGTGCGCACCTTAGTAATACGACTAATAGTTGATTGTGTCGGTATTGGCCTATCTTCATACGCACAAGTAAATAAATTTATAATATCACGGTACGAGTTGCCCCCATAATACCATTTTAAAATTTGTACTTTTTCTTTGTTTGTATACATGGTTTATGGTTAGAAACACTACTTTTATTTCAGCTTATGGCGTTATAATGAGAAGGAGAAGCAAAGCAAAGGGCATGTATTTGTTTTGCTCGGCCAGTGATGTTCCTTGGGACTGTTGCCAAATCGATAGATACCTTCGGCAAATATCTGTAGATTTTGATGTATCATATACATCCTTTTAAATTTTAAATTATCAACAATATTTGGAATAATAAATATATTAAACTATACACTAACCAATTCAAATAATATCTAATGAACACAAAAAAAATTGTTATTAATAAAACATTGTTATTATCTGCACAAAAACACAGAAAATCAGTGGACGATAGACAACAGTGTCGACGTACACCTGTCGAATACGCTACTAGAAATCGCCAAGGAGTAGCAATCCAGTCGAACAAATGAATTAATTATAAGACATCGCGACGTTATATTGAAATTTACACTGGGTAATTGCAGGTCAGGGGATCTTAATAATTGTATTAATAATTCGTATGTTCCGTTTTGAATCTTTCAATACTGTATAGTTAATATTGTGACTATTAAAAACTATATTTTAAGTATATTCTGTTTAATTGTTGCAAAACACACTCACAAATAAATGTAACTCAATATCATCATCATCACTGGCTCGACAACCCTTTTTGGGCTTGGCCTGTTCAAGGATTCTTCTCCATTCTGACCTGTTTCGTGCTTTTTTTTTCCAGTTTTTAATTTTTAATGTTGTTATATCATTTTCTATTTGTTCTACGTATCTCAGCTTCGGTCTTCCTCTTGTTCTTTTTCCTACTGGCACTTGTTTGAATATTTTGTTTGGTATTTTGCCTTCTTCCATTCTTTCCACATGTCCAATCCAACGTAGCCTTCCTATTTTAATGAATGTTATGATATCCGGATCCTGGTATATGTTGTATAGTTCAAAGTTATACCTTCTCCGCCAAATCCCGTTTTCTTTTGTGCCCTTATATATGTGTCGCAAGATTTTTCTTTCAAAGGTGGCTAATAACGTTTCCTCCCTTTTAGAGAGTGTCCAGGTTTCTAAACCGTATGTGAGTACCGGTCTTATTAAGGTTTTGTATATTTGGCATTTTGTTTTTCTGGAGACGTTATCTGATCTTAGTTGCCTAATTAAGCCATGGTAGCATTTATTGGCAATAAATATTCTTCTCTTCACTTCCTCTGCAACGTTGTTATCAACGTTGAGCTCATAGTGAGCCTAACGACTACAATAAAAGAAAATGACACATATAGTTGATATTGTGACTATTAAAAACAATATTTTAAAAATATTCTGTTAAATTGTTGCAAAACACACTCACAAATAAATGTAACTCAATAAGATAATAAAAATTCGCTATGCATGTCTTGTCTCTATGTATGTGGCGTTAATGCTACGAGTATTTCGTTACATTGTGGAACCTTATACGATAAATTCCAACTAATTCCATAATACAACTGGGGATAAACTGTTACAATGGGATATAGATAACAAAATACCGGAATATTGTATAAAAGTTATGGTTAGTGTAGGTGAAATTTCACAATCGGAATAGATAATTTAGGCGCTTCGAGGTTTGTTCGTTGGATAATTATCGCTTTGTGTTTAAAATATAACTACAAAATTGACACAATAATAATAAAAAAATGAAATATGTTTAGGTTATAGTTTTAAACATTGGCTTTATATTTTATTTTATCTTCTTCTAGTTTTATGACCGTTATCGATCGTGGTCTACCATATTCGTTCTTCTTCTTCTTCAGCCTTCATTTATCCAATGTTGGACATAGGCCTCCTCCAATTGCTTCCACGCTTCCCTATCTTTTGCAATTTTCGTCCACTGCTTTCCAGCTACAGCAGTTATATCGTCTATCCATCTCTTTTTAGGTCTTCCCACGCTTCTTTTTGTTTCTCGAGGCCTCCAGAATGTCACTTTATGAGACCATCTGTTGGTGTCTTGTCTTGCTACATGTGCTACCCATTGCCATCTTAATGTCGCTATTTTTCCCATGATGTCGGTTACTTTAGTTCTTCGACGTATTTCGGTGTTAGGAATTTTGTCTCTGAGGCTTATATTTAACATGGCCCTCTCCATGGCCCGTTGAGTTACTCTTAATTGTTCTGCCATTTTTCTTGTTATTGCCATAGTTTCCAATCCATAAGTTGCAACTGGTAGTATACAAGTGTCGTAGGCTTTTCGTTTTAAGTGAATTGGGATTTTTATGTCTTTTAAAATGAAGCTCAACTTACCAGAAGCATCCCATGATAATTGTGTCCTTCTTTTAATTTCTAGGGTTTGATTTTCCTTTTCGTTTTAAATTGCATGTCCTAGATATATATATTGTTCTACCCTTTCTATATTGATGTTGTCTATCGTGATGTTTTCTGGGCTGTTAATTGTTGTTGATTCGATTTGTGATTTCAATCTTGTAGCATTGATTTTAGTTCATGGATATCTGTGCTTATTAGTACTATGTCGTCTGCAAAACGCAAATGGTTAAGATATACTCCATCTATTTTTAATCCATTTTCGGCCCAATTTGGTTGTTTAAAAACATTTTCTAATGCCAAAGTAAATAACTTGGGTGAGATGGTGTCGCCCTGTCGCACACCTTTGCCAAGGTCTATTTTCATAGTTTTCAGATCATGATTTATTTTTAAGTGAAAAGTAGCATCATCGTATATATTCTTAAGGAGGGCAGCATATCCTGAATCTACTCTGGCGTCGTCCAATGCTGTTAAGAAAGCCCATTTCTCGATACTGTCGAATGCTTTGTGATAATCGACAAATGCCAGATGTAGTGGTATGTTGTACTCTATTGTTTTTTCAATAATGGTCCGAATTGTTTGCTAGTGATCGATAGTGCTAAAACCCCTACGAAAGCCTGCTTGCTCCACTGGTTGGTATGCATCTAGTTTAGGAGATTTCATATTAACCATATTCGTTATCGTGACTTAATTGGCAGCTGTCCTAAATAATGACATAGTTGTTTTTTGTATATCCATTTAATCCAATATCTTCCTTTAAATATATCTACCTTCTAGAGATGTTGACCCATCTTATTCTATTTACCTCTTCTTCTTCCTATGCCGTCTTCATTAACGGAGGTTAGCGACCACATTTCTAAAAGTTTCTCTGTCTTTTATAACGTGGAATAACTCGTGTTTGTCCAGTCTCGAATATTTTGCACCAGATACAATAGGTAAGCACTTGCGTAGTATACCTTTATTGTAAGGAAATAAAGAACGGATTATAATGTTTTTTTAATTACTTTCTGTATTAGAAACAGTCACGGTGAGAAAAAAAGGAAAAATATATAATATAAATTAAAACTTATTGAAAGAAAACACAACAATAAAATAACAGATCTTAGATTAAAAAAGTTATTTCAATTAAAGGATATTATCCATAAAATAATGACTTTTCTTTGAATAAATACCCAATAATCTTCATAAAGTTGCTGAATTTAATACTTATAAATCTCGCACTAATCCAGAACGAGCATAGTTTCTATTAACCAACGTTGTGAACAAAGCTACTATGGAGAGTTAGTGGTAAATAATTAATTATAGAGCTTCGTTACTTCAAATACGACATTGGTAATTGATATAATTACATTGTTAGTACGTTTTATGGTCTAATACTGGACGAATGCATGATTATCCGTTAGGGACCGGCTTAATAGAAACGACAAAGTAGAACTAACTGACCCATACCACACGACGACTACTGTTAATGGTAATGTTCTTTTAGAACAACACTACTTAACTGTAGTTTTTAGATTTTTATTAACCCTTTAACAAATAAATAATTTTTTATTGTTTTCTTTTTAATTTTACAGTAAAATCTGGTTTAAATGGAATGATATTTTATAAAAACTTATAGTTCTTTTCCATCATATTGATAGCACATTATGTATGCAAATCCTCAATAGGTCAAAAAACCATAGGCGTCACCCTATACTTGTTTTTAAATAAATTCATTATCTTTAAAAACATCTTCTGTAAGATAAGTATCCACTAATCTTACTATACCTTTTTTGTGAGTAAAAAACATCGGTATATATGCCACATGATTATTGTTAATTATACTCGGGTGATTAACAAGAGAATTCAATGCTTTACGAAATAAATTAATGTAAACAGTAATTTAAAGGTGATTATTGTTTTTTATACAAGTTATCGCCTGACACAAAAAGAATACCTTCTTTGAACGATTACCTGGAATTACTGATAAGGCTTCACTAATGATAGTTTAAGTAGTTTTTATGCCACATTACAGCTTATGCCAATAATATAAGTTAGAAATGGTTTGCATCTTCCATTTAGTTGGTAGATGTACATTGTTCATGTCTTACTTACCTTCGTTTTTGGTGTCGATATTTTGTTATTTGCATTTAAAAATGACGTCGACAACAGGTTTTATCCCGGTTTAGTGTAGTTTTAAAGGTGTTTTCAGTCTAAGAAAGAAAATTATAATATTAAATGTACACTATGCACTTGTACATCAACGCCCTTTAAGTAATGTTCGTGAAATCGTTAACATGTGTTCAAATATGACAGGGGATGAAGAAGCAACAATTTATAGATTCCTAAAAGAAAGAAAAGGAGGAAATGTACCATCTCCCAAGAAGATTGGAGGGAGTAAACCCTTGGAAATTGAAGAAATCCATAAAAACATGGTTAGACGCAGCGTCCACTCATTTTTTTTTAACAAAGAATTTTTAACATTGGACAAAATCCAAACATTATTTAAAGAAAACGAAAAGTTACCTAACATAAGCAACAGGACATTATGGGGACTATTGAGAAAGATGGGATTTCGTTGGAAAAAGAATAGAAGAAAATCCGTTTTAATTGAAAAAGATTACATTGAATGTTGGAGACGAGATTATCTAAGAATTGTTAAAAGTACCGAGAAGAAGGGAAACAATTTTTTATTTGGACGAGACTTGGCTAAATGAAGGTCATACTGTACCATATCGATGGGTTGATACAAATGTGAAAAGTTCTCGTCAGGCATTCATCGAAGGTGTATCTACTGGAATAAACAATATTCCCATTGGAAAAGGACAGAGACTCATAATAACCCATATTGGAAACGAATACAGTTTTGTAAATGGTGGATTATTAAGTTTTGCCTCAAAATCAACCAAAGATTACCACGAGGAAATGACTGCTACGTTTTTGAAGAATATTTCGAGCAATTGTTGGATTTAATTCCAAAAAATTCTGTCATAATCATGGATAATGCTAGTTACCATTCAAGACTAAAAGAAAAATTCCTAACAACGGCATGGAAAAAAGGAGAGATAATCGAATAGTTGGATAAACACGCAATTGAGTACAAGGAGAATTTGACAAAAATGGAATTATTACCTATTGTAAGGCAACATAAAGCAGCTTATAAAAAATATATAATTGATGAAATGGCATTAAACCATGATGTAATTATTTTACGTTTACCCTCTTCCCACTGTGATCTGAATCCGATAGAAAATATATGGTCTCAAGTAAAGTCGGACGCAACAACAAAACTTTTAAATTAGAAGACTTACAACAATTATTAGAACATCCCTTATCAAAAGTAACTCCAGAAAATTAGAAAAATGCTGTTAGTCATGCTCACAAGGAAGAAAATAAAATGTGGAATTTGGATAATGTGACTGATGCAATGCTGGAACCAGTAATAATTAACATTGGAGTAGAAGATTCCTTAGATTCTGAAGAAAGAAGTGAATCTGAAATGAAATTTGATTAAAATAATATATATATTTTGTTACAAATCGGCCCCTGTTACGGCCACAAATTATTTTATATATAACTAACAAAATAAACATCTTACATTTCTTGCAAATTCATTAGTACCTGTTAATCTCCATCACACCGATACTGGCAACTTTATTTAGGGATTAGTAACCGTCAAAACTATTGTATTCTATTCTGCTTCAACCTTTATACCTGGTGGTCATACTCAATTTAAGATTGTTTTCCTATATACTTCTGTAAACTTATTGACAAATATATATTTTTTATTGAGTCACCGGTATCAAGAGTTAAGGGATTTGCATACATAATGTGCTATCAATATGATGGAAATGGACTATACAAACTATAATTAAATTGTGATGACAAAATTTAATTAAGGTGGCTTTTAAATATTCCACTAACCGTCTTGATAAACCAATAACATCTAAAGTTTGGTTGCTAGCCACAAAGCCACCTATTTTTATTTAACGCTTAATTGGTCCAGTACTGTAGCAGTATTGGAATCCCCTCGTATATGTATTAAATTAAAATCAGCTTATATATTAATTAAAATCACGAAGATTGTTTTCCATATATCTTTGTTCCTATCGTATGAATTAAAACTTGAAATATATTTCAATTTCTTTTTTCGTCACGAGTTAATGTAAGCATATTAGAGTTTGTTTATACCAGACGTCAATTCTACGATATTTCCTTGTATTTAAACCGCTCGATAAAATAGAAGTATTAGATTTCGGCGTTATTTGGGTTAAGAAAAAAATATTAAAATAAAACTGAAATCCCTAAATATATTTGTCAAAAAGTACATAGTTTGTAAAGTAAATAAAAAATTGATAAAACACACATGAAAAAAAGTGATGTGCTAGCATAAATGTTTAATCTGCACACTAAACAAAAAACTAGGTAAACGCCAATTAGCAGCCTTCAAGTCCTAGCAGGAGAACCGCCATTAGCTCTCAGAAGAAAATATTTTCCGATGTGTTGTGCTACTAAATATCTCAGTGCAAATGAAAACCCGTTTATAACAAGCCTAATAAGGAGCAACTCTCCAAATCTGTACTCAAATTATTGCTTTAGAAACTTACCTTTCAATGAACGAATGAATCGATTTGAATTCGATATACATCAATTAAGAGCCACTTCTACAAATAAATGCCAGTATCCTACCTGGAAAGTTCAAATACCAAAAGTAGATTTTACCTTACTTAAACTATCCCCAACAATTACATAATCTTTCTGAAATAAAACAACAATTGCAGTCTACCATCTCCAGATACCCTGATTTCAAACTAATTTTTACTGATGCCTCTAGAAGCTGCAGCTATTTTTGAAGACAACACCTCTGTCACCCGTCTAGCCTAGTAGTGTAGCATATTATGCAAGCAATCTTTAACGCACTGAACCAATGTACCAGCAATGATATAAATTTTCTTATTATATCAGATTCTTTGAGTGCCTTAAATGGTGTCAAGCAGATGTATCCTACTCATGCCCATTTAGCACTAATAAAAGACATGCTATACATTGCCCAAACATGTGGTAAAAACATAACATTTTTATGTGTACCATCCCATAATGGAATAAAGGGTAATGAAGCAGCTGATAAAGCAGCAACAGAAACTATTAATAACATGACAATTCCGATTATGCAAAACATACCAATCTCAGGCCAAAAAACATTAACAAAAACTTACATTAACAAAACTTGGCAAGTAAAATCCAACCAAACAGAAGCAAAATTAAAAATTATCAAACCAGATGTTACTTCTGCTTTACTACCACTCCCAGCTCAAAGACATAACCAAGTAATTATTAACAGACTACGGCTAGGCCATACAAAATTTAAACATGGATACATCATCTCCAAGGACCCTCAGCCGATTTGCCACACCTGTCAAATACTATTTTCAGTGCAACATATAATGATAGACTGTCCAGTGTACTCAACACATCGAGCAAAAAGATAAAAGAGGGAATCTAATCGTTATGAAAAGGAGACCAAAAAAGTGGCCTCTGATGGCGGACATATCCGGAAATGCAAAGGCGCTAAATTTAAATTTTTCAACACTTGTTAACAATAGCTGTAAAATATTTTTCAGACAAGAAAGTTTTAATTTAATATTAACGATAATAGTCTAAAAAGTGACACAATTGGTAAAAAACTTCAATATAAATAAAATTTCATGTGACAGTTGGGAGAAACAATAACATAACCAAACTAAATTTGACATCTTAAACAAGGAAAGAGACTGTCTATCCTTGTCTAAAGTGGCCTCTCAAGATGGCACTTCCTGTCTATCAATATGTTTACCCCTTCTACCTTTACATTCCCTCTTTTGTCTTATTGCTCGATGACTCAACAGCAAGATCGACAGCAAAACTAAAACACAATTTAAAAGAAACTCTAAAAGAAGACATCAGTAATACAATAAATTTTATCAAAAATTGTGAACTGTATAACAAACTGTAACATAACATAAAATGTTTTTATTTTTCAAAACTGTTAGGTAGCTATTTGTCATCTTTTTATTTGTAAATATGATTCTGGATATATTTTAGTTAGGTATATCACTTCATTGTTTAGTTCAAAAAAGTGAGAATAATATTGACGATGTACCTATGATGACAATGATTTTTGTTATTACTAAGTTTATTATCGGTAATAATTATGTTTTACCTAACAATTTAATACTTCTATTTCTAGCAAGGCTCTCTTTTTAACAAAATAATTAATAAATATATGTTGCTCTGTCATTTTTTATATTGAACATTTCTTTTGCAAGTTTCTCTCCAAAGGTTTAATACTATTTCAGTACGACCCTGCTTATTCTCTTGTTGGTAATTTTGAATGGGAATTATAAAGTTATTTGATACCTGTAATGCGCAATAAAGGATGTATATGACAGGATTTTAATGAGACAAGCGGGATCGAGAGGAATATGAAAGGGTCATAAAACAAATATTAGGAAAATTATATGCCCGATTAACCAAGCTATTTTCATACATAATATACAATAGCAGTTTATGTATTCATGCACTCTACAATATGGGTATACGTTTCACCTATTAAGTATTACTAATTAAAATGTAAAGCAATAATTTATCAAATAGGTAAAGAAATAATAAATAAGACTTACTCATAATCAATTTAATTTAACTATCAGACGACCGGTTTCGCTTTCTACAATATGCAAAGCATCTTCAGGTCTCGATACAAAGTTAAACAAATGATGCCGGTACTCTATTAATAGATGGATGGTTAGAACATGTTTGAAACTACTTTATATTGTTGAATGGAGAACTCAATACTATTATTGCAGTTCTTTGACAGTAAACGGGAAGTTCTTGAGGAGATAGATTTGATCCAATGAATTTGAGATATGTGTGAGATTGTTTGTTAAATGTAAGTGGTGTAATATACTATTGTGTTATTAAAAGTTATTTATACTTATTCCAGAGATATATTTTTGAAATGTGTGTTATTTATTGAGTAATTGTTTTATGAAGGTGACATTTTATGACAATGAATAAGTGTAGATGTAAAAATTGTGTGGGTGTGCAATTATTTTCAAACTTGTAGTTATCAAATTACTTTGATAAAGTTCTATTGGCAATGAGTTAATTATTGGAATAGTCAAGTGAATAAAATGGTAAAATACAAACCTGAAGATGCTTTGCATATTGTAGAAAGCGAAAACCGGTCGTCTGATAGTTAAATTAAATTGATTGTGAGTAAGTCTTATTTATTATTTCTTTACCTATTTGAAATGGACTCACACAAGCAACACATTCATGATTTCAATAATTTATCATGTAAAAGTACGACATGATTTTTACTTAAAAGCTATAAAAATGTGTCGACTACTTGGCAGTTGATCATGGAGAAGAAGGGCTACAAACGGTAGCGAATGAAGAGGTTTGCAGAAAGAGGCCAATGTACTAATTATTAGTGCAATATTAGTGCACAAAATTATCAAGTTCTCGGAAAGAACCGCACTGAGAATTTAATGCTCGACATTTCGACACGCATTTTCAAGAGTGATACGGTTCCTTTCGAGTTCGGGGTCTGAATATGTCTTCTCTTCGCACTCCTGAGGTACCAGTACTGTGTTCTGTATAAATACAAGAATCATCAAACGGCACTGAGGTCTCAATCTGCCTATTCCTCAGTGTCGAGTGACGACCGGTGTTACCCTGTGTGGCTGCTTTTATACTACTAGTTTGCACTGATTTGGTCTGAGCTGACATGGTTTGGGATGATGGTGGCCTAAGCGGTGTGTTGCAGGATGCTGAAGTAGCGGTCGCCATGTTTCCGGCAGTCGTTTAGCGTCATCGCGTGTATATTTATGCTATTGGGCCGTTTTTCAAATTCGATGGCTTCACGAATGATTCTAGATTTTAAGGAGTGGATGAAGGTGATGGTTTTTGCTTTTTCGAAATCTATTTTGTTGCCTGTCTGAATATGATGTTGGACTAGGGCTGAAGTAGTATAAGAATATTTGACTGATAGAGAATGTTCGTAAATACGGTTATGAATTCGTTGGTTTGTCTGTCCTATAAATGAACGTGGGAAACTCTAACAAGGTATTTCGTAGACATCATGGTCTTCATTGAGGATTTGGTCTTTTACGGATCTGACGAGATTGTTCAACTTGGAGTGAGTAGTGAAGATGGTTTTGATGTTTAAAGGGATAAGAGTTTTTCTGATCTTGTCAGTGACACTTTTAATAAAAGGTAAAAAGATTTTGGGTTTATCCGGCGGCAATTTTTTTTGTATTGAATGGGGTTTAGATGTTTTTGAATGCTTATATTTATTTGGGTTTTGTGGTAGTTGTTTTGTAAGAGTGTTTGCCTTATTAAATTAATTTCATATGACCTGTGATTGTTATCTCTAAGTCTTATAGAACGGTAAATAAGCGTGTTGATAACTGAATTGAGTTGGGCGGGGTGATAATGTGACTGGGCATTGACATAACGGTTTATGAGTGGGTTTAATGTACACGGAGGAAATGTTTTGCTAAATAAGGACATCAAGGGATGACCAAGACGCTTTAAACTCAACTTCCATCGTGAATTGAATGCTGGGATGTATTCCATTTAGGTGGAAGAGAACTATATCTAATGTGTCTTTACCACGGAACCAAATGACAAAGGTGTCATCAACGTACCGTAACTAGCAGGTGGGTTTGATATTTGATAAGAACAGGGCTACTGTTTAAAAATATTCCTTGTAGATATTAGCTATTATGGGAGAGAGGAACAATCCCATTGGGGCACCTTTGATTTGACGATAGAAATGATTTTGGAAAAAAAGTATGTATTAGACATGCAGAATAGATAGAAATGGCAACATCACATCAAACAGAGAACATTTGTTACAAATTGTGGAATCATTCTATGAGACATTAAATAGCAACCAATCGACTCTAGATATAGTCTAATATCAACAGAGGAAGGTTTAAAATCAGAGTTCCGAAGATATTCCAGAAATCTCCTTGTACGAAATTTACAAGGCCCTAAAAAAGATGAAGAATAACAAAGCTCCGGGGGAGGACGGTTGTCGTCACGGAAGCGATAAAGATAGGAGGCTCAGTACTGATAGCCAAAATTCAAAAGCTCTTTAATCTATGCCTATGGAATCAAAATATCCCAACAAAGTGGAATCATTCAATAACTGTACTCTTACACAAGAAGGGAGATATAGCAGACCTGGAAAGATACAGACCAATCAGTCTCCTTAACCATCTTTATAAATTATACACCCGAACAATTAATAACGAATAGATTAGAGACAAAGCTGGATTTTTACCAACCTCGGGAACAAGCTGGTTTCCGCCCTAATTACGGCACAAACGATCACTTGCAGTGCCTAAAAACCCTAATAGAAAAAACTAACGAATATAACCGTCCCTTGGCATTGATATTTGTAGACTTTAAAAAGGCGTTTTATACAGTGGAACTACCGCCCATCTTAAGAGCACTACAGGATTGCAGGATCGACCACAGATATTGTAATATAATTAAAAATATATATGAAAATGCCACAACAACCATAAGTCTATATTCTGCAACTAATAAAATAAAGATAAAAAGGGGAGTCAGGCAAGTAGATACCATGTCACCAAAGCTGTTCATTACCGTTCTTGAGTATGCATTTAAAAGACTAACATGGCAACAGAAAGGAATATCCATCGATGGAGAAAGATTAAACCATCTACGTTTTGCGGACGATATCGTGCTTCTGTCAGATAATCTGGGAGAGATCAAAGACATGCTCCAAGAACTGAATGACATACTACAAGAAACTGGGCTGGAGATAAATTTCGAGAAAACCAAAATGATGACCAATATTGTTCCCAGCGAAGAGATACAGATCAATAACAACAAGGTAGAATTAATCGATAAATACACATACTTGGGTCATGAAATTAGAATAACCAGAGACAACCAAACCTGCGAGCTAAACAGACGAATCATGTTGAGATGGGCGGCATTTGGAAGGATGAGAGACATTTTTAAAACAAATATCCCAATTCACCTGAAAAGGAAAGCATTTAACCAATGCATCTTACCAGTCTTGACCTACGGAGCAGAGACCTTAACTTTAACGAAAGCTACTTCCGAAAAACTGAGGGTAACACAAAGGCGAATGGAGAGATCAATGCTGGGTCTAACCTTAAAAGATCGCGTAAGAAATGAGGAGATACGCCGACGAACTGGCGTAGACGATATTATACTGCGAATCAATAAACAAAAGTGGAGGTGGGCTGGACATGTTGCTAGAATGAAAGACGGAAGTTGGACGAAGAGATTATTCGAGTGGAGACCAAGAGCCGACAAGGGAAGTCGAGGCAGACCACCCACCCGATGGACCGACGACCTAAGGGGAATAGAAACAAACTGGATTGCAGCAGCTAGAGATAGAGAGAACTGAAGACGTTTGGAGGAGGCCTGTATCCAACAATGGATGAGAAAATTCGGCTGGATGATGATGATGATGATGATGATACATGATGAGACATGCAGAGTTTTATAAGAGATAATGTATATTGGGGTATTTGATGTTAAGAGTCCAAGAATAAAATTGGTTGAACAATAGGAATGTTGGTGACTAAAGAAATAATTTCCAAACTAACTTGTATATCTGAGGGTGAAATAGAAATATTTTTCCGCAAATCGATGAAATAAAAAGAGTTTTTGACAAAGGACGAGGCGTTTTTGGCTAATGCTTGTAGGCATAAGGCGACATGTTTTGCCAATTTCTGAGTGGGGCCGTTGTATGCAGTGACGATGGGTCTTAGGGGCATTGGTATTATGGATTTTTTAAAGGCCGTATATCTTTGGAATAAGAGATGATTTTTTTGTGTATAAGGCATTTTTTGATGTCTAAAGGTAGACCAGACTTATTTTTAATAGATTTGATCGTGTTTTCTGGATATGTAATGGGTTCGTTTGGGACGCGTTTGTATTCTGTGAAATTGAGAAGTTCGAACATTTTGTCGAAATAATTAGAAGAGTTAAGAATGACGGTGGCAATACCTTTATCGGCCGAAAGGGATGAGTTATATTCTTTGAGGCCACGTCTTTCTGAAAGACTGATATTTGACGGTGAGAGCTTAGAAGTACGGAGAAATCTGGCGACATCTTGTCTAACAATTTCGTCTGGGTCGGAAGAAAGTTGAAAAATAGCTTCTTCAGTTTGACAAATAATTTTTTTGTTGGAATGGAAAGAGGAGTGACAGAAAAATTTAGGTTTTTTGACAAAGATTTGGTAGCTGAATCGGATATGTATACATCTGAAAAATTGTGAAAAACAGTAGAGGATTGTTGATTCGAAATGGGATGTGGATTTTGCTGAGAGATAAGTTGCTTCAGTTTGCGTTTCTGGGCTTGGATTTGTTGGTTTTTTTTAGGTTTTTTTTCACTAAACATATTGTTTCTATTTCAAGACATTTAATATAATCCGTAAACTGAATTTAGTTTCGAAAATTGGTTCACGAATTTTAATATCAGATGTCGGTATTTGATTTCATTCGAAGCTATGTTAAAGGTGCTTCCTTAGACAGAAGAGATTTATTTTTACGTCATAAATGTGTTGCTTGTGTGAGTCGATTTCAAATAGGTAAAGAAATAATAATTAAGACTTACTCACAATCAATTTAATATAACTATCTGACGACCGGTTTCGCTTTCTACAATATGCAAAGCATCCTCAGGTCTCGATACAAAGTTAAACAAATGCTGAAATAATAAAAACCCATATTAGGGTGTTGTCCAATAACGATAAACAAAGTAGATGTTGTAAATTACAATAATTATGCCAATATTACATGTCTGTGGTTTTATTTAAATGAGTAAGTTGAATAAAAGGTATAAAAATTTTAAAAGTTTAAACAGACAAGGTAAGGCCCACAAATTGTTATAAAATAGTCTCTTAGATTGTAATAAATTAACAAATGAGCAAATAAATAAATAAAATAAACATTACTTACATGCCGGTACTATATTAATTGATGGATGGTAGAACATGGTTGAAACTACTATATATTGGTGAATGGAGAACTCAATTCTATTATTGCAGTTGTTTGACAGTAAACGGGAAGTTCTTAAGGAGATAGATTTGATCCAATGAAGAAGAGATATGTGTGTGATTGTTTGTTAAATGAAAGTAATGTAATATATCATTGTGTTATTAAAAGCTATTTATACTTATTCGAGAGATATATTTTTTGAAATGTGTGTTATTTATTGAGTAATTGTTTTAAGAAGGTGACAGTTTTATGACAATGAATAAGTTTAGATGTAAAAATTGTGTGGGTGCACAATTATTTTCCAACCTGTAGTTATCAAATTACTTTGATAAAGTTCTATTGGCAATTAGTAAATTATTGGAAAGTCAAGTGAATAAAATATTAAAATACAAACAATTAAGGACAATTTAAACACACTAAAACAGAAAACGCTTAGAACGGAAGAAACAAACATTGAATTTAAAAAGGGGGGAAGGGCTTTAATGCACTACATCTTTTTTTTATGTTTTATCTATTAGATTCTAGTGGTAAAACAAACAAACACAAAAAACTCATTGTGCCCAAGACTACGATGTAGTGCATTAAAGCCCTTAACCCCTTTTTAAATTCAATGTTTGTTTCGTCCCTTCTAAGTGTTTTCTGTTTTAGTGTGTTTAAATTGTCCTTAATTGTTTGTATTTTATTATTTTATTCACTTGACTTTCCAATAATTTACTAATTGCCAATAGAACTTTATCAAAGTAATTTGATAACTACAGGTTGGAAAATAATTGCACACCCACACAATTTTTACATCTAAACTTATTCATTGTCATAAAACTGTCACCTTCTTAAAACAATTACTCAATAAATAACACACATTTCAAAAAAAAATATATCTCTCGAATAAGTATAAAGTAGCTTTTATTAACACAATGATATATTACATTACTTTCATTTAACAAACAATCACACACATATCTCTTCTTGAATGGATCAAATCTATCTCCTCAAGAACTTCCCGTTTACTGTCAAACAACTGCAATAATAGAATTGAGTTCTCCATTCAACAATATATAGTAGTTTCAACCATGTTCTACCATCCATCAATTAATAGACTACCGGCATGTAAGTAATGTTTATTTTATTTATTTATTTGCTCATTTGTTAATTTATTACAATCTAAGAGACTATTTTATAACAATTTGTGGGCCTTACCTTGACTGTTTAAACTTTTAAAATTTTTATACCTTTTATTCAACTTACTCATTTAAATAAAACCACAGACATGCAATATTGGCATAATTATTGTAATTTAGAACATCTACTTTGCTTATCGTTTTTGGACAACACCCTAATATGGGTTTTTATTATTTCAGCATTTGTTTAACTTTGTATCGAGACCTGAGGATGCTTTGCATATTGTAGAAAGCGAAACCGGTCGTCAGATAGTTATATTAAATTGATTGTGAGTAAGTCTTAATTATTATTTCTTTACCTATTTATTTTTACGTACAGAGCGAGTATCAATTGCCGTTTTGATGAGGCCTATTAGGCTGAAATACATATAAGGGGCTACATAGACGCACTATACATTAAATTAAATATTAACTGTGTTTTTCTACTTATTTAATAGTTTTTTTTGTGGCTCACTCACATTAACACATACTTCATCCGTCATGTCTAATATTTCTAATGATATTACAACCTTATTTGCCGCAGCTCGACTTAAATGCTTTCATAATCATAATTCGAGGTGATTTTCTGCGATGAATTGTATACCAATATAACATAAATAATGATTACAATTATTATTCCTTATTCCGCTAATAACACCGATTCACAAATCTTGAGGGTTACAACCTTATTCGTGGCAAACATTCAGTTTTTAAAAACTCCAATTTGCCTATAAACTATTGATATCTAATTCAAATTAAAATTTTGCAAGTAAGAATATGTTTTCTTTATTAACTTAATTTAAATTGATCCAAACATATTATCTTAAAAGTTCAACTTGCAGGAGAGAAACGGACTGTCGTTATACATTGCTTTGTAAAAATCTCTAAAACCAATCAAATAGTAATTTCCAGTCGTTTATCAATCCTGATCTCGTTTCTCTATTAATGCAACAACTGTGACCTCTTTCATGCCGAATGACTTGTCTTTATCGATTGTGCAGAAAATTTGCCATTGTTCGCCAACCATTCCAACAACTTCAGATAATAAAGGAATTGTACGTTACTCAATTCAGAGCTTAATCTTTCTTAGAACAATAATATACAGTGCAATCGTCTTACGGAGAGTAGAGTCACAGGGGTATTAGTGTCTTAGTTCTAATTGTTTGATATAAAATAACTTAAATACCCTTCTAAAGTGGAATACAATACAACGTGTAGATTAATAATTAACAGAATAGGTATGTTAAAAATTAAAATTTTTACTCGAAATTCTTTTAGTTTAATCCTAAAAACCTCTCACATGTATACATTTGTAATTATCCAGCCAATTACAGAGTTTCCAATATACAGAGTGACCTAAAAGTCTGGAAACGGCCAATACGGAGATTACATATTTGATATTTGCAATGTTGCCAGATTTGCCGTTTCTCTGATATTATTAGTAACTTTGGTTTTTCAAACGAATCACCCTGTATATTCAGTCATTATTAGAATCTTCTATTCAATACGAGTTTCACTATATGTAACACTTATGATTTTTTATAGTCTGGAAGGTCTTAAATACATAAAACAGAAGCCTGCCAACGCCTAATTGTTTCAATAAATTTTTGGGTACTAATTATTTTCAACTACATTAAAACGTAACAATTGATAGATTAGGCCATTTTTTAACAATAGTTACGTTATTAAGTGTTCAAAATGTGCTCAATTTGTGAGTTGACAGTACCCTAATCGATGGTAGAATGCGTCTACCACATTTCTCCATGATTGTCTACAAATTATTTGAGATTAATCGATAATTCGTTGCCTTTGCTCTGCAAGACTTGGCTGGTTAAGTTTGTAAACTGAATTTTTCAAGTATCCCTAATAAAAATAATCTTTAGGATTGAAATCGGGTGAACGTGGAGGCCATTCAATTCTACCTAGGTAGGTCCCGGTAGTTGGAGAATTGAGGGACTTCCAGATAATAATTTGCTACTCCTTCCCCAACACGGATCTGATAATTACTGTAATATTGGAAAGGTGACTCGAAATGAGTTTAGAGATTATTTTAATTTACCAGAAAGAGAAGTTCATTGGCAGTACAAATGTATGTAAAAAAGGAGAAAAATCTGTAAGTAGCCCAAAGTACTACATATTTGCAAACAATAACATATGTAGTTACCAAATTTCCAGCTGTATGTCATGTCTGTAAACTAGTTTTTATAAATAATAAATTTTTAAAATAATAATATTTTGTTTCATAAGTGTCATCACTTCCTGTCCTGATTTTTTAGAATTAATTTTCGTTAATTCCGTATTAAATTGGTTCCGGAAGTGTAAAAGAATAATAATGAGAGCGTTATATGAGGGTAATGGAAACGCTGTCACCAAATGAAATACACAATAGATCCTCAAGGGATGCTAACCCTGCGAGCGGCTGCAAGGAATACTGGTCACACTGGTCTGGAGGGCTGGCTCGTCTTCGTGGATTTACGAGAAGATAAGGGATTTCGGGATAGGGGTAAGGACTCCTAGGTCTCAGGTCCTGTGAAGAGTAGAGGTTATGGGCTTACTTTTGAAGCCGGAGATATGCATACGCAGAATCTCGAGTTCTCCTAGTCTCTAGTGAGTCGGACGGAAGGAACATTAAAAAAAACCAAATTAGAGTCAACAATATATTGAATCTACCCTGAAGTTACTAATACAATCGTTAACACGTTGTTCTGCGCGTCGGGAGACGATGTAGCAAGATAGTGAAGAGTTGACAGTTGTACTAATATAATTACACAGGTTAGTATAAAGAAATCTGTTACCTTATGTGTATATTAGGGCTTCAACCACGACACGTTCAGTCTTCTGGAACTCGGTCAGTTGAGGGTTGCGAACTTTCGAGCTGCCACAATAACCGGACTACACGCGAATTCTGCCAGAAGATACCCGGCCCCCGGAAAATCACCGATTGTCCGTACTGTTCGCGTACGGGACGCTGTCGCGTCCCAGTCACGGTGGCCCGCTATTACTACTACCTGACTGACTGACTCCTAACTACTAACTACCCGGCGTCCGTCGTTTCTTCTTGTTTTATTGTGGTCGTACTTTCAACGCCGGTTCTAGTACCAAGGTCGTAGGTTCGCTGAGTTGCAGTTTTGGCGTTATGCGCCTATTTGGGTCACGGCTGTTGTTGTTAATAGTTTCGTGCTTTTTATACGTTTAAAACAATTATCAAACAATGCCATAACTAGGTCAATTGTTATACTTTGTATAATTTAAATGTATAAGTTAACTGTATTAATTATCCCTTATTTAATTTGGAATATATAATAATTATCTCGAATAATTATTATCTTTTCTATGCTACTTATTGTTCCATTATCCCTTTATTCCAACTTCTCACTCACTTGCTACGCTTACATTACATTACTCCCTACGCAAAAAAAGAAAAGGGCCGAGGGGCCTTTTCCTTTTCCAACAATAAATTTATCTATTTACATATTATATTACTTATAATCTACTATATATATATTTTTTATATAAGTCCCAATTTATATTTTTATCATTTACTGTTTCTTATAGACTATTGTACCGTGGTCAGCGAATGTATCGTGCTGCCCCCGTATTGAACCTATGTGTATGACAAGTTGAGGTAATCTTGTATTAATCTTATTGAAACTTGTGAAAGACTTTCCTAACTTATTACAATTGTTCGTGATTACATGTGTCCATTACGACAAGCGTATTCTAATTGTTCTATACGATTGTACTCGCGTTTTGCGTTCACTTTATCGCGTATCCCTGTGGGAATTATCCGCACTTCACTCGCGACGTCTTGGCTGTTTTAATGTCCGTTTGCCAATTCCACGTGTCGAGTTAACTATATTGATGCGTTACTGCTGCGTCTGCCTCCATTGGTTTGTCCTTGCTGGGTGGTCGTCTCAGGTTGATACTGCTTTGCTTGGTCGCATTATACTTCTGCTACATTGGTCTCTGGTATGTGTTTGCTGCATGTGTACCCTGGCCTGTTCTGCATGAGTTGACTGACAGCGTTAGGTAAGGATGGGGCCATTAGTAATCTGTTTTTTTTTTTTTTTTTTTTAATTTCTCTCTTTGTTTGGCATCGTCGCAGTACTGTGTCTAAGTATAGATTTTCTATTTCTCTTTGGTAGGATTGTTCGGTGTAAAGGAATTTGCTATTGATGTAGGTCATTAGGTCTACGTTTTGAGGTAGGAGTGGCATACTAGGATTTATTTTGTGTTTACTAGGAAATTTATTAGGGTTCGGCGGTGTTCAGTTTGCCATACTTCTGTGTTACATATTATAGCCCTTTTGTGTAACGTTAGAGCAAATATGTTTTTATCTTGTTCTACTATTACCAGCTCTTCTAGTGATTGTTTATTTGTGATCTTCTCAACGTGCCCTCTGTAAAGTTGTGACAATTGACTTTCACAACTGTTGTCTTTGTATTGTTTTTCCAAGTTATTTCGCCTATTGTAGAGTCCAAGCAACAGCCGTTGATGAATGAGCATGTTACTCCTTTTCGTAGGTGGATTTCGTTGTCGTCTTCTCGTAGAGTTGTATCAATCGGTAGCGGTGTATATTTCAGCATTCTTCTGCTCCCGTCTTCTTGATGTAATTGTCTAGTCCTCCGTCGACTATGGACTTGTGGCTGTACATCCCACAGTGGAACATGAGTCTCTCCATCGTGATGAGTCTCTCCAGTGTCACAAATCGCACTGTTATTACTTCCCGAACGGTCGCACTCCCGTAAGCAGACTTTAGTTCGCATTAGTACTTTTTACGCGTAACTCAAATGCACCTTAACCTATAAATACATGTATAGCTGCTTATTGCAGACAATTTTAGCGATAGCTTTACATAAATCTAACTTATAAACTAACCTACATTGTATTGCATATTAGTATGCCTATTCACCCTAAATTGATAATTAAATTGATATCTAAACCAATATTAATATGTTGGTAATTGGGACTTGTACTTTTTAAATATTTACAATATAATATATCATCTTTCTGTTATATATACACCCTGTATATTAGAGTCATATATTTTTAATTCTCAACTTGTCATCACTTATTGTTTATAGTTACGTATGTGTAACGAATTTTTCTTATTTGAAGAATATTTTAATTACTATATTTATTCTTAATAAAGAGTCAGAAATTATTGTAATATTTCTCACTCTTTCCCAAATCTTTTTAAAATAATTCAAAGGTGAAATTTATTTTGATTTCTCGTCAAACACAATGACCTGTTTTCAATGTTATGATGTTTATGTTTCAAAGCTATTTAATTACATATTGCTGAGAGTTGAATTTTTTATATACTCACATTGTTGATGAAATTTGATACTGACTAATATTTTGAACTCTTGGTGTCTGTTAGAAACTAAAATATTTATTTTTTTTAATTGTTACGTTTTCTAAACTTGACCTTTATTAGTTGTTTATTTACCAGTGATCTGACTCAATCTTTATACTACTTTCTTAGTTGATAGGAATTAAAGTCTGTCAATCAGTTTTGACATAGCAATAAAGGATTGGCGTATGGTATCTTACCGATCCAGCTTTTACTAATCAACAGCAGCTTAGACCCCTATAAACTTTAAATTAATTTACTTATTTCTCTTTCTTAAACTTGCTTTTAGTTATGATTTACTATTATGTTTTCAAAAAATTTGTTTTCATTGAACTGTGCTAATATTTAACTATGAATGCTTATATTACCTGTGTTTTGTCCTTCGTTCCTTGTTAAAATTTTAGTATTATTCGAGCGGCCGTCTCTTTTAATACCAAGCTTTCAACTTTTCTTATAGTTGTTTTGATATTTTTCGCTATTCATCTATTGCGTCGAAAAACATGTCTGTGTCCTCATCGCTCTGTGTTATTTTTGCTGTCTTATTCTTGTTTATTATTCTGTTGTATGTGTTCCATCCTTTATTTTTCGTTTTGTGGAATATGCCGCAACATTTTCTTTCGGGCATCTTGCCTAGTCTATTCTTTATTCGTTCTGATCTTTTTGGTTGGCTGGTGTCTCCCTGACTTACTTTTCTTCTTCTCTGCGGTTTGTTAATTGGGATTCCTGGTTCCTATAATGGCAGTGTTGCCACCTTCGAAGGGTCAACTCCTTCTGCATTTCGTTTCTTCTTTTTCTTTTGGATTCTCCTATTTCTTCTTCTTCCTCTGTGGAGTATTCCATTTTTTTCATTCTCGTAATATTTCTTTAACCTGTTGACGTGCACTACCTGTCTATTTTTTCCCTTTTTTTGTACTTACTGCGTACGTCACTGGTCCAACTTTTTCTATAGGTAATTTGAAATGGTATGGATAGTACCATTTTTCTGTAACTTCTTTGAAAGACTTGTCGTGCTACTTAAGTCTCTCAGATATATCTTGTCTCCTTCTTCGAATTCTCTCAATTCAAATTTTATATATTTATATTCTCCTGTGTTTTCCTATACACTATTTCCATTTTTCATCCATGTCCGTGTCCATGGGTTTCCTCTTTCTTATTCCCCTGTGTTTTCTTATACATTTTTTTTCATTTTCATCCATGTCCTTGCATGGGTTTCCGATTGAGTGCTTGTGCCCCTGGCAGTCGTCGCATCTCTTCACATTTCACATATTTCCCAACATTTCTTCCTAATTCGCTCCAGAAATAATATTCTCTTATATTTCTGTACTATATTGAGTGCTAATGCCCCTGGCAGTCGTCGCATCTCTTCACATTTCACATATTTCTCAATACTTCTTCATAATTCGTTCCAGAAATAATCTTCTCCTATATTTCTGTACTGTATATCCTATTTATTCTTCCATATCCTTCCTGTAACATGTGGAAGGTAATAATTATAACTCTTCTTTTCCTTTACTTTTCCGTTTACTTCATTAACGAAAATCACAATTCCAGATTCGTTTCGCATTTTTATTACATCCTGTAGATACTGTATTGTCGTGCTGGAGCCGCGGGACTCTTAGCGGGTTGGGATTCTAGTACCATCCTAGCTTATCCCCTTAGCAGCCTCCTACTTGACGTAAGTTTCACCCCTTAAGGTCGAACCATATACAGCTTGCCCACATTCCTGTAAAAAAAAATATACTTCTGGCACTGTATTCATCTTCGCATGCTGTGTGAGATATGCCTCTATTTCTGTGATATCTCACGTGTGTCCATTGATTATTCCTTCTTATTTATGTAACTAACTATGAATTTTCCGTCTCCAGCGAGTCCTTGCCTTAGCAACGATTCAGTGCTTCAGTGAAGGCCCTTAGGTCTTCCTGTCCAATTTGCACTTACCCCTGGTACATAAACTGTAGCAAGTTACTTTAAACGATAGTAACTATTATACTTTTTTCCGTCTCCAGCGAGTCCTTGCCTTTGCAACGATTCGGCCGCTTCAGTGAAGGCCCTTAGGTCTTCCTGTCCAATTTGCACTTTTCCCTGGTACATAAACTGTAGCAAGCCTCCTAGTGTCGCGCAAGTTACGTTTGTCAAAATCACTCTAGGACGTTGACAACGATTCGACTCAAATTTTCTTTAAATATGGGCCACAGCCCAAAGAATCACTTTACGTGCTTCTATGCATTTTCCTTGCGATGCAAGCTCCACGTCTACTAAATCTTGACTGTTCCATAATGGATCCATTCCCGAACTCATATGTTCGTGGCAATCATTCCAAAATAGTGAAAAAGATTTTCTGACGCAACATCCCATTTAAATTTTCTTTAAATATGGGCCACAGCCCAAAGAACCACTTTACGTGCTTCTATGCATTTTCCTTGCGATGCATCCATTCCCGAACTCATATGTTCGTGGAAATCATTCCAAAATAGTGAAAAATATTTTCTGACGCTACGGTCAATTATCTTCCAAAGCTCCATTAAATTCTTTTCCCTCTTTTATATGTCCATCTCAGTATGATGTGCCAATTTATGAAGTTAACCAACAATTGTATAAAGAATTAAATTTTTGTTAAATAAAAGAACTTAGAAATATACGCTGCCGAACTTAAAAACAAATCTGTATAAAATATTAAATAATCAAATCAAATAATAATCGATCAATCAATCAATACTCAGATATCAACTAAGGTGTTAGTATTTATTTTTTTGAAAAATTAAACTCTATTAAATTCTTTTCCTTTTTACAAATCAAACGCTATTTTTTTCAATTCCAAATATCCCATAATTAATTAGTTAAACAAAGTCATATCTAATTTCTTAGTGTATATCACAAGAATTCGCTAGCCCCACGATTTACGTCGTAATTCTTTACTTTGCGACGCTTCTTTTTAAGGTCAACCTAAATATTTTTCAAACACAAATCATATTTCACTTTCACTTGTTACATTAAACAAAGAATTTGATAATATGTAAACAGTTAGTAAAATAATACCCAAAGAATTTATATTTTGCGCTTTTTGAAAGCAGTAAACTCGTACACTCAAATGAACTTGATCTTGACCTAATTACTTAAATTCTTTATATTCACTACTAAATAAACAATAATGCTTATTTCTTTAAATAATTATTATATTCTATTCCTATATTCGACTGATAATTAATAATTTCCTAAATTCGACTGATAATTTACGAAGTTAAAAACAATTATATTGAGAACATCATATAATGTGTTAGTATGTATTTTTGAAAAAATTTGTACTTGTCATCTCTTCACATATATCATAAAAGCAATTCACCTATCTTAATATTTAGGATTCTAGGTTTCTAGGAAGGGATCGATATGAGGCCATTCTCCAGTGATACAAGACAAAAAAAAATCTACTATATACGAATAATTTGTGTAAAACTCCTAACAAGTTTATATAACAAAGAGAGAAAAAGGATTTTCTTCCAGAAAAGGGAGTCCTGCACTCCACACAATATTTACTGGATACCTCACTGTTTCTTTAATCTGTTGTCGTCTTAGGAAAGAGAAGAAAAAAAATTGGAATGTCACTGGCGAAATGAAACGATGAAGGCTTCTTATAGCTACAAAACTTGCAAAAGTTTACAAGGATACTGAAGAAGTGACTTAATTATCCCTATTTACCGAAATTCCCCCAAACCGGGACCGCTGTCACCAATGTAAAAAATATACATTGGGACAGATTTACGAGAGGTCGAGAGGGATTAAGGGGATTAAGGACTTCTATGTAAAGGGTCCTGTAAAGAATGGAGTTATGCGGCTTACCTTTTGAAGCCGGAGATATGCATACGCAGAATCTCGAGTTCTCCTAGTCTCTAGTGAGTCGGACGGAAGGAACATTAAAAAAAAACCAAATTAGAGTCAACAATATATTGAATCTACCCTGAAGTTACTAATACAATCGTTAACACGTTGTTCTGCGCGTCGGGAGACGATGTAGCAAGATAGTGAAGAGTTGACAGTTGTACTAATATAATTACACAGGTTAGTATAAAGAAATCTGTTACCTTATGTGTATATTAGGGCTTCAACCACGACACGTTCAGTCTTCTGGAACTCGGTCAGTTGAGGGTTGCGAACTTTCGAGCTGCCACAATAACCGGACTACACGCGAATTCTGCCAGAAGATACCCGGCCCCGGAAAATCACCGATTGTCCGTACTGTTCGCGTACGGGACGCTGTCGCGTCCCAGTCACGGTGGCCCGCTATTACTACTACCTGACTGACTGACTCCTAACTACTAACTACCCGGCGTCCGTCGTTTCTTCTTGTTTTATTGTGGTCGTACTTTCAACGCCGGTTCTAGTACCAAGGTCGTAGGTTCGCTGAGTTGCAGTTTTGGCGTTATGCGCCTATTTGGGTCACGGCTGTTGTTGTTAATAGTTTCGTGCTTTTTATACGTTTAAACAATTATCAAACAATGCCATAACTAGGTCAATTGTTATACTTTGTATAATTTAAATGTATAAGTTAACTGTATTAATTATCCCTTATTTAATTTGGAATATATAATAATTATCTCGAATAATTATTATCTTTTCTATGCTACTTATTGTTCCATTATCCCTTTATTCCAACTTCTCACTCACTTGCTACGCTTACATTACAGAAGTTATGGATTTTTCTAGTAATTTCTTCCACACTGGTTCCGAATTTTTCACTTAATTTTTTAAATGCATCGGATTTTATTATTTTATTTTTATATTCATTGGAAAGTACATCCCACAAACAAGGGAGTTTGCATTTGACATACTTTATTGCAGAGAGAAATGTAAGGAATAAAATTTCTAGTATAAACGTACACTTACAGACAAACCTCCTGCCAGGTAAAAGCTTACAAGGATATACAGACCGAGAATTTGGCATCCAAATTCCACTGCTTCGCGCAATCGTACTTGTAAGTTCGTATAGTCGGCTGGAGTTACAATTTGCCAAATTTAAATGTAATCGTTTCTACTCATTCATATTAATATTATAATGTATAATATATTAAAGTTTTTAATATTGGTAATATTATTAAAGCTTTTAATACTATTTTTTAATATTAATATTAATATTAAGTAATTAAATATTGCGCCTTACTTAAAAAAAGTACGAGATAAACTCGTTTTTTATATCTTTACGTATGCTAAGGGTAATAAATTAAAATCCTTCAATACAAGACTAAAGGTAGGTACCTATAATTTGAATAAGCTGGTTTTGCCCATACTGACTTTCTAATTCTAATTACCTACTAATTTGCATAACAGTCAGATATTGTACCTGGTCATAATGCTGTTTTAATATTAGGATTTTCATTTCGCTTGTTGAAACTTCATCCGATATTAATTTCTTGGAAATTTTTATAAGGCTGAGAGTACTTAATCGGAATACTCGAGTATTGTTGAAAAAAACTGAAATTGAAGGTACTACACAATCGAAGAACTCAAAAAAATTAAACATTTCCGGTATTCTTTTTCCAGATCGTATTTTGTTTTCGAGATATATTTAAATTTGGGAATTTTTTATTATTTTTCCACTTTTTTCAGGTTCTTTTTTAATTTAATTTCAGTATATAAAAGCCTTTACAATATTATCCAAATTTTATTTGGAAGTTAATCTTAACTGTTCAGAAACAATTTGCTATTTAGGAAATGAAAGTTTGTTTTTTTTTCCTTAGTTCTTAATTTGCTATAACATTTCTCATTTGATTTAATAAAAAATATTGTAAATTCATTTTTTTGAATAATTATAACGACTTACATCCGAGTAGCTTAACACAATTAAAGAAAATATAAGGAATTCGCTCACGACTCGGAACTGAGTCTTTTCTTCTTTTCGCATAAAATATTACAAATTTATTTAAAATACCTTTATTTAATATATACTTTATTTATTCATCACAATTAAAAAAAAAAAATACTAGTCAGCACAGCGGTTGATTTCCATGAAAATACGCTAAGCAGTGATAATGATTGCATGTACCTAAGTTAATATTTTTGTCTTTTGGTTGGTGTTATATTGGAAATTTCCCCTCTCAAGGCATTTGCAAGAAAATTGCACTTTCATGTAAAAAACGAGTTATTTATCTCGTACTTTTTTTAAGCAAGGCGCAATATTTAATTACTTAATATTAATATTAATATTAAAAAATAGTATTAAAAGCTTTAATAATATTACCAATATTAAAAACTTTAATATATTATACATTATAATATTAATATGAATGAGTAGAAACGATTACATTTAAATTTGGCAAATTGTAACTCCAGCCGACTATACGAACTTACAAGTACGATTGCGCGAAGCAGTGGAATTTGGATGCCAAATTCTCGGTCTGTAGATCCTTGTTAAAAGCTTTGGTGCTAAAAAAAGTTTATTGTAGTATTGATTTAAAAACCTTAAGTACACTAGGGGCAAATATAAACCCTATCTAGATCTGATAGACAGCTTATATATTTGCAAATATGTTAAAATTTCGATAACTTGTATGAAATATGTAGAATAAGTCAATTAGCTTTATTACGACCGGTGTAGATAGCTAGAAAACAGAAAAAAAATATTATAGGCAAATAAAAAATAGATTAAAAGAATAATTAAATAAGAAAGTATACAACCAAGATTTATCTTTTGATATATTTATAATTCACTTTGTAAATTTATTCCTTTTGAAAATTAATTGGTAATTGCCTGGCCTAACTTGTATAATCCGTTTCAATAGATAGGTTATAACATCAATTATTGTTGTCAAAGTAGGTCACTGTGCCTGTTACAGATGGATTAATTGTTACAGCGAAGGCTATTATCTTTGCCTGAGCAAATGCAATACCATCGTAAGGATATTTTTAATGGACATGTAAAATTCATGTTAATAATTTCAATGATACAATAAACTCAATTGGCATACTTAAATAAAGATATACAGATAATATACATACAAGTTTTATATTTTATTTTTTTATTTCTTTTACAAAACTATTTGTAATTAACTGTTGAGTAAAATTATAGAACTATCTCTCTTATATACCGTGCCAGCAAGATAATGCTACATATAATCAATGAAAGACTAAAAATATTCCTTCAAAGAGAAATTCCACAAGAGCTAACTGGATTTAACAAAGGTAGAGGCACTCGAGAACACCTGCTAAATATAAGACAGATAATCGAGAAATCTAGGGAATTCATCATCCCACTATACATCTGTTTTATAGATTATTGTAAAGCGTTCGACAGGATCAAGTGGAGACACTTATTTATGGCGAATACTAAAAGAAGTAGACGTACCACAATATCTAATTACGCTTATAACTGAACTATATGACCACACTACTGGATCAGTTAAAGTACTTGACACACTTTCGAACGAGTTTCATCCAGAACGGGGTGTCAGACAAGGATGTATACTATCTCCACATTTATTCAACATATATTTGGAGTATTTGATGCGAAGAGCACTTGAAGGATGGGAAAAGGGCATCTCAATAAATGGTCATAAACTAAACAACCTACGTTTCACAGATGACGCAGCCCTTCTTGCAAATAGTCAAGCAGAGCTGATGGAACTTATACGACTGATCGAAAACGAAAGTCAAATATTTGGTCTGCAATTAAACACATCAGAGACAAAGATCATGACAGTGGATAGACTACACAACAATCATCCACACATAACCACAATTGACCGGTTCGAGGTTGTGAGCTCATACTTATATCTGGGATCATTAATCACAAACACAGGGTCATTACAAGAAGAGATTAAACGTAGATGTGATCTAGCAAAAGTTGCCACAGCAAAAATGACCAAAATATGAAAGGACTGTCAAATTTCAAGAGCGATAAAGATAAGGTTGATCAACTGCTTAATATTCCCAATACTGACTTACGGATGTGAATCTTGGACTCTGAGACAATCGAAGAGAAGAAAGATAGACGCCACTCAAATGTTCTGTTGGAGACAAATGTAACAAATTCCTTGGACCGACTGTAGAACAAATAATTTAATTTTAAGACAGCTAAAAGTTAGCCAACGACTCTCTAGTAAAGTCCATCTCCAACAATTAAAATATTTTGGGCATGTTATGAGAGCAAACACAGAAAACATGGAGAGACTCATAATGCAAGGAAAGGTAGAAGGCCGAAGATCACGAGGAACATCCCCAACAAGATGGATAGATCAAATTAGAGGAATATGCCAAAGACCTATGCATGAATTAAAAGAAATGACCAGAGACAGAGATCTCTGGAGACGGACAATACACGACATCACGTCGACCACTACACCCCCCTGGGGGGTCAGGATTGAAGAGAGGGAGAGTTGAGTAAATGTAGCGATGTATTGGGTATGTGTTATTTCTATAAATGCACAATATTTTACAAAAAAATAAAATAATATTGACAAAAAATATTACTATTTAGTGCACAATGACCTATGCACACAACAGCATCATAAAACGATGACAAATTTGTTTAAACAATATAAGAAACTGGATAGATAATTTTAAATCTATCAAGTTGAAAAAAAAACAAGCAAGTCTGTGGGTAGAGTGAAGTATGGAGAATCTCTAGATAATAAATAACTAAATAGGACTTAAAAATAAGTCAACTTTTACTTGTTTACGGTGTTAATATTTTTTTGTTTTTTTTTTTGTTTTAGTTCCTAGAGCATAGGAATGTTAGTTGCCTGGTGTATATATCGGGCCTTATAATATAAGTTTTTTGAATTGCACATAGTAGTGGTTATATAATTTCTAAAACACGTCGAGTTCATCCATACAAAATGACACAAGTTTTAGAGTTGAACACCCACTACCATGATGGAATATGAAAAAGCGCTTATTTCATAAAAAAAAACTTAATTTAAATAAACACAATCAATATATCGCACCCTCAGTGCAAGACTGTAGTAACTTAAAATTTTATGAAAATGAAATAATCATGGAATTCGATTGTAAACATGCATATTTATCTCCTGTAAAACTTTAGTAAGTTTTAAATGCTTGACTGGTTGAATATTATAACAACAAAAGTTTACCTATTTTGCGTTTTTGTACATATGTTCAGTGCAAAACTGTTATGTAATTCTAATGTAACAGAGTTACAACAATTTTGCACGGAATATTGCAATGGTTTCGATAGCAAGCAATGAAAGACACGAAAAAAGTATGATATTTGTTATTTTAATATCTATATCTGTGGTGTTTAATTTTAATATACAGCGTGTCTACGTAATTTATTAACGGCCGAGACAATAAACAAAGATTTACGAGACCAAATCTATTCATGTAAGTTTGATGTCCTTTGTGTGACATTATATTTTCCATAAAATGTATTGGATGTCGTTTGACCATTTATTTATTAGATTGGATTAAAAACAGATAAATTAAGGCTAATTATTTACAGCCAGAAAGTATTTTTTCTTATGAGAGAAAAACAGTTATCTTAAAACTTGTGTATTAACAATACTGACAGGTTAAACATATTCTCAAATAACTTGTTCTATAAAAACTAAATCTTAAATTGTATTAAATCTTCATGTAACCTTCCAGGGCGATTGTCTTATTATATTGTCCCACCCTAATTTTCAACTTTTACTAGGGTAGTGAATTTTAATTCTTTTGTTAATCACTGTACTTAAGGTAGCCTGATTTGCATATTTTTATTATAGTCCTTTCGTTTTGAATTTAAATAAAAATATTGAAAGTTTTTCAAATAATTTTTCTATTCTGTTATGACATTGTCATTACAAAGCGAAGAAATTGTGGCTGAGAAGGAAAAACATGTGCAGAGATACAAGGATTAAATTGCCGCTAGGGATAAGCCGTTTTATTAGGTACCTATTTATTCTAGGTAGATTTCTTGAAATATATTAACTGTAAAGTTTAATACCATACTAAACCCCGATTGATGTTGTGCATTATTTTTTCTTTGCTAACCCGAGATTCATTTAAATTTATTAAACGTATTTACCAAATCCCGAAAATTACTTTTCCTTTATCTACCAGGTGATTTCTGGGAATCCATTAAATGTAATGTTTAGTACTATTTCTATCGTTGTTGGAGATTACTTTCTCTTTAACTACGCTGATTAACTTATTAGAAACGAGTCTCAGGGTACTAGAAGCCCACTATAGTTTTTATAAAAATATTTTGGTCTAAGATGATATACGAGAAGAGGACGACAACAACTAACAGAAAATATGTCTACACTTTTTACAATCTTCTCCGAGCAAAAGTGTTGTAACTTTAAAATTCTAATACTAAATGTGTAGTGATTAACATTTTTCTCTGTGCAAAAGTGTTGTAATACTAATTTTTGAAATTACTAATTTTTTTAGCATAACATAATTTTATTAAGGGCCCGCGTAGCGCAAGCGGTAGTGTGCTTGCCTCGCATGCCGGTGGTCGTGAGTTCGAATCCTACCGCCGGCAAGAACAACTAGGCATTTTTAAAATGTCTATAGGCCCCAGGTCGACTCAGCCTGAATAAAATGAGTACCTTGGGTAAAACCAGGGGTAATAATAGGCGGTTGAAGCGTAGCACTGGCCATGTTACCTTCCTTGTATACCGTAGGCCCTAGATATAGCAGACTACCCTGCTATACTCCCAAAGCCGCGTGCGGTATAAAACGGGAGACTATATTATTATATAATTTTATTTAAATTTCTATTTGTGGTTAATACAATATAGGCTAAAAAGCATGCAAAATCATAATTAAATGTTAATTTTTCTTAAAACTTGTGTCTTATTTCAGCGATATTAGAACGAAAATAAACAAAATCGTCTTTATCTCGAAACTGACATATTCTGACTTACTGCAGTCTTGCACTGAGGGTGCGATATGAATATTTTTCTGAGAATAAGACAACCAGTTTCTTGTACCTTATGTTTTTATTTCCTTTGTAAATATGGAGTTTTGTCACCAAATAATAAAAGTATCTAATACCATAAAAAAACAAACTGTGAATAAAAAGGACTTTATTAACAGGATATTATGTTGGAATTACTCCACACCAATTAAAAGTCATTTCTCAAGAGTCACGATTTTAAAAAAGTTCAAAATACTCAGTTTTTAGTAATCTTCTCTATAAAACTCAAGTACAATTTTCAACTTTAATTACTATCCGAACTTCTCAATAAATGTTTCAAGGCAAAAAATGTACCTAGAAGTTTGGAGATTATACTTAAAACAGAACCTAAGGGAATCGCAAAAAGCAGAGCAAAAACTTCTTATTAGTTGGATATCTGAGAAAGAAAGTTTGAAAAAATCGGGTTATACTTTTGATTGATTTATACGTAATGATTGCTGCTCTGATTGGAAGTTCCAAATTGTCAAAGATAAAAACATTAATCGATGACACTTTATATATTTTTTATAGTACTCAAAAAAGTATAACGAGTTATAATTATTATTTACATTTTAAAAAATATGTCAATATCGATTTTTATAACAAACTAATTAATCTAAGTCTAAGTCAATAGACCTCGAAAAACTTCATACTTAAAATACGCGCATATTATAATTAAATTAAATAGGTATGTATTGAAATGTATTGAATTGTATTGTATTAAAATTAATAAAAACGTAGGATAACATTTCGACTATTATGAAAGCATTATCATCATCATTTAACCCGGATCTATGCACTGCTAGATATAGGTCTCCCTTAGTCTTTTCCATGTATTTCTGTTTTGTGCTGTTTGCATCCAATTTCTGTCGATCCGTTTTATGTCATCAGACCATCTTGTTGGTGGACGACCTCTACTTCGATGTGCTTCTTGTCTTGGTCTCCACTGTATTATTCGCTGCGTCCATCTGTTATCCGACATTCTAGCTAGGTGCCCCGTCCAGTTCCACTTAAGAGTCATAATTCTTTCTATGGCATCTGTCACTCCTATTTTCCGTCTTATTTCCTTGTTCGTAATCCGATCCCTACGAGAAATGCCTAACATCGATCGTTTCATAGCTCTTTTTTTTTGTTCTTCAAGTTCCACTCCTATCGGAGATTGGAAATCATTCTGGCAAGTATAATTTTATTGGTTACTCGCCTGAATAGTTCAATTGAACTGCATCCAAACCATTCACGGAGATTGCGTAGCCACGAGATTTTACGTCTTTCTACACTTCTTCTACCTTTGATTTTACCCTGCATTATATTCCTTAGTAGTTCGTACTTTTCACCTCTCATGATGTACCCCAAGTATTCCAATTTCCCGATTTTTATGGAATTTAAAACTTTGCATTGTTTTCCTAGTTGTTTGAGAACTTGTTCGTTTGTTTTGCGATCCATCCATGATATTTTTAAAATACGTCGGTAACACCACATTTCGAATGCTTCTAGGTTTTTAGTGTTGGATTTTTTAAGTGTCATAGCTTCAACTCCATACAAAAGGGTAGAGAAAATATAACATCGAAGCATTCTTATCCGGCTATCATAGCTCTTTGGGTAACACAAATTTTATTTTTTACTTTCTTGGTTAGTGTTAATGTCTCTGCACCATATGTAAGTACTGGCAACACGCACTGATTAAAGACTTTTCTTTTAAGACAAATAGACAGTTCTGATTTAAGAACATAGCTCAGCTTGCCGAATGCCACCCAAGTAAGTCCTATGCGGCGGCTTAGTTCGCACGTTAGATTATTTCTTCCTATGCGTATCTCATGTCCTAAGTACTTATAAGAGGTGGTTTCTTCAATATGCATGCCATTTACTGAAATCTTTTCGCTTAACACAAGATTTGTCATGATTTGTGTTTTTGTGTGGTTGATTTTTAATCTAACTTGTGGGGAGGCTAGGTATAGTTTCTTCAGTTGCAATACTGCATCATCGATTCTGTCAGCAAAAAGGACAATGTCGTCAGCAAACCTCAAATGACTAAGCATTTCTCCATTGACATTTATTCCTTTTTCACTCAGATTTGAGTTCTTAAACATATGCTCTAATAATTTTGGCGAAATTGTGTCTCCCTGTCGCACTCCCCGTTTTATTTTAAATACGTTGGTCTTTTTATCTGCCAGTTTCACGCTTGCTGTCCCATTTTGATAGATGTCTTTTATCATATTTATATAGCGATGATCTATAAGGCACTCCGTTAAATCTACTATTACTTTATTAGACTATTATGAAAACATTTAGTTAATTATTTACTTTGTAGTACTTGCAAAATACCCTTACAATCTAAAAGTGGTTTAGTTTAAATGCCCCAAGTCAAAAACACTGTTCAACCTTTTTTTTTAAATGTCTTTTATCGCATTTTTGGATATAGGGTGTTATTACGTCCCGTTTACGAAGAAACAACAAAAATAAAAATGAGTATAACCACATTTTGTGGTTGCTATGAAACACTGTAGATTACATTCAATTTTCCCTATACCAATTTTGTTTAATTTTTTCACATGCGAAAAATGATGTCATTTTTTCGCTACATTATTAACTATTCTTCTATCACATTTTTAGAATTATTATCCTAGTTTAACCCTTAATAGCCCTTAAAACTTACATTTGAAGCCCACTTCATTGCAAATACAGACAGTTTTATGATAGCAAAAAGAAACTTTCTCTCTCTTGATTTGACCACCGTTAGGCCAGACGTTCTCTCTTGATTTGACTACCTCTAGGGCGAGTCTTGCCCTCTTGATTGTCGGCTACCGCTAGAGACAGTCATTATCTCTTCCCCGTTACCTATCGCTTGGTACAAGTATTTGTCGTTGAGGACAGTCCACTCTCTCTCTTCTTCGCTTATCGAGGAAAACAGCATCTCTCTTGGCTGTTTTCTATCGCTAATTTTCTCTCTCCCGCTTTAGTTACGCGAAAAATACCGCAAATACTATTTTAAATCGTGTATAGACAAAGTGTGCTCTATCTCGCAAAGTGTTAGTACCGCGAAACACGTGTTTAGAAAAACAACTATGTATCCTTAATAATTTTTGACATTGTTTTAACATTAACTGTTATTCAGAACTTCACCAAAATTTAAGTAAAATCAGTAGCAAATTTTAGGCTCCCCAAAAATTGTTCGATAATTTCAGCCTAATATTGTGATCATATCTTTCTTAGAAAGACTTTAAAAATATTTTTGAAAGACAGCCAAGCATTTTTTCAATTTTCGACATTATTCTGGTGAAATATTTATTTTAAAGAAACTGCAAAATCTGTGGACCGTCAAATACACAGCTTCTATTACCATCAAATTTTTGGAAGTGAAAAAAACATTCTGCTAACCGGTGTTTGTCCGTCTGCTAATCTGTGTCTGTATATTTCTTAAAAAGTCTTTTATACTGTTTTTGAAAGACAACAATGCAATATTTTTGATTTCTGACATTGTTCTGGTAAAATATTCATCCCTAAAAAGCTACCGAATCTGTAAACCATCAAAAAATACACTGTTCCTTTATTACCTTCAAATTTTTGGTGGACAAGTCCACATCCTGCTAACTGGTGACTTCACCAAAATTTTCAGCAAAATCAGCTAGGAAATTTTAAGCTCCCCAAGAGTTGTTGGATAATTTCAGTGTAATTGTGTGTTTGTATATTTCTTAGAAATTCTTTTTTAATCTTTTTGAAAGATAGATAAGCACTTTTTTTAATTTTTGACATTGTTAATGAAGCTTGTGAATATGTGGACCATCAACTATACTGTGCCTTTATTACTTTTAAAATTGTTGGTGGAGAAGCTAACATCCTGCTAACTTGTGACTTCACCAAAATTTTCAGCAAAATCAGCTAGCAAATTTTGAGCTCCTCAGGAGATAATTTCAGCGTACTTATTTATTTGTATATTTCTTAGAAAGTCTTTAATAATGATTTTAAAGACAGCCAAGCACACTTTTTAATTATTGACATTGTTCCGGTGAAACATTCATTTTAAATAAGCTGCCGAAACTGTAGACATTCAAAAACACTGTCATTTATTTTTTTAAATGAAAAAGAAAGAAAATAACTAAGAAATGTCGAAATGACGTCTCCTTAAATTAGCCGAGTTTGAACGAAGTTTTTCGTGGAATCCAATTTTTAATGTAGAAGTAAAAAGATAATGCTAGTATTGTCAACAAGAAGTGGTTGCTGTAGAATTTTTGGATCACCAAATTTTAATGTTTCCCTAATTAAATGATATAGGTTTTAAAATTTGATAAAAAATTTACTGTAATATGTTACATTTAGATACCTATCTTTAGTTTATTAAACAAAATATAATTAAAAAATAAATCTTGTGCAAAATACCTTTATTATTAATATCATCTGTTATATTTGAGTCTGTAATATTTAAAACATCTCAATATTCCTTTATATTATACACTAAATTCCCGGCACTATTACTCTATTTCTATTGCTTCAAATATATTTTCTCTTGCCCTTGAGTGATATTTTTATCCTTTAACAACATCTTAAAATCCTCTTGTTCTTGTCTAGCCAATTCTGCTTGGTCTCAATAGGGATAAGATAAAATAAAATTCGTTGATTCCTGGAGAAATCAGGGACGGAGTAAAATAATTATCTATTTCGTATAATATGTATAATTAAATATTAAAATAATATATTTGCACACAATTTTATTAACGATTTCATGTATTTACTATAGCCATAATTTTGACTGGAAACCTATCATCAATGTATTTGGTCAATTTTAAATGTATGTAAAAATGTAAGTTCGATTAACTATGTTATAAACATAGTGATCCTGTAGTGGAATTTTGTGCTATAAAAAATGTTTACAACAATACAAATGCCTGACAAAAACGTCTATAAGTTAAAATTATATTTATTAAGAAAACTGGTATACCAATAGTAAAAATTGTAAGATTTAAAGAATTGTAGATTAAATTTCGAATGTAACAAAGAATTAAATGAAGTATCACCGTTTTTCTAGCAACGTGTAATTTTCAAATAATTAATATCGTTAATATGTAGTTTAACTCTCTAAAAATGTACAGCGCAAACACACAGACACACCACAATAAAAATCTCAATCTGTATAAATTGTACCTAACGTTTTAGTGAATGTTCATCCCGTTTTATTCTTTCCTATTCCGGCACTGCTTATGTCCAAGAATATTAGATATAGCCATGAAACGCAGACAAACTAATAGCAGCTTTTCTGTGCATCGTCTGGTGATTCCTTGCGTCAGCTCTTTAACTCTAATCTCCAACTTTGACAAGCACTGTCGGATCAGCAGAGTTTTTTGGACATTAATGTAGAAAAGGAGTGGATCCCTAGTCAGAGATTAACTTAACAATATAAATTTAAGTTGTTCTGTAACCTATTTCAATCCTGTTTTGAGTGTTAAGCAGAGTCGAATTATATAATATTTTTAAGTAATTCAGAAAATGTTTTATAAAATACTCTTAGATGAAGTATAATATTAGTTTTTGAGGCTTTATATAAAATTTTAAAGAACTTTCAAAGTAAATAAAATATATTTTGTTAAGAACGTGTATTATGTATTGTTATGTTATTACTTTTTTTACTTGATTAATTGAGCAAATCTAAAACATAACTTGGTGTTCTTTTGATGTTCTCATGGTAAAAAATCTCCTTATATTAACCTATGTTGTGTGGGACCAAAGATTTCCTAGTTGTTCTTTATCGGGATAGAAAAAAACGATAATAATAAAAATAGTATGTTACAAAAAATTGGTATTCTTTATTTTATTCAAAACAGAATAAAACAATTATTAAATTTTGCCGTTATCTTATCAATCAACGTAAATGATTACAATAAAATTTACACAAAAAGAATATTTTAAGTCTTCTTAAAGACAAAACCAATTTACAGCCAATTTCAATGAATATCTTAAAAACTTTTTATTTTTCTAATTTTTTAATATTTACTTTATTGCAAAAACAAAACTTTAAAACACTTTACAAATAAAGTCCAATCTTGAGTTAAAATTATAACAACAATGATGTCAACAGAATTCATTCCAGTTACAAAATTTTTAATTCTGAACAGAAAATCACTGACCTTTCCTTCGTAGATTGTATTTGTACCATACTCAGAATCGTCTACGCTCCACAGCAATGTGATCTGCCACTATTCGCCTTGGCTTTATTTTTGTATCTTCAATCCTTCTGCAACGATTGTACAAAACACCTGACTCATTTCTCCAACAAATAACACTTGAAATTTAATTCTCCAACCACTCAGCTACTTCTCAATGACACAAGGACCACTTTTTGTCAACTTAGTGCCGCCAAACTATTTTTTACGTATTTCAGTAACTGCCCACTTTAGATCCAAGGATATCTTTTCATCGACTAGTAATCTTCTTCCACAATTCTGCTAAATTTCTTTCACAATGCCGGTATCCAAACTCACAAACACACCCTCTATCGAGACGTGACCTTTCCTTTCTATAATCAAATGACAACTACCCTTTCTCTCATACATCGACTATCAATTCTCCCATTAAAAAAACTGTCCAAATCGAAAAGCTTTATTTTGTTTACAACCATTAAGAAAAAGCCCCATTACTGTATCCAGAGAAACAAAAATTTTTCCTTTAAAACTGGCTTATAAAACAAATACATAATTCATTCCTATAACAAAAAGTTAATTACAATATCTTAATCCTAGATCTTATAGAAACAATAAAAATATTATAATGAGTATGGGCATTCTAATTCTATATAAAAAGATTGTACCTGCAAGTGTTTAAAATCAGTTGTTGACAGGCAAAATTGTCTGTTAATCTAATCTTACCTTAATCTAATACATAAATTTTGTTTAACATGATGTCTTGAAAATTTATTTAAATGGTCTATAGTAGATGTGACAGGTTCGTTCGTCATTCCGACAGCGGAACTGACCTGTCACTCTACGCCACGCCCCCTAGGAACGTCCCTCGTGTCTCAAGGCCACGCCCTTGTCCAATGGTGACGTAGGTACGCCCCTTGTGTCTGTAGGCCACGCCTTTCGAGCAATGGTGTCATAGGAACGGCGCACGTAAATGTCTGATCAATTGTAACATAGGAACGTCCCCAGTCGTGACGTTAGAACATATCCTCGACCAATGGTGGCTTAGAAACATCCCCTCGTGACGTTATAACATATCCTCGACTAATGTCGGTACAGAACGGCCCAGTAGTGACGTTAGAACATATTCTCGACCATTAAAATGGGATGGAAGATATGGGGCAAAAAATTTGATTGCCATTGGTCGGGGATATATTCTAACGTCACGAGTGAAGACGTTCCTATATGACCATTGATCAGGCGTTTACGTGAAGGCATTCCTATGATGTCATTGGTCGAGAGGCGTGGCCTAGAGACACAAGGGGTGTACCTACGTCACAATTGGCCGATGCTGTGGCCTTAAGATACAAGAGACATTTGTATGTCACCGTGGAGGCGTGGCCTAGAGTGACAGGTCACTTCCACTTCAGAACGAACCTATCACATCCACTGTATATTTATTAATTTTTATTTTTCTCTGTGGCTGAGAAAAAGAAGTATGATAATATTTTGGTTCGTTTTTATATTGAGTTATCTTAAAACGTTTTAATATTATACATCGTCATGATACTATATAACTGAAATGCCCATCTTATCATATTATAATAAGGGTATTTATCAATGCCAAAACCAATTACAAATATTAAAGGTAGACCTGTCATCTCTTCTTTATTTTACATAACTAGGACTTACCCCTTGTTCCTTTTCCTTAGTAGTAGTTAGCTAATTTGAAATATCAAGATTTTTATGAAAATAATTTGTCACAATATTGTTTAATAACTGGCATAAGTTTCAAAAGTGAAAAATAAACATTGTTTGTACGCGGGGATAAATAAAAACAATGGATTTTGGGGTTAGAATTCTTATAAAACATATTTACTCCTGCAATAATTATTCCATTGTTTTTTAAAGAATAATCTGCTACTTAAAAATAATAAAAACGTACATTTGACACTTACTTTTAATTTTTGTCTTAGTATTTTATTCCAAATGACATGTGTGCAAAAAACCAAACTAAATTTGAACGATTTTTTACATAGAATGTTGCAGAAAGGCACGCTAGTAGCATATCATTACCAGTGTTGCAAAAAGCACGTGATTGCCATATCATATACAAGTTTTAAGTATTCACAGCTATCAGTAAGAATTCAATTTATCAACTGCGTCTATATGGATTAGTTTACATCAATTTTGATAACAATTAAGCCGTAATAGCATAAATTGCTATATATAGCTACCAGATAGCTTTAAAGGGTTAATTTCAAAATTTAAAGTTTAAATTTTTACTACTCGACAATGATTAAGTTTACAGAAAAATTACAAGAAACAAGAGATTTTGTTCAGAATGATCCAAATAATAAAAAAATTGTCTGAACCGAAAAAGTTTATTATTGCGATTTGTAAAAAATGTTTGAAAAAAACTGAACAAGTTTTTCCCTGAGCGACCTCTTGAACCATATTTTTGGGTATTTCATAAAAGTTATTATACAAAAAAATCGAATCTTTATGTTTCTCTGAACAAACTTAAGCTTGTTAAACAAACTAAGAACAAGCTTGTAAACAAGGCTTCTCGCCTTGTCTACAATTCGAATCACTTACTAATGATCTATGATTTTATTCTTTTTATCCAAACCGTAAATAGTTGTATATATTTTAGATTAAATTTTAACCCAAATATTTCATTTTCTTGAAAATTACTTCCTTTACGTTTATTTCCGTAATTCCGTAAGTGAACACTCAGCTCTTAAATACTATTCACGTTATTCTTTACTTTTTTAAATATCTCGAACGTCTAACCCACCCAATTTACAAAATATTTACCTCTTAGTTAAACTAATCCCAATGCTTACCTCAATTGTGTGGCATCATCACCATGGCATATCTAAACTTGGTTGGGCAGCAGACGTTCTCCAACCAAGTGAAATTCAATCAATGCATTCAGAGTGTAATGAGGTTAGAGTGGAAATGTTTGTTGCGAATGCAACGTAATATACTGACGACGTTAATACAGTTATTCAGTATCGGTATTCTCTCCACGTTCCCGCATAGCACGAGGTGCCACTCAACAAATGCACAATGTAATGTAAAGCTAAGAAATGCAATCATTCTTTAGTTATTAATGGGATATTTGAGTATGTGTAGTTGAAAACGTATTTCTACCAGGCCTACTCTTTGAAATTAAACTTTTAGTAAACATTGAAAATATTTAAATTTCTTAAGAATATATAATGTACTTAAATAAAACAACACTTCGTTTGTTTAAAATTAATCATGCAAATTGTTTATTTAAATATATATTTAACCCCTCTGTGGCTCAGTGGTAAGAGCGCCTACCTTTAAACCTAAAGGTCGTGAGTTCGAATCTCATCAGGGTGGAGAAATTTTCGTTTATTAAAAATTAATGAATGAAAATAATTTCTATCCCTGTGCGATCGGTACTCACCAGAGGGACCGCAGACGTTCGGATACAATTAGCGTCTCTTAGCAAAGACAGTGACGTCGACTTTGCTAAGTATTAAGACAATTACTCTACACACACACTACACTATATTACAATGTTACAATATATATCATATTAACAATAAAAATAATTTTATTACTTTAGTCATCAAACATGAAAATAAAATGCCATTTAACCTCTAAAAATCATACAAACAAGTTGAATTTTGCTAAATATAATAATTTTGTAATTCCAAAAAAGATTTAATCTTTGCAACTCTCGCCTCTAGGCTTCCCCTTAAAACTTCTTCCCTTCCTTGCAGGCGGGAAGATGGAAAACATCTATTTAGCAGAAATAATGTAGCTTAGATAATTTTGAATGAAAATGTTCACCAACACCTTTTTGTAGAATGAACCGTATTTTAAGAAACAATGCTTGAAGCAACAAGGAACTTTGAATGTTAGTTACGCAAGCGAAATTAATTTTTTTAATAAAATTTGTATTAATTGGGCGGTCAAAATTCGATATCTTTTGATCAAAGTGTCCTTTCTACAAAACTCCAAATGAGTTTTAAAGAAGAAAAGCACACGTAGTGTGACCTACAAACTTTATTCAATGACGTCGTTTTGGAAGCATTTTTGGTAAAGTGACATTGTTGGTAATGTGAAAGTTTAAATTCAGCCTTTGTTAGACATACTTTAAATGTCTTAAATCGAAATTTTATGTTATAGGTTTTGAAGATTAGCCATTAGTTAATCAATGAAAATCTTCTAGCGACTGGTCAAGTAAACCCATAAATTGTGAACGAAAGCTTTTTGACATTTGTCAATAAGTTACAACGGTTTTTGTTTAAAAAAAAACTTTTCTCGGTCAATGCGTCTTAGCAAACAAAAAACCGCATATTTATTTAATCTATTCATTACACTAAAACAAGAAAACAAAGACCATTAAGTATCACATAACAACGCAAGTGATATGCATCTCCGTTCGTCGATTTTTGTATTGCTTACGTACATCCGGTTTATAATATACACAATTTTTGTGAATTAAAAAAACAACCGCATTAAGGAGTTGTGGTGTAACAGAATTGTAGACTTCTCTTATTCGGTTTTTAATTTAACAAAATTTTGGGCTCAGTCTCAGGATGAACGTACATAATGCTTTTTAAATGTCTCTAAAAATAAAAGTCCATAGGTGTAAGATCTGGAGGTCGCGCAGGCCACTTAATATCGCCTGTTCCACTGATAACTCGATTCGGGAAAGTACTCCCTAATTTTTCGAGCGTTGTGAACTAAACAGCCATCTTGATGGAACCAAACGTTCTCCAGATTTATTTATTTATTTATCAGGAAGATTGTGAATAGCGGGAAGACATAATTTTGTAATAAATCAAGGTATACTTTACTATTTAAGTTGACCCTAATAAACAATGGACCTATTATGTGCTCTCTTAAAATGACAGTCCAGACGTTAACTTTTTGCTGCTGGTTGTTCTTTATATTTATATTTTCTTTATGGTCGGCTTCATAAAACTACTGCGTTTTGGAATGTTTAAAATTCTTGTAACCCGTGTTTTCCATACTTTTGTTACAGTAGCATTGTTTAGTCACAAATTAATTTCCTTATTTATAATCTCACATTATTCTTAACTTCTTAATCTTTTATAGTTTCACCGCTTATAATGGAGACATTGCAAACTTATGTCGAGTAATATTGTAATGATTAAATTCCATTTACCTTTTAATAAATTTTCGAATAATATATTTTTCTAATTGAACATTATAAATTGACTCTACGCAAGGAATTGGTCTTTCCTCAAAAAACACAAAATAAATCTACACGCTGTTGTCCAGAATTACCACTATCTTCTTCTTTGAGTGCCTCTCCTATCGAAGATTGGATATCATTAGGGCGATTCTTATTTTATTTATTGCTGTTTTGAATAATTCGTTAGTGGTATAGCCAAACTACTCTATTAAATTTCTTATCCAGGACATTTTTCTACGGCCTGGATTTCTGCGTCCTTAGATTTTTCCTTGCATTTATTTTGTAGGAATGTGTACTTTTTTCCTCTTATCAAGTAGCCAAAGTATTTAAGTTTTTTCTTTTTCATATTCAGTATAACTTCTGGATCGGTATTTATTAGTTTGACGGATTTAGTTGTTAGTTTTAATGTTATGCCTCTTCCAAACAAAATGTTAATGTTAATGTTACTAATTAATGTTAACTAAAAGAGATCTACATTTATTTTTCTCATTTTTGGTAATGTGGAATACATGATCCATTTCCTTTATTTCCACAGAATACGGATTTTGAAAATCTTCGTCTCCAAATAGTTCTAAGTCGCTGTTATATAATTTCTTTAACCTCACATGCCTCTTAATTGCTAAAGTCTACTACACCCTGGACATCTGACAAATTAGTCAACTTCTATAATTCTGTCCTTGTCAATTTTTTTTTAACTATAACCTATATTCTTTTAATGATGTACCTTAAACTTATTTAAATATTAAACAAAAACATAAAACTTTCTTTAAAATTACTAAAACATCATTGTACTAGCATTTAGTTATAAACATTGTATCCTACGAGTAATAAGTAAGGTTGTTTATTTCTATTGATACAGTCATTTTGCAAATATATATATTGAAACACGAAAATAGGTAACAAGTTTAATCCTAAATTATAAACATGCAAGCATAAGTGTAAGCAAGAATTATTTTATGTATCTTAAGGGTAGGATTGTGGTGTGATATGAGTTTCCAGTGGATAAAATAAACATATTCCTTTGTAATCCTGCATACGGAATGACTAAGCACTGTTTATTACCTTAACAAATTTATACGTACGAAACACAAGTTATTTAGCTAAGCTTGAGATCTTCTGTAGTAACAATATACAGGAACGCTTCAAAGAGTATTTGGTTATACTTACACTGGTCTACAGAATTTTACTTACTTTTAGTAAAAATCGAATTCTTCAAGCCATTTTGTTTTATTTTTAAAATAAACAAGTTGACAAAAGGACTAGGATTTTATAATTTCACTTTAAATGGGAACATAATATTTATGTAAACAACGTGTTGTAGACTACAAACAGACAGTCACTCAGTCAAAAGAAACAAACTCTTCAATATATTGGCTAAATTGGCAATATCACATACGAAAATATGACTCATTAAGGCCATAATGGATAAAACTTAGGCATGTGTATGGATGCAATACCACCGACAGACTTTTTCTAAATTTCGCAGGAAGATGGGCTGGCCACAACTTTGTTTAACCTATCACTGGAGGAAATACAAACTAGATGAGGAAACCTACTAACCAACCAAACGGTTTAACTGGCCGCTTCATCATCATCAATCAGCCAATCGTGTCTATTACGGGACATAGGCCTTCCTTAGTTCTTTCCAGTGTTCTCTACACTGAGCAGCTTGTAGTCAGTTTTTAGCTACACGTTTTGTATCATCGGTTCATCCAGTCGGTGGTCGTCCTCGACTTCTTTTATAGTTCTGGGCCTCCATTCCATAATACGTCTTGTCTCCCGTCCATCTTGTGTTCTGGCTAAGTGCCCTGCCTAGTTCCACTTAAGCGTCGTGGTTCTTTCGATGACGTCTTGAACTCCTGATCACGTTCAGCATTGCACGTTCCATGGCTCGTTGTGTCACTCTGAGTTTATTCGCAGATTTTTGCATGAGTGTTAAAGTCTCTGCTCCATAAGTTTGTACAGGCAAAAACACATTGGTTATAACCTTTCGCTTGAGACACATGGAAATTGAACTTTTTAGAATATGGCTTAATTTGCCAAATGCTGCCATGTCAGGCTATTGGCCTCTGTATTTCATGTGTTTGATTGTCTCTGCTTATTTTGATCTCGTGTCCCAGATATTTCTTAGTGTCTGTTTGTTGTATGGTATTATTGTCAATAGTCCACTCATTACGAGATTTATTATAAATTTAGTTTTCTTAAAGTTTATTTTTAATCCTGTCTTTCAGACAGACTTTTAAGCCAATGTATCATAGAAACTGTATATTGTAAGTTATTTGCGATTAATACAATACTGGTCGCTTATGCTGATGATATTATAAGTAGAACATCAACAGGTGTACATGAAACATATACAGAGTTAAAAATGCAAACAAAAACCTAGGTTTGGAAATTACCACAAAAAAATTATATAGTCGAAAAGAAATATAGTCCCACAAAACATTATACATAAAAATATTATTAAAATGGTTAGAAAGTTTACATACCTGGAAGTAGAAGTACATTCCAACGAATCAAACGATGAGAATAACGCAGACAAACAGAGCTTATTTTGGCCCTCTCCAATATATTTTGATCTAAAAATTTCGTTCTTCTTCTTGTAGTTCCTTTTTATATTAAAGGTTGGCTATTATCACAGCTATTCGTACCTTATTGGCGGCTGTTCTAAAAATATCTACTAAGCTGCAACTATACCACATAGGTAACCACACTCAACTCAATTTTTCGTCACCTATGGATCTTTTACCATTGATTTCACTTTGCATTATGAGACTTAATATCTCATTTATTTCGCACCTCTGGTAATGTGGTCTAAATATTTCAGCTTTCTTGTTTTGATGTGTTTTATGACTTACAATCCTTTTGTAGCCTTCTTCACACTTGTGCATTTGCAACTCGTTTCTACCGTGTTACTCTTTATAAAAATTTCCACCGAAATACAAAGCACATACAAGCAAGGGTAGAGGCTAAAAATAAAGAAGGGCTCAATTTGGGCTGTAGTGTCGTAGAAAAAGAAAAAAAGAAGAATGAAAAGTCGATATATTCTGGATATTCTTTTTGTTTTACAATTGAAAAAATTAAAAATTTCCTTGGGACATTAAAGCAATAAATTTGGTCTTCAACTTTAGTGATGATGATCCGTGGCGTTACAACCCTTCGTGGGTTTTAGCCGACTTGACAACATGCCTCCACTGTTTTCTGTCTTGAGCAACCTCCATCCAATTTTTCACGCCCATAGTGCTTAGGTCTCCTGCTATATTATCTCCCCACCGGAGACGAGGGCGTCTGCGTGGTCTCCTTCCAGTTGGGACTTCTGTCCGATTCACGTCAACTTTAGTGTTAATAAAAAAAATATGTCCTTCCGCTACACAACAAAAAAACTGTTTCGGAAAATTTAACATAAAAAAAATTTCTAGCAAGTTAGCAGCGTAAGTTCTTTAAATATACAAGTTTATTTCCCGTTTGCTCTGTGGAACACAAAAAGTGCACAAAATACAGTAGAAACATCGTCAATGATATAAATGGGGAAAATTATGAACTTGAAAAGACAGTAACAGTTAAAATGGAATATGAGTTTAGTTTGCAATTTTGTTTCATAGATTTTAGTTAACCATTTAGCAAACCGAAAAATTTAATATATATAAAATGTGTCAGCTTTATATTGAACTATATGAACAGAAAGTTTATGACGTAAATTATACAAAATTTAAAATGACCCACTCATTTAACACGTTTGAACTTACCCTCTGAAAACCCGAAGACTGATGTGTGTCCTACCTGCAACAAATTAAAAAATATATTTTATAAACAGGAAAATATAAAAATAAAAAAAGCATATAAATTTATTTCGTGTTTGAAAGCAAACATAGTTTGCAATTATCATAAAGAAGTAAGTAAAACTGAAATTAAGAAAAATTAGAGATGGTAATGCGAGTAAGTGATTTATCAATTGTATATATATATATGCTTTCTGTGATTTTATGGGTTTGCTATGCGTTGAATAAATTTGGTTTCGATTAAAACCATTATTTTGACGACGTTTTGGCAAGGTCGCACTTGCTATTGTCAATTGCGATTGTCACTTTTTGCTGGTGCTAGAAGTAAACTGTTAACTGTATTTTTATGATGTATTTTTCTTCTTTTTCACTAGCTTCACAACTCGGGGTGAGTCTTAGCCGCATCCATTATCGCCTCCATTCTGTACGATCTTCGCTTTTATTTATTATTATTGTACCCAAATTCGAGATAAATTGGCTTCAACATCATCCTTCCATCTTTTTCTCGGTCGGACTAACTGATATTTTACCATGTGGTCTTGGAAATAATACTGTCTTTAACACTTAATTCAGTGACGTGCCCATCTTATTCAGTGTGTCTTGATATATCTACTTGTGCTTTCAGTTCCATACAGAGTCACTACTTCAGCATTTCGGCTTCTCCAATCCCCTGTGAATTCATCTCTTTGAGGACAAAATATTAATCTGTGAACCTTTTTTTCAAATACTTAAAGCTTATTGAATAACATTATTATTATTATTGAATACAATGGACAATGGAGAATGGAAAGTACCTAGACAGTACCTATTGTTCTATCTACTACTAGTGTTATTTCCAAAAAACCTCCTAGCGAACATAAAACAGCTGGGTTGAATTGAACATCGTTATAAGGCCATGCAGATTATTCACAAAGAACTAGCTGACAAAGTAATACTTGTCCAAACCGACCATCTTCCATATTATCAATACGTCCCTGACATAGTGCTTGAAAATGACAACTACAAGCTATATTGGAACCGCACTGTGCTCGCAGACTTACCAGTGGCCCATAATAGACCGGATCTTATACTAGAGAATAAAATTACCATGCAAACAACACTTGAGAATGGAAAGTACCCAGATAGTACCTATTGTTCTATCTACCACTGGTTTTATTCCCAAAACCCCCTTCTTCTTCTAGTTCCATGACCGTTATCGATCGTTGGATATCATGTTGTCTACCATATTCGCTATCGTGACTTTATTGACAGCAGCTCTAAATAACGATGTAGTTGATTTTCCATACCATTGCCTTAGATTTTTTAGCCATGATGTTCTTCTTCTACCAGGACCACGATTACCTTGGATCTTTCCCTGAATGATCAGATGTAAAAGATCATATTTTTTAGGGTGTCTCATAATATGACCGAAGTATTCCAGCTTGCGTTTCTTTATTATATTGACCAGTTGTGTTGTTTCGTTCAGCCGTCTAAGGACCTCCTCATTTCTAACTCTGTCGACCCAGCTTATTTTCAGTAGTCGTCTGTATACCCACATCTCAAAGGCTGTCAAGCGTTTAAGCATAGCTTCAGTTAGGGTCCACGCTTCTACTCCATACAGCAGGACAGGAAAGATGTAGCAAGATAGCATACGAACTCTAAGGTCAATGCTAAGATCATGACTGCAAAGTACGTTTCTCATTTTTACAAAGGCAGCTCGGACTTGTTCTATTCGGCTTTTAATTTCTGCGGTTGGATCCCAGCTCTCATTGATATTACTGCCGAGATACACGAGTTTCTCTACTCTGTCCAGTGTGGCATCTCCGACTTTTGTACCGTCATCATGTATAAAATTTTGTTTGCTAACTATCATATATTTAGTTTTCTTAACGTTGAGTTTTAATCCATACTGATCACAAGTCTGTTTTATTTTGTTCATTAGATTTTGAAGGTCTTCTCCGCAATTGGCAAGGACTAAGGTATCGTCGGCATATCTAATATTGTTGACGGTTACTCCATTCACAATAATACCTTCGGTTGTCTCCATTAAGGCTTCCTTAAATATTTCTTCCGAATATAAGTTAAAAAGTAAAGGCGACAATATACAGCCTTGTCTCACTCCTCTTTTTATATTTATTTCATCCGACAGTTCTTGTTCAACCTTTATTCTTGCCACTTGATGCCAGTATAGATTTGTAATTATTCGTAGATCTTTATCGTCCAATCCAGCTGTTTCCAATATTTCTAGCATTTTGTTATGTCGGACTTTGTCAAAACCCCCTAGCGAACATAAAACAGCTGGGTCTAAATGAACATCTTTATAAGGCCATGCAAAAAGCTGTACTCCTCACGACGTCCAGATGTGTATAAAAATTTTTGGGAGATACTCCAACATACCAAGTTACCTAGGACTCGATAACACGGAAGAGTCATGAAACGGAAAATGAGACATGAATATTAACACAATTTGACTTATTTGTTTTTCTTTAATAATTTCAAGGTCTTCGTATAAATATAGTTTGAGGAAATTTTTTTGAGGATATTGGAGATTGTAAATAAGTAAAACGTCTTCTGAGATATTGAGGGTGTGGTTGTGTTCTTTTAGATGTTGAGAAAAAGTGGAAATGTTTTCTCTTTAAGTGTACTCTAGAGAGCATGACGACAGCGATCTACATTTTCTTCCTATGTGAGTGGCATCGCAATTTGAATATTTTAGTCTGTAAACACCACTACGGTTCATGTAATTGATGAGATCTTTGGAATTAGATATATGCTGGCCCAAATTATTGGGTACTTTAAAAGAAACATGAATATTTTTAACCGAACGTTGATAATAATACCTTTACTTTACTTACAACAGACCCCTCAAAAAGTTTATAAATAATTTAAAAGATAACATCAAACATTTTACAGACTTCTTCTCAGAATATTTTGCACCATATTATAAAATTCCAAGCAATCCTTTGACACCCAGACTGCATGGTTTACCTAAGATACACTAGGAGGACATTTTTATTTATCCAGTTGTTTGTTTTATAAACACTCCCGCTTTTGCATTTTAGGTCGCTATAATATTATAATGTAAACCTTTTAAATAAACATAAATAACTTCTTCAGGAGAATTTTTATCTTATAAGATTGTGGTAATAATAGTATATTTTGGTTCAATTCAGTTTAACGTTTAGATAAGTGCTTTCACTAAACGGGTTTTACCAGTCGACAATTTCTCTCTTTATAATACTCTATATTAACAAACCCAAAAAATGACCAAACACAGACTTAACGGATTTTTGAAGTAATCCCACGATATTAAAGCCAAAAATTTTATCCGTTTCCCTTAATATAGAACTAATGGCCTTAGGCTTCCTTGTTTTTCATTGTACGTTCTAAATAAAACAGTGATTTTTTAGTACAAATTTTTCAAAAAATCTTTATAAATGAAGTCAAATTCTAGATAATATACAAAAAACTGTATATTGCTGCTAAAATCTACATGCGTATGTTTGTCCTTCCGGCATACGGACTTTTACTTCAAACAATATATTTTACACTATATTTACAAATTTTACAATATATTTTAGCAATACAAATTAAACAATTCTTTTGTATGTTATAATATAATAGAGTTTAAAAACAATTACTTTGTTTTAATTAGTAAACAGTATACTTCAAACCAGAGAAAACAACATTTAAAACTAAACTTAAATTAAAATATCGAAATACAACGATGTTTTTTGAATTAATTTGAAATACAGATATTTCATTCCACAAATATTCTCACACAATAACATTATATTGTTTCACCATGTAGTTTAAAGATTACTCTTACATGTGAATAAATTTTATCTGCTTCACATGCTTGATAATGACTCTAATATCTGGTTTCTCGACGTATTTACCTTTTCCAGTTCTATTTAAACGTAGAAATGTTCGCTCGCCGCATTTTCTTTGGAACCTTACTCTAAAAACCATCCGAATGTATTCTAAATTTGGAATGGTTTAAAACTGTAATGCTGGAAGTATTATCTATCTGATACAAATTAAATTTTTACTAAAAGTTTTATCAGTTAAGTAATCCAGTTTTTTTTATTTTGTTTAAATTTTACAAAGTAAACACAAAAATATATACCTAAATAAGTAATATTAGCAAAGAATAAACGGAAACATATTTGAAGTTTGATGCAAGTATACCATTACAAAATACACCACCCAATAAGAAGCGAAACAAAGAGCTTTGTGTCAATCCAAATTTCTGTGACAATCCGCCATGTTCTAAATAGTTTATCTGGCAACCTATAAAACCTAAAGTTTTTTTACGTATTGAGAAGTGTTGTTCCTTGTGAGTTGTTTATTAGTAAAAATAGTTTTTACTATTATATTTTTTATATTAATATAAATAAGTATATATAATAGTAAAAAAAGAATAATGCTAAGAAGAAAACATTACTTTTAATAATTACTTCGTTTCTCAGTGTCACTATAATTTTACTACAGTTTTGAACGACTTACTCATTATTTTTCTTAGTGTAGTAAGTAGTTTAACTGTCATGGTCACTCCAAAATATCTGTATTACTAACATTCAAGGTACCGACAAAGCTTCCGCTTCTTGTTGGGTGGTGTATTCTTTGTTACCATCAAAACAGGTGTTGTAATTTTAGTTGCCACTGGGCGCGTGAACGTCAAAAATATTTCAACTGATAGTCTTTAATCGTTGGTGTTTTTAATATTTTTACATTAAACTTTTTTTTCAATAGCAGTTTTAAATCATTTTTTATTAGAATAATTATTATTTTATTATTGTTTTTATTATTAGAATAATTTTTATTAGAATATATAGTTAATGCCCTTGCAGATACGAAAAATATTAGTGAAATGTAGAGGCAGAGTTAACAATCCCTTTCTTAACCCTCAAACATTTAATGTCAAACATAACCTAGACGTTATTGTGTGTAAACAGTGTATAAAGACTAATAAAGAACTTACTTAAATAAAAAGTGAACTTGCAGCAGTACGTAAACTATCATTCTATTTTGAAAAACGTACGGAGGAGCAACAAGATTTAATTTCTTATTTAAAACATAAATTTAATCAAATACAGCCATGCCCATACCAACGTCATCTGGTAAAAAAACTAAATAAACTGGCTCGACCAACTCAGGTTGGTATATATATATATATATATATAAGAAATACTGGATATTATTGACTGTCGATATAAACAAACAACACAGTTTATTAGGGTTGCAGTCAGAAATATTGGCCGGGATGTTAAAAAAAACACTCTTTTGACTTTTTGTCTAGCTTTCGGAATGGTTTTATTCCTTTTTCAAGACACTGTAAAAGACAATTATGTAAATATTTAAAAAATATCACAATACTTCAGTGTAACTTACTAGTCGTTGAGATTATTTTTGAAAGCATTGAACACTCAACATTTATATTAAAATATACAACACAAAATATACCACACACATTAAAATATACAATTATGGACAAAATACATCATAAAATTTTTAAAAATATTTGTTGGAAAAATAGTAAAACTTGATTGATGGCATGTTTTACTGGTGTATATTAACTCATTCAGAGAATGGAAAGAAAAAACAGTGTAGTTAATATGTAATTAGGTGTAAATTGGTGTTATCTTTCTTTACAAGAAATACTAGATTCCTTTCTTAGGTGTCTATACTTTTTTTAACCTGTCTTAATGGTATGCAACATATTATACAGAGGTGTAATTTTTGTACAGGTAAATATTTATTTTATTTTCGGTGTTTTTCTAGTAAATAACAATAAATGTTACTTAATTTGTCTATATCGGACTTTTTATTGATACAAGATGTGCTAGATTTTATGAAACACATTTCCAAAAAAACACGTTTTAAATGGTTCTTTTCTTTTGCCAAAATACAGGAATCATCGAACTTGAACTCATGTTTTAGAGTTAGTGCATGTTCTGTCAATGCACATGCATTGATTTTTTTGGTTTTTATGTCACTGCGATGTGATATCACCCTGCTGTGAAAATTACGAGATGATTCTCCTATGTAAATTTTATTACAGTTACTACACGGTATAGAATAAACAACATTCGATGACTCCTGTATTGTGAAAGGATCTTTTGTCTTTGTGTAAAGCTTCGATACTGTTTTCACATTTTTGGTTGTAATTTTTAAGCCACTAACATTTTTAAAGATGTTCATTAGCTTAGGTGTCAAAAATGGAATATAGGGTAGGCAACCATAAGTTATTTTAGATGGTAATATTGATGCGTTATGTGTCAATGTCAATTGTCGGATCTCATTGTTATGAAAAATTTTGGTTGACAGAAACTTGTGAAGGAAAAGGAGAACCGAAAATGAGTTTATTTAACAGCCCTATGGGATAAGAATTCTCTTGTAGTTTGTATCAATAAAAAGTCCGATATAGACAAATTAAGTAACATTTATTGTTATTTACTAGAAAAACACCGAAAATAAAATAAATATTTACCTGTACAAAAATTACACCTCTGTATAATATGTTGCATACCATTAAGACAGGTTAAAAAAGTATAGACACCTAAGAAAGGAATCTAGTATTTCTTGTAAAGAAAGATAACACAATTTACACCTAATTACATATTAATTACACTGTTTTTTCTTTCCATTCTCTGTATGAGTTAATATACACCAGTAAAACATGCCATCAATCAAGTTTTACTATTTTTCCAACAAATATTTTTAAAAATTTTATGATGTATTTTGTCCATAATTGTATATTTTAATGTGTGTGGTATATTTTGTGTTGTATATTTTAATATAAATGTTGAGTGTTCAATGCTTTCAAAAATAATCTCAACGACTAGTAAGTTACACTGAAGTATTGTGATATTTTTTAAATATTTACATAATTGTCTTTTACAGTGTCTTGAAAAAGGAATAAAACCATTCCGAAAGCTAGACAAAAAGTCAAAAGAGTGTTTTTTTTAACATCCCGGCCAATATTTCTGACTGCAACCCTAATAAACTGTGTTGTTTGTATATATATATATATATATATATATATATATATATAATATATATATATATATATATATATATATTATATATATATATTGTTGTGCTATTTAAATTGGATTATATTGCTTATTTAGAAAAAATCCTGTCTATATTTATTAAATGATCTAATCTCCAATTAATCACAATAAATCAGCATTAATTAATTACAATCTCAGGCTATTTAACTTGTACTATTTACCTTTGATCGTGGATTCAAAATATTTTTCAATTGGCTTCCTAATTGGGATAGGTAATATGACCTGAATAAATACATAGAATTTCAACTGAACTATATGTGAGATGTCCTTTATTTTAATGAAATTTTATATAACAATCAATCCTGTAATATTTGCAATATACTAACTTTAAATATATGAGAAGTTGTTTTCTATCATGGACCCAAATGTTATTTTACATTGATTTTAATATGTGTTATAACTAAGCTCTTTTTATAATTTTTTTTAAATGATCGCAAAATTAACTGTCTCTATTATTTATTCAATTTATTTAATTAATAAATGAAAACCACACTCCTGCTCTAATGAAAATTGACTGACCTTTCTTTCTCTGCCGTTGCAATTCTATGGCCACGCCAAAAAAAATAAACCTTTCTCTGCTTCTGCTCCTATTGTGATCCAGATGACGTACACCTTTCTCCTATCTGTCCTTGTATCTGCAACCCAACAACTCGTGTTATTCTATGCAGCCTCCTTTTGAGCCAATCTCCGCGCTTGTTTATAACTCCAAATGTTTTCGGCTTCGTCTGATATTAATATTCTTATACTATTTGGTTTTTCTATCTCTCTGTACCCCGTTCCTCACACTGGTCAGCTTTTAGACAGCAAATAAACACACCCGGTAAATTACGTCTTCGGGACTTTAAACAAACACAAATTACAAAGCTCCTTCCTTCTTGGACGACGAAAACTGACTAACCAACTTTTTTTCTCTCTCCTACCTCATAGCCAAAACCACCACCTCCTTGCATTCAAAAATTGACCAATCAAAATCATCCACCTCTGTGACGTATATCGTTACCAACCAACTCTCTCTATAAAACGTCATTCGGGTAATTCCAGAAAACAACATTCTTTAATTATTCTAACTAAATCTATCTGCTTTACAAATATTTCTTACTAATAGCTACAAACGATACCTGTTTCTCAATTCAATGTCTTTTGTTAATAAACTTTTACCGATATAATCTTTCGGGGAGAAAAACCACCGCAAACCCCGGTCTATTGTTTAAACACTTTCTATATACACTTTTATTCCGGGTAAATTTTTAAAGTAAAAAGTATTTTCGTATCAGTTGCGTACAATTGTCTAATATATTTAATTTAAAATATTTTTTGTAGAATATTACACAAGAGGTATTTCATGAAATTTACATTATTGATAATAACAAATGTTTCTGGTTATTATTATTATTTTCTGATAATTACACCATGTTGACGCCTATGAAAGATCGAGCAGTTCCGTATGGGTTTTGTATTATTAGCTGTGTTAGGAAAATTTGAACTCTAAGGTTGATGTTCTGGAAATTTTAATGTTTCTGGTCACTTTATATAAATCGTGACGTGCAAGTGTTTTACTTTGATAAATGGTATAACTCTACTGGTGGTTTTTTTTTTGTTTTTAACATCAGATTTATTATTTAATTACAGCATACAGAATCCCGAATAAAAGTGTTGTCAGGGTGACAATTTTCCATGTCATTATTTTTAGAAATAATTTAAAGACCACAAAGATCCACATAAAACTGAAAAAGTGTGTTATGTGAGTGCATATTTCTATAACAATACAAGCAGAATTATATTTTTTTTCCAGGAGAAAGAGTGGACATAATATGGACACATTAAAAGCTTGTATTTTTCATCACAAAAGTTAAATTGTTTCATTCCACCAAAAACAAAACGGTAAAGCAGCCACAACTATTTGAAACTCATTTAACCAATAACACAGTGTAAATCTCGACTTAGAAAATACAACTTAAAAAAAGTGTTGTATTATACAAATAGACTATTACAAGCTTCATTGACTTCTTCTTCTTCCTAGGCTGTTCCTATTAACGGAGGTTGGCGACAACATTTCTAAAAGTTTCTCTGTCTTTTGCGGCATGCAAAAGATCGCCAGTCTTATTTATACCTGTCCAGTTCTTTAGGTTCCTTAGTCACGACATTTGTGACCTAGTCCTTTTTTTGCCTTAAATTTTTCCCTAAATGATTAATTGAGGGATTGCGTATGTTTTTCCTCTCAGACTATGGCCAATTATTATGATAAATTATATGTTTTTAGCTAATCAGTTTCATAGAAGTATAAAATTAAATTTAAGCATTCCCTGATTTTAAAATTTGCATTTTTTTGTCAACAATCCACTCAGTTATAATATACAGTATACTGTGTGCTTGTTTATTGTCCTGTGCTAAAGGTTTGCCACTGCTGCATATTCATATGGGAGTATAAGCCGCATATGTAAATGTACGTATTGCGTAACCAGAGATGGTAATCATCCAAAAATAAAACAAAAGTAGCAACAAGCTACGAACAGCTAAATTATGTACACACTCACTAAAAAACAATATTTTTATTCAATTATTATTGTCTTTTGTAACCAAAATTATGTAATAAACTATTTTTTTTTTGGGAATAAGCCACAATTTTTGCGACGTTCAATTTCCACTTTAAAAATTGTTCCGAAAATACCAAACACTAATAAATTAAATTAATTTTGACATTCAGAGACAAAAAATAATTGAGACATATCAAGGAATGCATTGCTAACACGACTTTATTGTAAGAGAAATTATTAAATTATAATGAAATGACATTAAGCTTAATGAATGTGCTGGCTTGTAACTAACTAAATACTGCACCACAAAAAAACTATGAAATAAATATTAAAAAATAAAATCAAATTTTAACGTATTAAGCGGTTATGAACAAGATTAGAACAAGATAAATGAAATACCACGAAGTTAAAGAAAATTGTGAAATCTTTATACTAGGAGATTTAAACGAAGGGTAGGAAAAAAAATAACAGAGTCGTAGGAACAAATAACCAATGACAACGGTATGCGTCTCAGAGATTTTTGTGAAACAATGTCTCTTAAAATTATGAATGGCTTGTTTCAAGAAAGAGACATACACAAAATTTACATGGATACAACCTACTAGGAATCTGCGCTCGATAATCGACTATGTAACCCAACGTCAAACTTTCCAGCTGAAAACAACAGACAACAGAAAAGTTATACCAGCAACTTAAAAAAATCATTTATGAGGCTGCAACTGAAGCTTTGGGGTATAAAGACAAACATGAAACAAAAAATAAAGAATGGTGGTCGAAAAATATTCAAACATTAGTAAACAAGAACAAACCTACTTATCAGAAACAAATATCAACAAGAAAGGAGAAAGATTACAAGATATATAAAATTTAAAATCAAGATGTAAAAAGAAAAGTAGTGAAAATTGAAAATAAAATGTGTGATCGAAGATGTGCATAGGATAGATGTATATTCCAAGAGATCCAAATGGAAGAAATACCGGAACATACACAACAAATAATTGAGCAAATAACCGAAGAGTTAAGTGATGCCCTTAAAAGATCGAAAAACGGTAAAGCAGCAGAACCTGGAGACATCCCAATTAAGTTGGTAAAGTATGGACATAAAATATTACATGAGATATTGTTTCAACTATTTAACAAGTGTTTAAAATTTTTTTTTTATGTTTTGGTACATGCACTCGGTCCAGCTGATTACAAACATGTGTCTTAGTCTGATCCGCTAACCTCAATTTACCGGAATAGAGAAAAAATCAAATTAAAAAATTCTCCAGTCTAGTCTTAAATACAGACCTAGAAATGAAAATATTTCTCACGAACCGTTAGGTATAGGAAAATTCTAAGTATGGCAGAAAAACCAGCGGTCAATTTTATGTAAGAAATGTCCACTCGCTTGACACTCGGACGAAAATTGATGCTAATACAGCCGAATAACGAAATTTGAAACAAATCCAAGGGTACCCCCTTTGATGATCTTTTCCAAATTTTTATGACAAAAAAATTTTTTTTTATGTTTTGGTATATACACTCGGTCCAGCTTATTGCAAAATTCTCCAGTTTGTTAGCAAACAGACCTCCAAAATGAATATTTTTCTCACGAACCGTTAGATGTGGGAAAATTCTGAGTATGGCAGAAGAACGAGCGGTCAATTTATATAAGAAATGTCCACTGGTTTGACCCTCGGACGAAAATTGACGCCAATGATGATTTTTTCCAAATTTTTATTAAAAGGACAAAATATTCCTAATGATTGTAATGTTGGATACATCAGCTCAATATTCAAGAAAGGAAATAAATGCAAATGCTTTAATTGTAGGGGAATAGCTGTTATCAGCTCAGTAGGGAGATTGTTCGGTCAAATAATAAAAAAAAGAATAGGATCAGAATACGAAGACATAGAAGCACAAAATGGATTTTGTGCAGGAAGATCGTGCATTGATGGTATATTCGTTCTGCAGCAGGTAATCTGCAGGAAAACGAAAGGAAGGCAAGGAATCTATTTATCCACCCATTGTTTGTGGATTCAGAGAAGATATGTAACACGGTAGCTATGAAAAAACTGTTTTAAACAATGTCGAAAGTAGAACTCAGTAGAGAGTATGTGGATGCTATCGCAAATATATACAAAAGTTGTGTTAAAGAAGAAAACTTTATATCTGAATCATTTCCAATAATAAAGGAGCTTAAACAAAGATGTCTATATTGGACCTTATTTAAAATATATTTAATCATCGCTAGAGCAGTGGAGGAAACAAGTATCCAGAATGGGAATAGACGTAGGTGGTGGTAAATATCTGACAACTTTATTTTTTGATGAATGATGAAGAAGATCTGGACTACATGTTTAGAAAACTAAAGAATGAATATAAAAAATGGGGCTTGTATATAAATATGTCAAAGACAAACTATCTTTAAATATAAGATGATGAAGAGGATACAGAGTAAAAAATTAGAACCACAAAAACATGTAATGAATATAAATACCTCAGATCTATAATAGCTAAAGAAGGCAATGCCAAAAGATTCATCAAAAACCGAACGCAGCAGAGAAAAAAAAAACGGTAAACATTTCAAACTCTATACTATGTTCTAAAGATAGTAGACAAGAAACGGAATTAATAATCTGTCGAATCTTGGTAGAACCTATTAGAAACTTAAAGACTTATGGGGCAGAAGTTTGGCAAATCACACAAAAAGATAGAAAAAGAATAGAAGATGTAGAAATGGATTTTCTAAGGAGAACGTGTAATGTATCCAAAAAAGATCACATCAGGAATGAAGATATTAGAAGGTGGACAAATAGTGTATATTTTAGTGTAGACAGGATTAAAACAAGACAACTATAGTAAAATTCATTTAGCGATGCAGGGAGATGTAAATATTAAATCGTGTCCGAACCTGTATGAGCTGCCGACAACGTCACAATTATCTGTTAAATTTATCGTTGTTTATATGCCCTGCATCGCTTAATGAAATAAACTTTAGTGTGATAAAGTCACGTAAAGCGAATGAATGAAGATAAATGGCCAATGTAAGCTTTAAATTACATACCACAACAAACAAGAAGAAGGGTAAGGCCTTCAGATATATGTATGAGCGGATATACTTTATTTCTTGTGAAGATGGTGAATCTTAGCTAAAGTATTTTCTTTTCACTACCACCAAGACCCCTACCCAGGTCAGTTCTTTTCATAGGAAGCAGGTTATTTTTAAAGCAGTTATAGTAGAAAATCTGTCTTTGAATTAATTACTATTAAACTGGGAATAAGCCACAATTAAAGATAAAAATACGTTTATTGACGTCTCAATTTCCACTTCGGAAATCGTTCTCAAAATACAAACAGTATGTTTGTATTTTGAGAACGATTTCCGAAGTGGAAATTGAAACGTCAATAAACGTATTTTTATCTTTATTTGTGGCTTATTCCCAGTTTAATAGTAATTAATTTACAATGCCACAAGAAAATAGCTTCAGAACAATACTGTCTTTGAAATAGTAAAAAGCTAGCAATAATATACGCAATGCTTTTGTTTTCAGTAAAAAAAGCATTCTTTTTGCATATTTTTTGGCGTTTTATAATTAATATTTACAAACTCAAAAACACAAAGGGCGAAATAATAACAGATAAACAGGAAATTCTACAAACTGTCGGACAATTTTACAGCGAACTCTACAGCAAAACAGAAGAAAATGTTCCAACTGACAACATACCAAAGGTTCTAAACCAGGGCTCGGAAGACATACCAGATGTTACTGTTGATGAAATCAAAAAAGCTCTCCTACAAATGAAAAATAACAAGTCACCTGGCGACGACGGGGTCGTTGCCGAAGCCATAAAATTAGGAGGCAAGAAACTGATACAAATGCTTTCCATGCTTTTCACAGAATGCCTTGAAAAAGGAACAACACCATCACACTGGCAAAATGCAGTGATCATTCTAATGTTTAAGAAAGGAGATTTAACAAATCTCGTAAACTATAGACCAATCAGCCTCATCTTACACATATACAAGCTTTTTACAAAAGTCATAACAAACAGACTTTCGAACAAAATGGACTTTTACCAATCATGCGAACAGGCAGGATTCAGGTCAGGCTTCGGAACAAACGACCATCTACAAGTTATTAAAAGCCCATCGAAAAATGTATAGAGTACAATAAATCCCTCGTCCTAATATTTGTGGATTATGAGAAAGCATTCGACACAGTAAACCACCAGAAAATGCTAGAAGCTTTAAAAGAGTGCCGAATAGATCACCGCTACACCACTGTCATCAAAAATATCTATGATAATGGCACGGCATGCGTCAGACTCCATGAAGATACACACAAGTTCAAAATTCATCGCGGAGTTCGCCAGGGCGACACCATTTCGCCAAAACTGTTTACAACATTATTGGAATACATATGTAAGCGTGCAAACCTAGACGAAAAGGGCATAAACATAAATGGAGAGCAGCTTAGTCACCTCAGGTTCGCGGACGATATAGTCCTGATAACAGACCGCATAGATCATGCCATCGAAATGTGCGAAAGACTCTACCATGCCTCTACACAAGTGGGTTTAAAGATCAATAACTCAAAAACACAAGTGATGACAAACCTTGTTCTGAGTGAGAACATCAACATAGCTGGAACAAGTATAGAACAAACATCAGCATACAAATATCTGGGACACGAAATTCGCTTAAGTAGAGATAACCAGACCAATGAACTAATACGTAGAATAGGGTTGACATGGGCAGCTTATGGAAAGCTAAGAGATGTTTTCCAATCAGCCCTTCCCATCTGCTTGAAGAGAAAAGTCTTCGATCAATGTGTGCTGCCAGTTCTAACCTATGGTGCGGAGACGCTAACACTTACTAAGACGTCCGCAAACAAAATTCGAACAACACAGAGGGCAATGGAACGGTCCATGTTGGGATTAACCCTGAGAGACCGAATACCCAACACAGAATTGCGCCGTAGATCGGGAGTAACCGACGCAGTCAAAAGAATATCAACCTTAAAATGGAACTGGGCAGGGCACGTCGCGAGAACGAAGGACGGCAGATGGACAAAACGCATTCTTGAGTGGAGACCCAGACAAGATGCCTTTAGAAATAGAGGACGACCACCAACAAGATGGACGGATGACCTGAAACGGACACATCAAAAATTGGATGCAGGCGGCTCAGGACAGAAATTTGTGGGGTGAACTACGGGAGGCCTATGTTCAGCAGTGGACGAGTATGGGCTGAATGATGATGATGAATTAATATTCTTAGGACAATTCAGTTTTTATTTCAGAATATCTGTCAGCACACTCGTTAAGCTTAATTAGCGAAAGAAACACTAACAACAAATAAGCAGAATGCTCCAAAAAAACCCAATAAAAGCTCATTCATTGTGTTTTCTTAAAATAAATTCACTTAAATCATCCTTTGTTATCAACATAAACAACAAAACATGGTTTAAAAATCAAAGGATTCTAAGCTTTTAAGCATTAACAATTAATTTAAAACGCTTTCTATACCAAAGCAGGTAATTAACAAAAACCCGTAAAAAATTTGAAGAATAACGTGAAAAATCCTAATCTAAATTAATGTCTTGCATTAATTATTTTTAATTTCCTAAACGGCCGTACCAACCTCGCAGGCCGGAATCAAGAACACTGAGCAAATTAAGAAAAATTGTGTTCTAAATTGCTAAGGTAAACAATGAATCATTCAAAATAATGGGTCATTACTTAATTAAAAGAAACAAGATTTAATTCCTCGTGTTTTGAGATAAGTGCCCAATTTTAAAATATCTTAATAATATTATAATTTAACGCGTTTTCTTTTGTAATTATATAGCGATATCATCTAAATAGTTACACAGTTGAATCTGTATCTTTTCTTGAGTTTTACTAACTTTGAACAGCATTACTATTCATAAAGTGTGTGACAACAATAGTATTGAAACTTCATATCCGTTATTAAACAGGTGACAAATAATACTATAAGCAGCGGTGAAAAATATCATCTATAAAAGTGAAAATCATTAAAAAATTTGTACGGATTAACCTTCGGCTGATAACGTTATGTCTCTCGCACCGACTGATTCAAATTTTCGCGGTTTAACCCTGCTAATTTTTATTTCAATCTGCACCTCACAGTACCTTTCAAACGTCATCATCATCATCTTTGGCTCGACAATCCTCTGTGGATCTTGGCCTGCTCTAAGATTCGTCGCCATTCTGTTCGGTTTTTGGCAACATGTTGCCATCTTCTGATTTTTAATATTCGTAAGTTGGTTTCTACTCCATCTAACCACCTAATTCGCGGTCGGCCTTTGCTTCTTTTTCCTACAGGTGTTCCTGTGGTTAGCTTTTTAGCAATGGTATTTTCTGGCATTCGTATTATGTGTCCAGCCCATCTAAGTCGCTGTATCTTAATGAACGTTATGACATCTGGCTCATCAAAGAGCTGATACAATTCAAAATTATATCTTCTGTGCCACTGCCCTTGGTCGTTTACAGCTCCAAATATTTTGCGGAGTATTTTACGCTCAAATATTCCCAAAAGTCTTTCATCTTTCTGCGTTAGAGTCCATGTTTCTGCTCCATATGTGAGGACCGGCCTCAGCAATGTTTTGTATATAATAATTTTAGTTTTTCTTTGAATGTTTCTTGAGTGGAAATGCTTTTGGAGTCCATAGTATGCCTATTTGTAAGATTTATTCGTCTTTTGATTTCTTCGCTTGTTTTATTGGTAGCAGTCAATAGCGACCCAAGGTATGTGAAGCTGTCAACACGTCCAAAAGTATGACTTCCAAAGTCTGTTTCTCGTTCCTCATTTACTATCGGATCCTTTGTAACCAACATGTACTTGGTTTTGTCTTCGTTGATGACTAGACCGACCTGTTTCGCCGCTGTTTCCAATTCTAGGAGATATTGCTCAACATCTCGCTTGCTACGCCCTACTATGTCAATGTCATCAGCATATGCTAAGACCTGTATCGATCTATTGTAAATAGTACCTGCCATCCCTAATTCGTGTATCTCGGACTGCCTTTTCTAAGGCAATATTAAATAGGAGGCAAGCCAGAGCATCTCCTTGTCTGAGTCCATCCTTTGTCTCAAAGGATCTAGAACTCTCTCCCTGTATTCTAACAGTGGCTTCTAAGTTAGACATTGTCATTCTCGTTAGTCGGATAAGTTTCTCTGGTATACCAAACTCATGCATTGATTGGTATAGCACTGTTATCTTGACACTGTCGTATGCGGCCTTGAAGTCGACGAATAGGTGATGGGTTTCAATATTGAATTCTAATGTTTTCTCGAGAATCTGTCTTATTGAATGAATCTGGTCAATTGTTGATTTTTCTGGAGTGAATCCAACTTGATATTTACCAATTATGCCCACTGTGTAAACTTGCAACCTTTCGTAGAGAATATTTGCTAGTATTTTGTAAGCAGTTGTTAACAGGGTTATACCTCTATAGTTGTCACACTGGAGCTGGCCACCTTTTTTATGTAACGGGCATATCACGCCTTGAGACCATTCACAAGGCATGGTCTCATTATACCAAACAAGAAGTAAAAGCTTATGCAGTGTCTGTAGTAGGGCATCGCCACCATTCTTGTAGAGCTCACTGCAAATTTGATCAACTCCTGGTGATTTATTATTTTTAAGCTTTTTAATGGCTTGGGCAACGTTTTCGATGGTAGGTGGTCTTTCGTTAGGGTTGAAAGGATTCCAATCATTTCGATTTGCTAGGGTGTTATCTGCTTCTTCGATATGATGGCCATTAAATTTTGCATCGAAAAATTCAACCCATCTGTTTAGGATTGAGGCTGTATCATTTAGGATGTTTCCTCCTACATCCTTACAGCTCCTTATTCTTGGCTTAAACTCTTTGCGCATTTTGTTTAGATTTCTGTAGAACTTTCGAGTTTCATTTTGATTTCTTAGCCATTCTGTGCTTTCCAAATGCTTTTGCTCAAATTGTCTTTTTCTTCTTCTATGTAATCGTTTTTCTTCTCTTCTTAGTGTCCGGTATTCTTCCTTTGCTCTTCTTGTGCATCCAGTTGATTTGTCTTTAGGTATGCCCTGTTTTTGTTATCTGTTGCTTCTTGGCACTCCTTGTCAAACCATTCGTTTTCTTTAACTGGTTTGGTTTTCCCCAATATTTTTGTTGCTTTCTCAGTTATTATGTTTTTACATTTTGTTCACAGTTTCTCTACATTTTCCCCCATCTCCAAGCTCTTCATTTCCTCGTCCATTTGTCTCCTATACTCTCTCGCAACGGTTTCAATGCGCAGATTATCAACATTAATTCTGTCTTGTTTCGTGTGTTTATCTTTCTTTAGGTTTGATATTCTTCCTCTGATTTTTGCCATTACAAGAAAGTGGTCACTGTCAATGTTTGGTCCTCGGTAGCTTCTGACGTCTATGAGATCGGAGGAGTGCCTTGAATCTAACAAGATGTGATCTATCTGGTTAATGGTTTCGTTATCAGGGGATTTCCATGTTCCTTTGTGTATCATTTTATGGAGAAATCTTGTTCCTCCTGCTATCATGTTTTTAGTACTTGCACAGTTTATTAGTCTCAACCCGTTATCATTTGACTCTTCATATAAGAAAATCCACAAGGAAAAATTCCTGTAGCTGGCTGTATACCACGTATAACAAAAAGAGGTTAATCTTTGTAACTGGGTATATTTATTTAAAAAACCCTTAAAAGGGCCACATCAATAAAACAAACGTTTTCGGACTACACAGTCCATCATCAGGTTATTAAAATCGAAATTGCCTAAAAATAAGTATAAACCATTTAGTTAAAACAAACGAGATTTTGAAATTTTGACTATGGTTGAAAAGTAAAAGATGGTTATACTTACTAGGTCATAATGCCTGAGCCACCAAAATATTAGGGTAAAAACCCTTTAAATTACATTTAGTTATGAAATGTTGTACATTGTGTTATAAAATAATTGTGATGTTCAATATTAAATTAAATTTGACTAAAGGTAACACATGGCTCAATTGGGTTCCAGAGCCGGGTGAGAGGGTACCTCTGCACTCGGAGAACAACGTGGAACTGATTGACAAGATACTTTTGAAGGATGAAGATAACAGAATGTCAATGCAACAAAAACTATAAAAGTTGTATATAGTATTACTACAGCCAAAAGATTCAACAAGTTTTGATGATTTTAAAAATAACAACAATCTAGGTGTTGGGATTTAAAAACTTTTTATTTATTAATTTAGGGTATAAAAGATGTCAAATCAATGATGGTTTTATAGTCATGATTGATGTAATGACCTGTGCCTTAGGCAACTTATGTTGCTTTTCGTCGTATTCCATATGGAATACGACGAAAAGCAACATAAGTTGCCTAAGGCACAGGTCATTACATCAATCATGACTATAAAACCATCATTGATTTGACATCTTTTATACCCTAAATTAATAAATAAAAAGTTTTTAAATCCCAACACCTAGATTGTTGTTATTTTTAAAATCATCAAAACTTGTTGAATCTTTTGGCTGTAGTAATACTATGTACAACTTTTATAGTTTTTGTTGCATTGACATTCTGTTATCTTCATCCTTCAAAAGTATCTTGTCAATCAGTTCCACGTTGTTCTCCGAGTGCAGAGGTACCCTCTCACCCGGCTCTGGAACCCAATTGAGCCATGTGTTACCTTTAGTCAAATTTAATTTAATATTGAACATCACAATTATTTTATAACACAATGTACAACATTTCATAACTAAATGTAATTTAAAGGGTTTTTACCCTAATATTTTGGTGGCTCAGGCATTATGACCTAGTAAGTATAACCATCTTTTGCTTTTCAACCATAGTCAAAATTTCAAAATCTCGTTTGTTTTAACTAAATGGTTTATACTTATTTTTAGGCAATTTCGATTTTAATAACCTGATGATGGACTGTGTAGTCCGAAAACGTTTGTTTTATTGATGTGGCCCTTTTAAGGGTTTTTTAAATAAATATACCCATTTACAAAGATTAACCTCTTTTTTCTTCATATAAGCTCTCACGTTCTATAGTTGGCTGGAAAAATTGCTCTTTGCCAATTTTTGCATTAAGGTCCCCAGCAATGATTTTCACGTCATGACGTGGACATCGATCATATTCTTTGTCTAAGGTGTCATAGAATTCATGTTTTTCATTATCCTCCTTTTCTTCCGTAGGTGCGTATACACTAAGTAAGCTATAATTAAAGAATTTTCCTTTAAGACGTAGATAACATATTCTGTTGTTTATGGGTTTAAAGTTAAGGACTAATTGCTTTGCTTTTTTACTGACTAGAAAACCACTGCCAAACTCGTGTCGGCTGCTATGTCCGCTATAAGTATATATTATAGTCTCTTTTCTCGATAATTCCTGAGCCACTCCATCTCATGTGGGCATAAGGAGTTCGTACATTCCATGTGCATATCCGTAAATCGTTATTCCATTGTCGTTTGCTAGGTCGTCGTGAATTAAACAGTCCGGCTTTTCCACTTTGTGAATGAGTTTTTTTAAGGGAAGAGGTCGTTAACCCAACCTCCTAATCTTCGAAGGACCATTTCTCCCACTCTCGTTTGCCCCGACTCTGCTTCCCACTGGGGTTGATTACCACAATCTTCAACAGAGTTGCTCAGGTTACCAGGGTTCACCGCGTGGAGGTGAGAGTTGGAATTGAGTCGAAGAGGCTAGTGACGCTAACAGGATGCAGCGTCATATTTTACTTATTATTATTAATATAGGATTATTATCCTATAAATATTAATAAACTCAGAATAACCTAATTTGAATAAAATTTTTTACAAAATTCTTTTATAAAAATCATCAAAATTTATTCTTTTTAAAATACATAAAGGTTTCTGTTTTTATTTTTATTTGACCGTACTATGATAGGTATGAGAAGAAATACTGAAAACTAAAAGCTAAAAAGCCAATCATCAATTTAATCTGATCAAGAAACGCGAATGAACATTTATTTTCTGTTGCCCGGTGTTTCAGAAAATTCAATTGAATACAGATGGTGAAACCGGTCGTCTTATGTCACTTTCAGTTCAGAAATATATCCGATAATTCTCTCTACAGAGAAAAGTGCATTTTGGCGTTGCGAACATTACGTTTTGACTGAGAATAAGTTCGAGAGTACTTGGGAATACAAAATTTTCTCGGGCATTCTCGTGTAACTGGATGGAACAAGAGGGAGTTCTGATTGATGGCTCGATTCTGGATTGATTATGAACAAACGGGCCTGATCGAACAGAATTTCGTAGCTAGGATACATTTATCTTTGTTAGCTTGTCGCCGGGAAGTGACGTAAAAAATTGCCAGTTGCTGCTTCGGATTTATGCTCTATTTAGCGGGAAATTTTAGTAACGCCGAAAAGGCTTTTTAATTGAAACCATGAATGAATGCGTGATTTTACACTTTTCTTTCCGGTGATATTATTCAAAGGGGAAACCTGACAAACATATCTGGTAAATATCAGAGAAACATTTTTATTTTTATTTAATAATACGTACGATATCTTTTTTAATAATAGTGCAAAGAAAAGCGTATTCAGAGATGCTACAAAACAAGTTTTATTTAGATCTATTTAATATTGATTCTTCATATTTAACGAGTAAAAGTTTTTACAAATTTTAGCAATATTGACTAGTTTCGAATAAGAACTTATATCATGGATATAAGTTGTTCATTTCTAAGAAAACATGGACGATAAAAATTAATATATATATATATATATATATATATATATATATATATATATATATATATATATGGTATATTAACGTTAGCTATGATTAACAATCTCTCTTTAGATGACCAGTTGATATGGAGAGCAACTAAAAAATTCAAGAAACCGACACTACCAATTCCTCCAATAAAAAAACCTGATAAAAAATGGATGCAGAATGGCAATAAAAAAATCTAATGTGGTTGTAGAATGTTTAGAAATTATATTATTTAATCTTTGTAAATGGGTATATTTATTTAAAAAAACTCTTAAAAGGGCCACATCAATAAAACAAACGTTTTCGGACCACACAGTCCATCAATCGAAAGTTTTTAAAATCGAAAAATGTTAGGTCACAATGCCTGAGCCACCAAAATACTAGGGTAAAAACCCTTTAAATTACATTTAGTTATGAAATATTGTACATTGTGTTGTAAAATAACTGTGATGTTCAGTATTAAATTAAATTTGACTATAGGTAACACATGGCTCAATCGGGTTCCAGAGCCGGTGAGAGAGAACCTCTACACTCGGAGAACAGCGTGGAACTCAGTGAGTTTCACGCTGTTCTCCGAGTGTAGAGGTTCTCTCTCACCGGCTCTGGAACCCGATTGAGCCATGTGTTACCTCTAGTCAAATTTAATTTAATACTGAACATCACAGTTATTTTACAACACAATGTACAATATTTCATAACTAAATGTAATTTAAAGGGTTTTTACCCTAGTATTTTGGTGGCTCAGGCATTGTGACCTAACATTTTTCGATTTTAAAAACCTGATGATGGACTGTGTGGTCCGAAAACGTTTGTTTTATTGATGTGGCCCTTTTAAGGGTTTTTTAAATAAATATACTCATTTACAAAGATTAACCTCTTTTTGTTATACGTGGTATACATCCAGCTACAGGAATTTTTCCTTGTAGATTTTTTTTTATATTATTTAGTCCAAATTCAGGTCAAAACATAAATGATGCTGTAGTTACAAAATATCTAGATCCATTCTGTCAACTATTATCTCCAATAAAAGTATTCGTCCCATTCGAAATTGACAAAATAGTAATGATTACCAACTCTTACAAAGCTCCAGGATACAGCCCCCAGAAAAACAGTTCTCATGATCAATTTTTTTTTTATTAGAATGTTGCAGTTAAGCCATTTTCCAATCGAATGGAAATATGCTTATATTTTCATGATTAAAAAGTCAGTTAAATGGCCTACATAATCTTCTTCCTATCGTCCAATAAGCTTGTTGATATTTTGTCCTTGATATATATATATTATATATATATATATATATATATTATATATATATATATATGTAAATAATAAATCTTTTAGCAAATAGCTGCTATCGCTTTGTTGTATTTAATTTTCCAAATATATGGCCTAGGAGGACAAATTCATTAAACTTCCTGTGTTCGAATCGGTATCAATAAAGTGTTATGACTCATTTCGGCCTATCCCAGCCTCATCAGACACGTGGGCTGATACAAATTCAAACACGGAAAGTAGAACAAATGTCTCCTAAAGCTTCACCACTGCAGTGGTTTGCGAGCAGAGGCGCCACCTGCTTTGGCGGCCGTGAACGAAAACAATATAATCACATCGTTTTCTACCTCTGGGCTATGCGAAATGTGTAAAGAATAAATCTTTTAGCAAAAAGCTGCTATCGCTTTTTTGTATTAAATTGGCCAAATATATGGCCTAAGAGGACAAATTCATTAAACTTACTGTGTTCGAATCGGTATCAATAAAGTGTTATGAGTCATTTCGGCCTATCCCAGCCTCATCAGACACTTGAGCTGATACAAATTCAAACACGGAAAGTAGAACGAATGTCTCCTTAAGCGGGTGGAATGTCCTGAATGTCTAGAAATAATTATTTAATTATAACTTTGGAAGTATCATATTAAAGAACAAAGGGAGGTGTTAACATTCGGAAGTTGCTTATGCCACGGAGAATGTGTAAAGATATAAAAGGGTGAAGTTGTAGAAAGATCTAAACCGTCGAGAATAGAAGAGAGGGTTTGTGCAGATCTAGTGGTCTGAGAATGACGAATGAGATTATTTCTTTAAATAAGTAGTTGGTAGACTGGATTTTATAAATTGGCTGATAAGCTAATACATGTAACAGAAGAAGATGTTCTCTCCTTAACCAGAGTGACGGTTCATTAGCTTCACAGTACATACTTTCAGCTGGGCTAGATCTGAAGGCACCTAAAACCCGTATTGTGTACGGAGTCAAGAGCTTTCAGATGTGACTTGGAGACAGACACATAGACAAAACTGCTATAGTCTATTTTGGAGCGAATAATGGATCTGTAAACTGTAAGCAATACCTCTTCGTCAGCTACCCATTGGAAATGTGCTAAAATTTTTGGGATATTAATATTTTTTAAGCAGTGGTCTTTCGTTTGCTATATGTGTATATTCCAAGTAAGTCTGAAGTCGAAAGTCAGTCCTAAGACCTTATGATGATCAATAACATCTAGTAATACTCCGTTTTTTTGCTAAATTTCATGATTTTACTTTTTTTGAGATGAGAAGGAAAGCCCAATATGCTTTGCCCACTTTTTTATAATATTAATGGCGGTTTGCATTAGTCGACAGGTTGTTTTGATATTCTTTCCTTTGCAAAAGAGTACAATTTCATCAGCATATAATGCGGATTTGACTGGAAGAAGAATACTTTTGCACACATCATTAAATACTAAACTTAACAAAGTTGTGCTTATAACAGAACCTTATAATACTCCATTACGTTGAATACAAGTAGATGTTAGCTTTTTGTTTAAAATAACTGTTTTCACCAAGTCAGATTGTTGAAGATTTTGGAGTATTACAGGATATTGAACAGTGTCAAAGGCTCCTTCGACATAAAAAACACGTCAGCAATATTGGCCTATATGAATAAGATGAACTTTGTGTTTGGTTGTGAACTCTTTTAATTGGTATAATATATAATTCTCGCCACCACTTCGGAAAATTATAACTGTTCGAAATACCGTAAAACTTTAATAAAACGATAATGCAAGGACTCGATAATTTCTTTAAGCATATGAATGGAATCTCATCTGGACCAGATGCTGTGATTTTACACAAATCAAGTGCCGTCAATAGTTTCTCTAAGGTAAATGGTGTGTTAGTAGAATCTATTTCTTGTGCAGTTTTTATTGTGAAGGACTTTCCAGTTAATGTGCCTGATGATATATTAGGTGAGTATTGTTTTTTGGATTTTTGTTCAAATGTATCAGCCAGTAAATTGGCAATGTGTTGTGTGTCATTGATAACGATGTTTGATACGTTGAATACCAAAACTTGTCTTACGGCCCTGCATTTGTCATATTTTTGTCCATACATGGGCAGAAGGTGTGTTGGATTTTAGTGACGAAGTATATTCTCTCCAAGAAATTTTCTTGTTTTCTTTTAGCACGTGTTTTGCTTTGGCCTTAAAGTTTTTAAATTTAACCAGCTCAGCTGTTACGGGTTAACAAAAATTTTTATCTTGAAATATCATAGAAAGGGTTAGTAATAGTAGTACTAGTAGTACGAATAATATCTTTAATACTTAGTACAGTAATTAAAAAAAAATTCACAAATATGCAAAAGTATTTTGCATACAATCTGAGTTTAATTATAGCAATTAGTTCTTACTATAAAATTTATTCGAACTCATTTTCAAGATGTGTGAAATTGTATTCATAAAGTTACTGTTTACATACATAATAAAATATAAGGTTTTATAGACTTTACGATTATTCTAGCAGTTCAAATTCTATATTTTTTATTTAAGTTGTTTTAAGGTTTCAAGGTTTTGTATAAAAACGTGGTTTACGAGCAATTCAACAATACTCAGCTAATGAATTGTAGCTGAATTCCACCCTGCTTTTACGTCGAAATTTTTTGGGGCGATTTCCAATAATAGTGATATATTGGCACGATGTGGATCATAATGGTGGCCCATATATCACCTATCGGTCATCATTGGTACATTAAGGCACCTTACAACATCGCATTAGCGTGATAGTTACCGTTCACAGGCCCTGTTACCAACGGAACGTATGTGTTAGATTAACGGCGAGCTGGTCTCGTTGATAGGATTAAATGGAGAACTCATGTAAATCCCCGTGTTGAAAGAAGTAATCTCCGCTCGGTCATGGTGAAACACAAACTTTACAAGATTCTATTATGTACATCTATTTGTATTGTTGTATTGAGTGGAAATCTTGTCTGTATATTTACTATTGTTACGTGAACAAAAATGTAACACAATTTTTTTTTAATACAAAAAAAAAAATTAATAAAATTTGGGTTTTTCGGTTTACATATTTCCTTGTAGTCCAGAAAATGTTTTCACCTTGCAATTTTTTCCGAAAAGTTCGATTGACTTGAAAAGTTAATAAAAAATCATAACAAAAATGTACCTTTTGAAAAATAAATACCATGTTTTTTTTTAAATCTTCTTTAAGACTAATATACAGATTGAACGAAATAAATTCGGAACATACGAAATATTATGTATTTCGGCTCAATTCTGATGTAGGTGGTTGACCAACAAAAGGTTGTTAAATAATTATATTATAAAAATCCAATACTTCAGCGGGCTGCTGGATTCTGAAATCATAAAAATTGAAAGCTACACATAAATCTACGATTTTATTATACTGTCAAACCACTTATAGTCCAGGAAATGAAGCATTTCACCTCGCAATTTTTTCGTCCTGCGTGGATTGACTTGAAATTTTAACAGAAGGTAGATAATAATAGCTAATGATCAAGATCTATATCGAACCAAAGTGCGCCAAAGCCTTAGGGGTGGTTGCCACCCCATCTCGGGGGTGAAAATTTTTTTTTGCGTTTTAACTACACGTTTCGATTAAAAAAAGTGATTCTAAACAAAAACTGTTACATACTTTTTTTTTGTGAAACTGATATTTTCCAAGTTATTGGCGATTGAAAGTAAAAACTTTTAGACGAAAAAATCGACGTTTTTAATCGATTTTTCGCGAATAACTCGAAAATGGTGCATTTTATTAAACAAATTGTAGAGAACAAATTTGTAGCTTTTAAAAAGATAAATACAATTCATTATTTAAAATGTTTTTGCGATATAACAGGAACCGAAATACGGCCTATCAATGTTTAGCGGTTTTCTTCAAATGCCAAATTTAAAAGATTCAAAGTCAAATTTCGGGAAAATGATGCATTTTGGAAGAAAACTCACAGAATTTTTTTTTAAAGAGCATAAATAGACCGATCATAAAAAAAGACTCTAGCTTAAAAATTGAGTGAGTTATAATAAAAATAATGTCAATACCTTATTTTTTTTTCGAAAAAATAGATGAAAACAACCCCCTAACCACCCCCATAATTAAAATCGATCTTCACTCTTTTGCAATTCCCTTTGTACGTGTATTGTTAATACGTCCAAGAAGTTTGACCCATTTAAAATGCTTAGTTTTAGAAAAAGTACAACATAAAGCGAGAAACGATTTACAATTTCATAATTTTTACCCTTCTTTTTTAAATATCCCCGAAAATACTGAATATATGAAAAAAATAAAAATGTACTGAATTGTAGCTTTTTTATTGACTAAAATTTTCCGTTATTTAGATTTGTAGTACAATGAATATTTGGCGAGATATAGCCGTTTAAAGCATCGATTTACGATCAAGCACCATTTTTTTCGAGCCCTTTAAACACACCCCATTTAAAAACCAAGGTTTCCAAAAAGATTTAATTTACAGATCCTTGTAGCTCTTAAAAACCTATACAAAACCGTTTTTGAAGAAACACTTTATCGTTAAAAATGAAAGAAATATGTTAAAAAAAGCAATTATTTTTTTTTCCGGAAAATTCCATTAGTATGGTAAATACATTTCGGAGCATATTAATCTACAAAACCGGTATATTAGGTAGTGGGGGCGTTATACATTCGAAATTTTAAGCCTTGTTATTTTTGAAATCTCATACAACAGAATAAAACATCTGCTCATATGTCTATGGCTTGGCAATGAAAATATCAGAGCAACAGATTGGGGATGGTATTCCAAAGATGGTTTGTTATTACCCGTATGCATGAACAAACAACCTGCACCCGATGAACTTTTGTTGTTGTTCTTATAAATGTAAATAGTTTCAACTATTTATGTAAATGTATAAGAATATATGGTGCTTTTTATGTTGATAAATTTTTTTGTATTTAATTCTACCTTTTTTAATTTATATCTCTATTAAATTAGTTTATAAAAATTGCAATGTTATAAAGGGTGATATTCAAAAGTTGGAAAGTTGCAAAATTTTGGCAAAAAATTGTTTTCACCTATAGCACTCATAACAATTGATTTTTATGGGTTGAAAATGTATGAAATTGTATTTTAAAGTACAAAAAAATCAGTATTTAACTAATCCAAACCAAATTTCACCCATCTTAAAATTTGTAATGTTATTTTACAATTTTTGAAAATTAGGGGTAGTTTTTATCCCTAAGCATAATCAGGGTTAATCGGCTTGACATAAACTATAAAGCAGAGGGTGAGTTGAGCTTAATTCCAAATTTTTATCCAAATCGTTCAAAGGCGAAATCATTTTCTTCGCATTACTACTTTTTTTACATTAATCTCTAACAAGTGTCGCTTTTTAAGGGTTGAAATATGATGGAACTTTATTCAAAAGTACGAAACTATCATTATTTAATTAATTCAAACCAAATTTTACCCATATTTAGGTTTAATATGTTATTTTATAATTGTTGACAACTAGGGGTAGTTTTCACCCCTAAGAACAATCAGGGTACGTCGACATGACATAAACTATAAAGCAGTGGGTGAACTGAGCTTAAATCCAAATTTTTATCCAAATCGATCCAAAGCGAAATCATTTTATAAAATTAGTAATTTTTTACATTAATCTCTAACAAGGGATGCTTTTTAAGGGTTGAAATATGATGGAACTCTATTCAAAAGTATAAAATAATCATTATTTAACTAATTTAAACCAAATCTTAGCCATATTTAGGTTTAATATGTTATTTTATAATTTTTGACAATTAGGGGTAGTTTTCACCCCTAAAACCTTCTGTTAAAATTTTAACTCAATGCATGCAGGACGAAAAAATTGCGAAGTTTTAACTTTTTTCGAGCTTCATTTCCTGAACTATTATCGCTTCCTTTACGCAAACAACATTGTAACATTGTTGCGAGACAGATAGTGGAACGATATTTTATACAATTTCTATACCCAGGTATGGATTTATTTTTGTCCAAGTTTTATATTGGTCCACTATTTCAAATGCAGTTCAAACAGACATATATTAAATTGTATGATCCGTTTTATATTCGTTCAATCTGTATACCTTTGCTATACTTTATTATAAGTTAGATCTTCTTCGTCACTGCTTAACTTTGCAGTTTCAAGGTTGAATAACCGGAAAACTATGCATTTTTCAAACATAACTTATTAAAGCTGTCATTTTAAAGTTAAATCTGACAAACATTCTTTTCAACCTGTATATGGAACAAATATTTCTAGAGGCACTGGAAGACTACAACGAGGGAATCAAAATTAATGGCGTACTAATAAGTAATTTTCAATATGTAGATAATACTGTTATACTGACCGATAACATCAAAGATTTACAGATGATGACAGAAAGAAAACTAAATTTATGGTGATCAGTAAAAAGAACATTCAACATATCGACCTGAATATTGACGTCGAACGTATTGAATGAGTACACTGATTTAAATATCTGGGATATACAGTTAATGATAAGTGGGAGCTAGACGTAGAGATTAAGATCCGAATTAAAATAACAAGATCGAAATTCATCAAAATGATAAAGAACTTAAGCAACCGCAATCTCAGCGTGAACCTCTGATGGCGCGCCACGAAATGCAACGTACTCTCTACGCTACTTTACGAAGAAAAAGGGTGGACGTTAACAGAAGCAACTATGAAGAAGTTAGCAGCTCTAGAAATGTGGCTATATTGACGCATACTGGACAGACAGAGTGACCAACGAAGAGGTATTAAGACGAATGGCTATATAGGTGGAATTGTTAACATAACTACTAACTGCTAAAAGGGGGAAACCGTCATACGTGGGCCATGTTTTTCGTAATGATAAGTACAGTCTGCTTCAGCTTATCGTGTAAGGCAAGATTTGAAGGTAGAAGAGGTTTGGGCAGAAAGAAGAAATCCTGGCTGAGAAACTTGAGAGAATTCATGTAATTTTATTATTAATTTGAACAGACTATGTAATATTCTAGTTTATGGGATATTTCTAGAACATTTTGTTGGAATATTTTATGGAATATTCCTGAAACATTTTTATTGAAAATACTTTATGTAGTTTTGTGGGCCTAAACAGCTATCTTTAGGACCTCCTAGCATGCTTTGGAGCCGGCAACAGGACCTACCCACATAATCTGAAGTCCATACAGATTTAGAAGAAAGCAGCCCATTGATGCCACAAGTATCATTCAAATTTGTTTATTTTAAAGCATTAGGCAGGGTTGTAAATATTATTTTTTATGCGTTTAATAAATATGATTATTTCAATAATTGTTTTATTTGCTACCTGCTAAGAGTTTATTGTTTAATGACAAGACAAACTCACACTTGAGATACTAAGCTAGACAAGGCATAGAAGATAAGCTTCCATGGTTGATTGAGGTATTATTTTTATAATAGTATTTCAATTCTATTTGGTAGTTCTATCGCTATATGTTTTAAAATGTTTATTAGAAAGTTCAAAAGTATTAGAGGTTTATTAAAAAATATTCTGAAACTGATCTGATTACTGCTTGTTACGTAACTTAATTGTTTTAAATTGGGTATTTTTATTTTCAAATTAGGCAATAAGATATCATTAAGCTATTCCTAAACGGCTAGTGTCCGGCTCTGGTTACATTAAATGAAATGACAAATTTCACATCGGTGAGTCAATTATCGGCTATTTTTCTTGCCTTTATCCAGTCACAGAATGTGTTTGATTTAGTCAGATTCTTTAGAGTAACCACGCGTCTTTTCATTGGAAGGGTTCATCATTTTTATGGCAAATTTTATCGTCTTTTGTCTGGATTTTATTTGTTTTTTTACCATGGAAGTTCCACAAAGGACATTCTTTGAATTAATGGAACGGTCTTTTTGTACAAAAAAATGCTGAAATGAACATTCGTATGAAAAGCGCCAGAAAGGATTTGTAGGAAAATATTTGCCGTTGTCTTTATATGCATGTAAGGATTATATAAATTTTTTAAAGACAAATATTCCTTTGAAAACTATGGTTACAAGCATTTCATTACGCTAATGTGTTGTGGATAATGATGTATTTATTAAGCTAGGCGTAAAAATTGTTCTAAACCGGTAGTAGTATTTTGTATAGAAAAAAGCTACCTTCTCTATTAAAAATATGAAAATTTGGTAATATTATAGTTTATTTTTATGAACGAGAGAGTAATTAGCATAATTTTAACTGGTACCTTCGACCACTCCATGGGCGTGCTCTAAGATTAATTGAAAAATTACTTTGAATAATTGTAAAAAATAAATGAATTATTTCAGTGTTATAAAGTGTTATGTGTATGTAAACAAAAGTGACATCTTTTATCACACACTATATTAGAACTGACTGGCCTACATTAAAAAGAGTTTTAAAAAATTCACATTTTTTTTAATTTTTAAAAATTACAATAAAGAAAAATAGTTTTTAAAACCGTCTAAGGTATGTTAAATAGATGAATAAAAATATTAATATAAAACTTACAGCTACTTGTTACAAATCCAAATCAGATTCAGAAGATGAACTTTCAGAACCAAGATTTATAATAACTGGCTCGATCATTTTATCAGTAATATTGTCCAGCTTCCACATTTTTTCCTCTTCTTTAATAGTGTATGATTTAATGCCTTTTCCCAGTTTTCAGGTTTTACATTATTTACGGCCTCCAAAAACAACTGTTTAACATCATGAATTTTAAAAGTGGTATTTTTTCTTGAAACTTCACTCTTTATCTGTGCCCATACCAGTTCAATCGGGTTTAATTCACAATGATATGGTGGAGATCTAAGTACTGTCATTCCACGATTTTTGGCAATTTCATCAATTTCGTATTTTTTAAATTTTTCTTTATGAAGGGCACACAAGGAATAAAGTTCCTTTCTTATAGATCCGGGATGGTACGTAATATTTTTTGAACTCAGCCAATTCTGCAAGTCTTTTTTTAACCACTTGGTTGTGGGCAGTCCTTCTATAAGTCTGGAGTGATAACTTGCATTATCCATTACTATTACACAGTTCACTTAGGAAGAAGATCTATCATTTGTTCGAACCATTCTTGAAAGACATCAGCGTTCATGTCTTCATGGTAGTCACCGGTACGAGTTGATTCAAAAGTTAATAAACCACCTTAACAAAACCGTCTGAACTGCCAATGTGTACTATTATCAGCCTGCGTCCCTTTCCTGATGGTGGGTTTAAACCAGTAGATAAGTTATTTACAAAAGCGTGCCTTTGACTTGTAACAGTTTCATCCTGCCAAAATTTATTTGGTGTATGACCCTCGTTGATCCATGTTTCATCAAGATAATTTTTTCTTTTTTGGTTTCTCATTTCCTTTATGGTTCTTAGAAAATGTCTTCTCCATATGACAATATCGCTTCTTTCTAATAAAATAGACTTTCTGGGATTCTTTTTCCAGCGGAAGCCCTCTGAATTCTTTTAAAAGTTTCCATAACGTACTTCGATTCATTTCTGGGTAATCCTTATCATCTCGAACTGAGACAAGAACTTTATCAAATGTTGGAAATTCTTGTCTAAAGAAGAATTCATGCACTTTTCGTCGAAGTCCTTCTTTAAAATGATATTCTATTTGAAATTTTGGTTTCCCTGGAGCATTAAGTGGCATTTGAAAACTACCACATTTCTCTTCTTTAATAACTCTGTAAATCGTAGATTTCCCAACACCAAGTGTACTGCTAATTAACTCAACGGTCTCATCAACACTTTCACATAAACGTTTGTCTGTAAATGATTTAAAACAATTAAATATTAATGTTTTTTCATTAACTGTTAAAGGACCAATTTTTCGGCGTTTACACGGCACTTCCAAATTTTCCTAAATGTATACACAATAAACTGACTATGAAGTACTACTTTAGTGAACTGTTAAGAATTTTCAATACGCCACTTGGACCTTCCTACAAAATGGAAAAAACCCACTATCACATTTTCTGTGGAATAAGTTTAGAAGGTAATTATCTAGTCAATTACTGTCGTAGATTCCTGGAATTAAAGAATTAAATGTTTGATTGTTGAAACCCTTACTTCGTGGAATGCACTCATTTCAGATAAAATAAAACGTTTTATTTTATCTAAAGAATTAAACTTTATTTTGCAAATAGGTAGGTACTTATTAAACTTTTATTGGTTATATATAACCAATAAAATAAACATCTTACATTTCTTGCAAATTCATTAGTACCTGTTAACCTCCATCACTCCGACACTGGCAACCTTATTTAGGGATTAGTAACCCTCACAACTATTGTATTCTATTCTGCTCCAACCTTTAACCTGGTGGTCATACTCAATTTAAAATTGTTTTCCTATATACTTCTGTAAACTTGTTGACAAATATCTGTTTTTCATTGAGTCACCCGTATCAACAGTTTAGGGATTTGCATACATAATTTATTGTTTTATTACTCTCTCATACATAAAAATACACTATAATTGATAACTAAAATATTTTATTGCTTTTCAAACTTATTATAATCTACTGTTAAATCGTAATTTAGAAGCATTAGGTAATATTTATAATAATTATATGCTAGAGTAAAGTGTCCTAATCCCGGATACTTTTTTTTTGAACCCTAATATTAGTTTGAATACGTCAATTAATTTATAAATATTTTAGAGTAAAACAAGTAATAGACTATAGATAATCATTTATTGAACGAAAATAAATCATTTCTATGAAGTAAAAAATAAAACTTAAATTTTTATAAAAACCGGTGAGTTAAGAATGACAAAAAAAATGTTCCTGATATTGGATATTAGGATAACGGGATAAAATTAGCAATAAAGGCAGAAATCACAAATATATGTGTCTTTTTTGTCTACATTGGTTCAGTCGGTGTAAGCCCACTTAAAACACTTTAAGCACTAAATCCAGTGTTCGCCAGAGGTATCTTTAGAGAAGAGTCCAGTACAAAACATAAATTCTGCTTGCTCTTCCCCAATGTCAAACTCCATGTCAGAATCATCATCTAAAATAAATTCTTCATCTTCTTCAAATAATCTATAAGCTTCCTCTTTCTAAGCACTTTTCCTTTTAAACTTAGTTGTCACTGTCTTCTTAACAATAGATTTTTCATTATTTTTATTGTTTTCTTAAAATGCTCACATTTGTCTATTTTTAATTTCGTAATTCCCTTGATGATCTGAAAAGGACTGCCGGGAAAAATTGGCTACAAGTAGCGTACAATAAAAACCAATGGAAAGGAAGACTTGAAGAGGCTTATGTTCAGATGTGGACGTGAATGGCTAAACGAAGAAGAAGAAGAAGAATTCCCTTTGATATAGTTTTATTTCTCTTCTGTTCAGACAAACTACTTTCTAAGGCATCTTTGTATGGTGTACCCGTAATCAAGGCAGCAGATCTTTTCTGGACTTTCTTTCTTTAACCCTAGAACACTAACCATTCGTAAAATATACGAACGCCGATTGTTTTCTTAAGAATTGGCAACCTTGCATGAATTTTGGAAGCATAGGTATATGAGTAGCTTCGTTATTCAGTCTGCCTAGTACATTCACGGTGTAGTTGTCTTTTTTTGTGCAGTCGTTACCCGCAAGATCTCAGTTGCTTCGTAAATTTTACGAAAGGTTAGTGTTAACGTAAGTTTTTTTATTTTGGTATTATTATTTTCTTTTGTCATTTACAGACAATTTAATTAAAAAATGGCTAGAAAATTTGAAGATAAAAGGCCCTTAACCCAATTAGAATTGGAATTGGAAGCCGAAAAAATATTGATGGGTGAATTTGATGATGAGAGTCTACAATCAAATGAAGAAACTTCTAGTTATTCAGAAAGTGAAGACAGAGTACAAAATTTCAGCCCGTCTGAATCTGAGTACGAGCCAGAATTTTCTGGTGACGAAAGCAGCGATTTTGAGCATAGCAGTCCTAAAACGAAAAAAAAGAAAGTCTAATAACTGCTCTACCTCTGTTTCTATGCCTAGTAGTTCATGTAGAGTTCAATATGAGATTTCTTCTGTGGAAACCGACATTCAACAAGAACATTCATTTCAACAAATTATAACTCAGCCTCATCAAAACGAAAAAGGTAATCAAGAAGTGTGTTTTCAACAAGTGGAAGAGCGAGAAACCGAAGACATTGTGGACGAATCTGATCCTCATACTTCCAATTTGACTACAAGTCTCAAAGGCAAAAATGGTCATCGCTGGTGTACTGTATCTAATCTTCGGAAACGTACCACCAAAAGGAATATTTTGCATATTGTTCAAGGGCCATCTGGACAGGCAAAAGATGCTAATACACCATTAGATGTATTTCAGTGTTTGATGAATGATTCTATGTACGAAAAAATTCTGTTGCACACCAATACTCAAATCAGCCTAAAATCTAAAAATTTTAAAGTTGCTAAACATACTAATTCTCTCGTAACAAGGGATGAATTAAATGCTCTTGTTGGACTACTTATATTTTCTGGAGCACAAAAAGATAATCATCTTCACAGTAGAGAGATGTTTGATTCCAAAATGTCTGGCTCCGTTTATAGAGCAACAATGAGCTGCGAAAGATTTGATTTTCTTCTACATAATCTTAGTTCGATAATAAAGCCACAAGAACTGAAAGAAGAAAGATTTTAGATAGAGTATGACACACCTATTACGAGAGTTATTAGCTTTAGGGCCGGTGCCCTTTCAAGATGTATATCCGAATAAGCCGGCCAAGTACGGAATTAAAATTGTGATGACTTGCGACGCGGGTACCAAGTACATGTTGAACGCAGACCCTATCTCGCAAACATACGCACACAAATGGGGAATCTCTAGGAGAATACTATGTTAAAAAGTTGACTGAAACTATTTACGGAAGTTACCGAAACGTCACAATGGACAATTGGTTCACTTCAGTGAACCTTGCTGATACTCTTTTGAAGCCTCCTTACAACCTTACAATTATTGGTACTTTGCGGCAAAATAAACGAGAGATACCTCCTGAAATGATTAATCTTAAAAACAGAGAAATCGGAAATTCAAAATTTTGCTTTGACCGAGAGAAGACGTTAGTGTCCTATAAATCCAAAAAGAACAAAACCGTTCTAGTATTGTCAACAATGCACGAAGGCTCAGTTGTTTGTCCAACTACTAAAAAACCCGAAATAATATTGCACTATAACCAAACAAAGGGTGGTGTGGACACTTTTGACCAAATGTGTGGCCATCGAAGTTGCTCCCGAAAACTCGAAGATGGCCGCTGTGTATATTCTATGGTATGATCAACATAGCGTGTATAAACTCTTGGATTATATATAATCATAATTTATCAAGAAATAATCAGGAGCCAATAACAAGAAAGGCTTTTATGTTAAATCTCCATCAAGAACTCACAAGATTATGGCTTGAAAAGCGTTTTGCGATGCCGACTTTGCAACGCTCGGTGAAGCTTCTGATTAGTGATTTAATTAAAATTCCTTTGGAAGTTACTGAGGACAATCAACCTTCTAACAAACGTACTACATGTTACATCTGTCCCTCCAAAAAAAGAAGAATGACGTCACTTCATTGCAATCACTGCAAACGAGCATTTTGCGCAGAACACCGTGCTCGTTGTTGCGCTACCTGTGACGTAGATGCATAAATTTTGAAATTTTTTTGTACAATTTAGATATAAAAATGTTCCTTTGTTCCTTTAAAAAATTAATTAAAATATCATCTTAATTTTTTGTTTTACTTTTTTGGAGTTGAAAAAAAATCGTAAATATCACGAATGGTTAGTGTCTACGGGAGTGGAAATTAAGGTTAGTGTTCTAGGGTTAATACTAGACTTGTAAAATGAAATGGTGAGTAAAGGGGGTAATATCTTGTGGCCGCACTGTTAAATCTGTATTATTAGAAATGTTCTTACATAATAAATCTTCCACAAATTTGGATACATCAATCCTTCTTGGAGGAGTTACATGCTTCGGAGGAGTTACTTGGTTTTCTCATTCAGCTTCTGGTACATTTGGAACTGGAACTCGGTCACCTTCCGCTTGATGGTGAAGGGCAAAGTGGTGTTTTTGAAAAAATATATTTACTAAATGGGCAGGTACCTCTCTTTTGAAAACAATTTATAGCAATTTCAGCTGTAGCACATCTTACATAAGCTCTTCCAAGCAATTCCCACACTTTATAGCAGGTGACTACTCTTCCAGGGTTGTTCTTTAGCCTATTTTTAATTTAGGGCCCCATGAAAAGAAGGTCCAGTGGCTGCATTTTGTGGGTAGAATGCGGCGGCAGACTAAGAATAACCACATGGTTTTGGCGCGCCAAATTTTTCGATTCAATGTTCCGTGTGTCGGAGAAGTGACCATCTAATATTATTACAACTGGATCAGCTTTACTTGGTTTTACGTGGTTAATAAAATGTTGTAACCAATTGGTGAAAATGTGACTTTGAATCCAATCAGATACATGGAAGGTAGCTATTGTCCCTGGTGGAATGCTGTTAAGCAATTCTGCCTTCATATGTTTTCGGGAAATATGACAATAGGGGGCACAAAACCACCAGCAGCATTCATACATGTAACTTCAGTCACTAGTGATCCTCTTTCCGCAGAAGTAACGGCCCCTACCTGCTTCTGACCTTTTAAGGTGATTATTTTGGTATGCTTTGATTGTACAGACGTTATACATGTCTCATATACATTATAGATTCGACAGGGAGTAAGTTTCATCTTCTCCATCGCAGGCTCCAATATTTAAAAAAATATATTTACTGTGGAAACCCTGTGGTTTCCTAAACGTTAGTTCAGAATGCCTCTTTTAAAATGAACGCAACCATTTTGTAACCTCCTTTTTTCTGATTAGTTTAGAACGGATGTTTTAAATTGTTCGGAATAGCTAATTGAAAGAGTAATCTTCATATATCAGAAGATCGCAGTCCGTAAAATCTTCTATCCATTTCTAGGCAATAATCGACAAAATCAGCTTCAATTTTGTTGGAAAACAGTGCGGGACGTCCCATATTGGTTTTAGTAAGTTCGTCAGGTTCGGCAGTTCGAGTCAAGTAAATTGAAGACATGATACAATGCATCAAATGCCGTACATGGAGCAACGAACTTTGTGCTGGAGTTCAACCTAGAATTCATCCTTTTTCTTGTATGGTACAATAAACGCAACTAGGTTTCTAAATTGTACCACTTGCAACCTACCAGGAAAAAATACTTTTTTAATAGTAAAATCAACGATATTAAGTTCAAAAACAAAACTTATATGGTGACAAATATCATATGTGTGTAAATGTTTATTTTTTATTCTAATACATCGTTTAGTTATATATTATTTAAATTAAAATTCCAAATATATTAAGTGGTACAATATTGGTAACTTCCCCTAATAAACATTTATTAAGAACAATAAATATGTCTACATTTGTTAATTTGTCAAAGTCCTTTTTTGTTTTGTACATATCGTCAATAACATCACGAATACCACTAATATTCAACTGTTCTGTATTAGTTTTAGTCTTTGTGGAAGACCGTTTTTTAGGTGATAGCAAAAGCTTTAGCTAAGAATTTTTAGAATTGTCTGTATTATTTAAGTCACTGCGATACTCCAATTACAAATTTTAGATGGCAATATGTAACGATCAAAACGTTACATTTTTGTTCTTATTCATTTCAAAGTACTTTTCATTATTTTCTGCTTGTACTATTTGATTCTCGTTAACAATAACTTTTTTTTCCTTTGTTGTTATTCATATATTTCATTTCAATATTTTCCTTAAATTATTAATTGCAATTGCTAATTCGTGAGTTTTGGCAACATCAGAGAATTCCGAATCGGCATGCAGGTCTTAGAGAGAAGAGCTTTCATGACAAAACTCGTGCCATGACAAATTTTATATCGGCTTTGTTTTTCCAGCCACATTGGTTTTGATTTAAGAAACTCCACATGGTTTTGGTTTAGGGGCATGGTTTTGATGCATGCTCTTATAGAAGTTAAGCTAAGTTTCTTTTGTTCTTTGATTTGTGTATAGATGCTTAATTCTCTGTTGTCAGGACCTCAATTTTTAATTGTTATTAAATTTTAATTTATTATTTTCTAAATTTATCAATTAATAAAGAGATGAGTTAAAACTTATTTTATTAATAATTCGGATTTCTCCAAAATTAATTAGTTTATTCCGAACAACACGTCTGAGGAGTTTTAATGTGCAATGGACGAGCTTTTTGATCGAATAAAAGTTCGATATAGGGCAACCAAAAAATAGCTTTTTTAAATTTATAATCCAACTAATAATATTATTTACTACCGATGTTACGCTTATAAATGTATCTAAAATTGTGTCATCATCTACATTTTATTTTCAGTTGGGATTTAACTAGTGGGATTTGTAATAAAGCTTTATAGTTGTTACCTCCACTAACAGTTTCGCAAATAATTTGAACGCCAGCTGCCGCATGAGTGCTGTATTGTAACCTATTACTTTGGTTTTCCCACATTTATATTTGGAATCGTAGTATCACCGGTATCGAATTGTGTAATGAATGATCTATTTAACGCTAGTTGTGGGCGTTGTAGTGTTTCAATAGATACTTTATAATCTATAAATTAATATGTTTAAATAATAAGAACGAAGACGATTCGTACCAAAAGGATTAAATTAGCAGTCTCTATTTTAAACAACAATTTGCAACCGACTGGCACTTGACTGAAGTCTGTTAATATTTAGGAAAGTGGTGCTTGTCTATAGTTTTTAAAGACTCTACCATATTTATCTTAACATCTTGATAAAGTGTAACAGCCGAGAAAAAATTGACTAGTATGTAGCTTTTATAAATACAAGAAATATCATGGAAACTTTTAAATACCCTTCTTCTTAGGTGTCTTTCCCATTACTAAAGGTTGGCTATAACTACAGCAAATTGCTCTCTATCTTGAGCTGTTCTTAGTATCAAATATGTGTCCATGCCTGTCCAGTCTCTTACATTCTTTAACCAGACTTTGTAACGCTATATTTTGCTTACCTCAGGGTAAGAACATGGGGGACAGAAACTAAGGGGTTAAGAAGGAGCAAACAAAATACTGAGCTGGGTCGTGGATAAGTTGAAACAAATGGGGTCAGATTAGAGTAACTACAAAAAGAAACAAAGGGTTTCTCCCTTTGTTTACATAAACCTTCTAGAACAAAAACGAACAAATGTGAAAGACAAGAATTACCTCTAGCTATTTTTTTATTTGGACGCCATTTCGAGAAAACTTCCTGCTGGAAAAGAAAAATTCTTCTTTCCTAAAATCAAGAATACACACAAGGGTTAGGAGACTTTTCAAAATTAAAATAAAAAATATGTATCAGAGAAATAAATCAAACGTTTTATTTTTCTCTCAAACAAACAGTTATCAAAAATACAAATTGCACAAAAAACATACTATATGACATAATACAGAATTAAATTAACAAAAACCTACGTGTTTATCTATTTACAAAATAGATTGCTACAAAAATTTTCGAAATGGTTCCTATGAGTTATTTATTAATGTGGCCAAGATTATTTAAAATTATGGACATCCTTGTAAATGAAAATATCGCAAAATTTAATCTTTTCTATGAAACATCTTTTCTATATAATAATCAAATTAAAATATTTTTTTACAACATCAGATTAGAGCCAAACTGTCATATGTCAATACAACATTTTAAGACAGAATAAAATTGACAGTTTAAAACCACGCCTTAGTATAATATATAACTTATTAAAAAAATGTCTATTTTACTTGGAAATATTAGTATATTGAATGTTACTTTAATTTTATACTTAAACTTTTGAAAAACTTGCTACATCTCTGGGATTGAAGATAAGTACCTGGACAAATTCTCAAACAGGAACAAAGGAAAGCATTTCTATTATCTGTAAACGACGATTTAAGATGTAAATGAGGTTGGAGTAAGCAGACAAATAAAACGAAGCCGGCGGCACACCCTATATATGTAATCTCAAAATTTCATCAGCCTCCGGTACACTGCACAAATCTTATGATGATTATTCTGTTCTAAAATGCCATTTTTACAAAGTGTATTATCACCTGATGGTCTTAAGACATTTTACATAAAGAATTGTCTCTTGATTCAAAGTCGCCAAAAGTCTTAATCGTTCGAATGCTCCTGCTTGACTCACTATGTACGTTAGATTGTACAAATCCCTACGCAAGTTAAATTCCACTCACGTCTTGGTAAAAAATTGCGCTTACAAACCTAAACAAACAATAATACCCCTCGATACTCGATAGTAACATCGAACCGACAACAAAAAATCTTGAAATATTCACTTTTTAATTGGCTAGAAATAACACGTATTATATTAATTATTTTAACGTCCTAGTTTTAACTGGAAATTTTAACCTCACAATATATACAGAGAATTGGGGATTTGAATGTATACAAAACTTGATATTAAGAATCTCAACTTAAAATGCCATAATATATTGATCCGATAGTCCATGTTTCTACTCCGTATAGCAATATGAAATAAATAAACGTTTTTACGAATAGGTATTGGATATTCAACGATAACTTGAAGAGAATAAACAGGAGTTTATTAGGAATTGTTTCATTCGGTCCTAGCATATTCTATACGAGCACATATTTCGATCTCGTAGTCAAGATCGTTTGTTATCCAGCAACCAAGATACTAAAATTTTTGTACTGGTTCTATATGTTGTTTGTTATAGATACGAATATTAATGTCGATATTTGGTGCACGTGTAACAGCCATAGTCTGGATATAATTTAACAAATTCTAGAGAATATTTAAGGAATATTTTTTTTTACTTACAAAAATTTTTATAAATAATAAACGACTCTGTGAGTGGCTTGCTTGAAACGCCTGTTTGCTTACTTAGCAAATCTGAGCATGTCAACAGAAATATTGGAAAATATGGGTTCTGAAATCCAAACAGATATACTGGCTATAAGTGACTGTAATCAGGCCAATGAATACATATGGCGCACTAATATCGTAATCTAAATGCAAACAAAAGACTGTCAAGAGAAGCTGAATAAGCTATAAAGACAATCATGCTTAATTATAACAGTAGCGATGTTGACTATTTTAACTGCCACCATGGAGATCATCCTTGACCTCTTTCCATTACATATTCGTCAAATATTTTTCGTAACCATGTCACACCACAGATTTACGCAAATTTATTTTTGTTTAAGTACCATCTCAGCGACAAAGGTTGGCAACCATCATGGCTATTCTGACCCTCGAGGCAGCTGCTTTAAACAATTGCCTTGAACTGCAACTAAACCACTTTCTCAGGTTCTTCAACCAGAAAACGCGTCTTTTTTCTACGCTTCTCTTATCCTCTATTTTTTCCTTGAAATATAAGTCTCAGGATGTTGTATCTTTCGCTTCTTATCTACACTATCTACCCATGGAATTCTTGGCAATCTTCTAAATGTCCACATTTCAAACGCGTTAAGTCGATTTATTGTATTCGATAAAATTTCTAGTTGGATGCAACTAGATGATAAAGATATAAAATTAGAGAAAACAACAAATAAAATATTACCTGTATGAGACATATTTGAACTTTTTCCAAAAAAAAAACTGTCAAATGGATTACAACCCGAGATCAAACATGACATTTAACGAGCAACTGGTACTTTGAATTACAATAGACAATTTGGTCTCTTGGAGTAGTTGGCTGAAGAGTTAACAGATATTAAAAGAAAATAAAGCTTTAGTTCCTAAAGAATCCTTGCCCCAATCGCAACTTTTTGTACATTCTTATATTTTTAACATTGAGAAATCATATGATTTATACCTGGCGAAATCAAATTCAAATTTTCTCCACTGTGCTTTCTAAAACTTGCAAAGCTAACAGCTTGATTAATTACTTGGCAAGGGAAATAAAGATTGCATTCCACATCTCGATTTCAAATTTTTCCACTGTGCTTACCAGATAGAAATCATATGATCTCTCTTTTTGTTATTAGATGGCGTAGTTACGTCCATATATAGTTATTTTATTACTATTGTCTAAGACGGGAATAGATTTTGTTTAGATCCATAAAGGTGGCTATACCGCTCTGAAGAGAGAGGTCGAAATAAGTATGAGCGGTTTGCCGCCGCTCTATATTGAAAAAAAAAATCTAGTACCGTCTTTATATATTATATTTTTGTATATTAGTTAAAAGGTCGGTCAGATAGCTCAGCGGGCTGTGCGGCTGCCTCTCATTCGCTTCACTGTCGAATGGTTTAGTTGATGTGGGATCGAGCCCAAGCTCGGTGTACAGAAAACAAAAAGTCTAACGCAGCAGTTTAAAATTCTAGATGAATCTGCGGCTTAGACTAGGATATGCTGGGATCTGATCGGCCTATGGTGGAGCAATACGGCAAGAGATAAGGGCTTGCGGCTCGGTGATACTCCTCCATAGATCCCTACCGAACAGGCGTAACGCCTAAAAAACCGGATATATATATTAGTTAAAAGTTAGTCATATACTCTATAGTTAAAAAAATAGAGGCGATACATTGCTGTCTTCTTGACATCGCGATGAAATCGATTTAAAAAAAAAACACACAAAAAAAAGGAGATAATTTTTCACTACAATACCATCACGGACACAATTGATACCATAGATAAGATTGTTATTGAATATAGCTATAACAGATAATCCAATAGATTCTCTTTATAAATGTTATATGCGGCCATTGTTTTATGGAAATAACGGTACCAAATTTGGAAATCTATTGTTTTTTTAATTGGGAGAAGAACTAGTGAAACTAGACTAATACATGACTGTGTCGGTTGGCCGATAGAACTGGTCTTTTTAAACAAGGCATTTGATTAACGAATGATTTTTTACGATCCGTAAGCTAATTTTCGAAACCAAATTCATATTTTTGCTTTAATGTGTGCCTTCTAAGAATTAGAAGGCAAAACAGACGTTAATAAAGATGTTATTAGAGACATGAGGAATCTAAAATTTGCATTCCACGACATATCTCCTCAATTAAGCAAAAATCCTTAGCGAATTGGTTTCTTGTACTCGTACAGAGTAAATTGAAATAAAAATGAAAAGACAGTTCACAGCGACTGTGAAAGCCGTTCGAAAGAGCGGCCATTGGCCGATTAGGCCAAAATACGTATATAGCGGATACACAGGCGCACTATACGTGATTTTAAATCTTAACTGTCTTTTCCTTTTTATTCCGATATACTCTGTACGAGTACTAAAAACCAATTCGCTAAGGATTTTTGCTTAGTTAAGGAGATATGTTGTGAAATACAAATTTTGGATTCTCTATATCTCTAAGATCATCTTTATCAACTGTCTGTTTTGCCTTGCAATTCTTAGAAGGCACAGATTAAAGCAAAAATTGAATTTGGTTTCGAAAATTAGAGTACAGATTATATATCAGATGTCGCTACTTGCGTCCATTCGAAGCCATGTGGCTTCCTAAGACAGAATAGATTTATTTTCACGTTCAGAGCGACTATCATAGCCGTCCTGAAGAGGTCTATTAAGCCGAAATACGAATAAGCGGATACACAAATGCACTATATATGAATTAAATCTTAACTGTCTTCTTCCTCTTAGTTTTTACCAGTTGGCGTTAGTGTCATTGTTAACAACGATGTATAAATAAATTGTCTATTTATTGCAACATTATTTTGACAACCGTTAAATTGTTTGATTGTATCTGGTTTTTTGTCAACGTAATCTTTAGCTAAACTATACGGAAAGAATCAAAACTAGCAAAAGCATATTAATATTTTAACATACGGTACCTACATATTATAACAAATACAAAGTAACGGAAAAATATGTCGTACATTTTACCGCACTATTATCGAAACTGTTAAACCTAAAAAAACAAATATCTTCTGAGTCGTAAACTAGAGAACCGGGCAATTTGGAGACGAGGTTTTTATCAGAACGCTAATCAATAGCAGCAGCTATATATCACCCATCTCTTGATATGCTGCTTTTTAATTTATGGTTAAAAAAGGAAAACTATATTTCCGTAAAGAGCAGTTTACGGCAATTTTATTCGTTTCGTGTTGTAAAAAACTGAATTTTATATAAACTTTTTCGGCGAAACATAAATTTTTATGAGGAGTCGAAGATCGTTTCAAACTCTATTGACGCCAAACCTTTGTTTTTATCTTATATAGTATGAATTAAGTCAAATAAATAATTTTGTATTTAAATAAAAACATCTATGATAGTAATTTAGCTATTATACATTTTACAAATTTTTTTTTCTTCCTTTTTTTCTGTTAATGGCACTGGCAAAGCCTAAAAGGCAAGTCATATTTTCTCAAAGTTTTATCATATTGTTTACAATATGTACAATGTTAACAAACAGGTTATAGAATTAAATACTGTTGATAACTGTCCTGTAACAATATTTACTTCTAATTGTATCATAATTTTATATTTTATCATTATCTTTTACGTATATTTACGAATTAAATATTTCTCTGTTTCTACAAATCGATATTTAATATGACTTTTATGTAGCAATATTATTCACTGTTTTATGCCGACAGCCTCATCCGCAACGAAAATTTATTATTTTGTATTTCCTGTAATGACTTAGCAGCTTCCCCTTTTATTATGTTCAGGATATACTTACTCATGTTATTTACCTAAAATATGGCTGCTACCAATGTGTTGAATATACAAATAAATCCCATTTCAAAATAATCTTTATGGAGTGGGATAAGTCTGTATTACAAATGAAAGCAATTGCTACTTATAAATAAGTAGTTGTTGTAGAAGGTTACTTTTCGTCAAACAGCGTCAGATTTAAAAAAAATTAATATGACGTTGTACTTTGCTTGCACTTCTTCTAAGTATTATAGAAAAAAATATGGAAATATTTGATATTATATATATTTGATTTTAATTCTGTTATTTAGAAATTATAAAATCATAGTATCCATCGATAATATGTTACTGATTTACTAATACGAGTAATATTTTCCATTTTAATAACTTTCTCTTTTAATATGGGTAACCAGATCCTACTACATTCTACCGAGGAATTTGTTACACAATTGGTTTCATTTAACATAATTAGAGCCGCTTCTTTGATTTTTATCTTTTTACCATCTGTTTCTTTTAGAACTAAACTTTAATCGTTTTATTGAACCCTATGTTCATTTTCCCATGCGTGTTTACATATTAGAGATCTATCAAATTGTCTATTGATAAGATAAGATTAATGTTTTCTTATTCTAAAATTTAATGACCTTGACGTTTCACCTATATAAAACTGATTGCATTCACAAGGTATTTTATAAATACAATTCTTTGTTCTTTTTTGTTTATTGTTGGTTTACTCTTAGGTAAAGAGAAAAACTTATTTTTACTTAACTTATTTTAAGCCACTAGTTGTGGCTTATTCTCATTAAAATAGTAATTAAAATCTAATAAGCAATAAACTTATTTGAGCCATATAAATCACTATTTTTAGTCGGGATTGATCCATACTACTAAAGAAGGGCAATGAGCTTCTAAATGAAAAAACCAAGACGAGAATAATTTAGCTAAATCTGCCGTTTTGTTAAAATTTGACTGTATAAGACGTAGATATTCATAGCTAAAAAAATTGTAACCCAAACTTGCAGTATTTATAAAATCAAAGTAATATAGCTTATAACCGACCAAAATGAAATTGCTGAACTATTCGCCAGTGAATTTGAGACCAATTCAAGTAACGAAAACTATCCACCGGACTTTAAGCTTAAGAAAGAAAGCGCAGAGAAAACAAAGTTGGAGTACCACTCTCACGAGTCTAATATACTTCATGTACCGATTACAATGCAAGAACTCAAGGATGCCCTAATGTCAAGTAAAAATTCCGCTCCAGGTCCAGATGGTATACCATTAATTTTTTTGTTAAACGTACCAAAATATGGAAGGTCTTGGCTATTAAAATTGTACAATTTTATTTGGACAAATCAGGTTTTTCCATCTGTATGGTCAGACAGCATTATAATTCCTCTGATCAAACCCAACAAAGACAGAACAAATATAGACTCGTACCGTCCTATATCACTCACTAATGTAGCATGCAAAGTTCTAGAAAAAATTATAACCAAAAGACTGTTGTGGTACTTAGAACAAGAAAAACTTTTAATTCCTCAGCAAAGTGGCTTCCGTCAAAATAGATCATGCGTAGACAACTTAGTAGATTTAGAGTCAGAGATACACGAAGGTTTTGCAAATAATCAAGAGACCATCGCAGTATTCTTCGATATCACCAAGGCATACGACACGGTTTGGATATTTAATATTATATCAAAATTTATACAAATGGGGAATCAGGGATAATATGCTAAGATTCATAGAAAACTTTCTTCAGTCAAGAGCTTTCTCTGTTCGCGCCGATAATTCCACTTCATCAAAAAAAATTCAGAAAAACGGAACACCTCAGGGGTCAGTTATGAGCCCAACTCTTTTTCTCGTGGCTATCAACGATATACTGGATCACTGCTCCCCGCTAGTTAAGGGAAGACTATATGCCGACGATCTGGTTCTATTTGCAAAGGGCAAGAATATGAGAATGATTCAAAAACACTTACAAGAATCTATTTATAAATTAGAGATATGGTCAATGTCAGTAGGCGTGCAATTCTCCCCACTAAAAACAAAATGCATGCTTTTCTCAAGAAGGCACCGGCCACAGAGAACATCTTTAAAACTGTATGGCGAGCCGCTCAAATTCTCAGAAAAAATTAATTTTCTCGGAATGGTATTTGACCAAAAACTAACATGGAAACAACATATTTTAGAAATAAAAAAGTCTTGCCAAAATGGATTAAATGTAATGAAAACATTATCAAATAAAAAATGGGGATCCGACGAAACCACGTTATTAAATATTTATAAGTCACTCGTTAGATCAAAAATAGATTATGGGGCTATTGTGTATGCCTCCGCTAAAAAACATGTTACCAAGCAACTTGAAGTCATTCAGAACACAGCACTTCGCATTGCCATAGGTGTATTTAGAACCACACCAGTTAAGAATCTCCAATGCCTCACAGGAGAGCCACCTCTTAATCTACGAAGAAATTATTTATGCCTTTCGTATGCAGCATCAGTCGCCAGCAACAAATTCCACCCAGTATTTCAAAATGCATTTACGGACCGTTACCTAGAAGCTTATAACAAAAGTAGGTTCGATCCACCATTCTACGAAAGAGTTCGAAGAAATTTAAAAGATCTACAACTCCAAATTTCTGACCTCTTTCCTTCAAATGTAAAAACTCCACCTCCCTGGTTAATCATGATTCCCGAAATCAATACGACGCTACTCCAATATAACAAATCAGATACATCACCCACTGTAATCCGACAGTCATGTTTAAAGGAACTCGAGACTTACGGGAAAAGCTTTTGCATTTATACAGATGCCTCCAAATCTGCAAATGACGTAGGAGCAGCATTTGTCACTCCATATTCCTCTTCCAATTTAAATTAATGCCAGCCACTTCTATATACACAGCAGAATTATATGCAATATTACAAGCCCTCATTCATATCAAAAGTACAAACCATTCTTCTTCCGTCATTATCACAGATTCTCTAAACTCCTTAACAACAATCGGTCAACTATATACTAAGAACCCTATAGCCTTACTTGTCAAGAAAGAACTTGCTGCCTTACAAGAATCTGGTTCAGAAGTCAAATTTATGTGGGTTCCATCTCACACGGGAATACAAGGTAATGAAAACGCAGACCTCCAAGCAAGAGAAGCTACCAAAAATGATCAAGCTATAATAGTGTCAAAGACTATCTGCAGTGATATAAAACAGTTCGTTAAAGAAAAAGTGATTAGTGCGTGGCAAAATAAGTGGAACTTATCGGAATCTAAATTAAAAGAAATTAAATCGACAGTGAAACCGTGGCGCCTAGTAAACTTAAAAAGAGCTGACCAAGTCAAAATTTCTCGACTTCGATTAGGTCATACCAATATTACTCATAAGCACCTAATAAGTAAAGAAGACATTCCAGTGTGTGATTACTGTCAAGTCAATATTACTGTTAAACATCTCCTAACAGAATGTGGAAAATATACAGTTAACAGACAAAATAACAATATTTCCAGTGACTTAAAAACAGTATTAGGTGAACATTTAAATACTAAAAACTTAATTAGATTTCTAAAAGAAACATCTTTATATAATTTAATATAATGTAGTAACTAATGTAAACTAATGTCGCTAATGACCCAGGTGGTTGAAGCGACTATTATTAGTAAATAAAAAAAAAGTATTAGAGCAATATTTTAAAAGTATAATAATACATGTATATAAATATACATTATAATATATCCATGTACTGTCATATTCGTATAAGTTTGTCCGAGAAATATTGCTTATTTTTACCAGGCGGTTTATTTAACATTTGTCAAATGTCAGAAACATTCTCCTTAGATTATTCCCAGAAATTCCTGCGGCTCTTGAAAAGGTCGCGTCTTTTAAAGTGCCTAATAAAACATATTTCTCCGGGTCAATTCGGGCTATTCTCCGGCTCACACGACTTGTAATTCTTAGGAAAGACGAAATGTTTTAGCGAGTCCGAGGCGGCAGTTAGAGGGTTAAAAGATTCAGAACGTCCTTCGCTAAATATGTGATGAGGGAATAAATGAAACGTAAGCAAGGGAGAAGTGAGGATAAGAAATGTTTATGTAATGTGACTCGTTTTCTTTTGTACTCAAATGTGAACCGTCCCGAAAGCGTTTGATGTTTTATATTGGTATTTTCGTAATCGAAGCAGTTGGAAAATTACGTAGGTCACTGGACTACATTAACCTTTGGGTAGTCTCCTTGACCACTGTGCTTCTTTACAGCTCTAATATACCAAGCCTTTGTTTCCTATTTAGTTTCTAATCATTCATAAAGTTATAACTGGAAAATAGGTATATACGCACTAAAATTTTTCAAAATATGCGCATATATATGCACACCTTTTTTCGAATATAGTTTGAATATTGAAACTTTCCGTTTTTTTAATCCTACGATGGTAAATTTTAGTGAAAAGCACACAGTTACGCGTGTCAACTTTTTTGCATCTTTTTTGGATTTCCAACATTGACATCCATAACCAAATTCAGCTTTTTTTTTAATTAAAACACTTATACCACATCAACCACTCAGGGTTATTAGTGGGATGACAAACACAATAGTTGTAATACAATTATGTACATTAAATAGTAAAATACAATTTGATGTCTCTTAAATAATTTAATACATTTAAATTTTTTTCTGTCAAAATGGATGTGAGGTCGTCTGGAATTCCATGCAATCTTCTTTGATTTTGGAAAACTGGGCAATCAAGCAGGAAGTGTTTCACTGTCAATAAAGTGGAGCAGTTATTGCAAATTGGCGGTGGATCTTTACTGATTAAAAATTTGTGTGTGACAGCAGTATGACCAATTCTTAAACGGTTTATAATTACTTGATCTCGTCTACTTGTGGGGTTATTCAAAGAGCTGTTCACCTTTGGGCATATTAGGTTTAATTTGGTTACTGAATTTTCCCAGTAATTTTGCCAAATGTTATTGCAATGATCTTTAATCAGATGTTTCATGTCACTATAAGGATATTTTGTAATTTTTGTAGTATCTTCTAGGTTGATACGGCTTGTAGTTGCTAGTTGATCTGCTTTTTCATTTCCCCAGATTCCAGTATGCGATGGTACCCAAATGAAAGCTGTGGTCTTTCCCATGGAATGAAGTGTTTCTAATTCATTTTTTATTGCTTGTATAATGGGATTTATTGTATAAATTTTCTTTAATTTCAATAAAGCATTAAGTGAATCTGTAATGATGACGCACTTCATGTTGTTACTCGTTTTGAAAAAAGTTAAGGCTTTTAATATAGCTGTGGTTTCGCCTGTGAGTATACTACAATTTGTAGGTAAGTGTATGCTGTAGTAGTTTTCTTCATCAGAATAGTAAGCAGCAGCATGTCCATCTATGGTTTTAGAGGCGTCGGTAAAGATTTGTAAGTAGTTGGGGTAATGTGATATGATTTCTGCAAAACGATGTTTAATTATGGAGAAGTTTGTATATGATTTGGGATACTTTCTTAGTGTTAGGTCAATGGTAAGTAGGCGAAATGTCCATGGAGGGAAGATTGCATTTGTATATAGCAATAGACTAAATTGATCCATGTTAAAATTTGTGACTTTTATTCTTTCTATTAAAGGAATACAGTTTGTTGACTTTTTAAAAGAGAGAATGCCAGGGTGGAAAATTTGAGAGAAAAGAGGATGTTGTTTTTGAATTGAAATTTTGGCAATATAGTTTAGTGATAATTGTTGTCGCCTTATGTTTAGAGGCGGCTCTTTAGCTAGAACTTGTAAACTACTAGTGGGACTAGTTCTAAATGCACCAAGTGCTAATCTTAAAGCTGCAGATTGTATACCGTTAAGCTTTTTTAAGGTAGTTTTGCTTACAGAGTTATAACAAATGCAACCGTAATCTAGTTTACTCCGAATAAGTGATTTATATAAATTTATTAATATTTTAGTATCTGCGCCCCAAACTTTATTGGACATAATTTTGAGTATATTTAAGCTAGATTGACAGGAATGTTGTAGACTATTGATATGCAAGTTCCAATTTAAGGTTCTGGTAAAAGTTAAACCTAGAAAATTTACTTCTTCTGATGGTTTTAATGCTAAATTATTTAAAGTTAGGTAAGTTGAATACCGAGATCAGTTTTTATTAAAAATTATGTAATGTGTTTTTTCTGTAGAGAAGTTAAACCCAGTTTTTAACAAATTCAGCTTGTTTGTCTTATTATTAGAGATCAAATCTCAGACTGGACTATTACTTGTTATTAAACTTTTGTTACATCGGTCAATCTCTTCAAAAATAATTGATAATAAAAAGTAATGAAATACCCTGCAAAAAAGAAAACTTCCTATAGGGTGTTTTAACTACAATTTGCTAAAACAAATAAAAAGAATAGCTACTTCGGTCGTATAATAAGAGGCAATAAATATTATATCCCCGTTTGATTATTTAAGGATGAGGGTAAAAATTGGATAGGCCATAAAAGGCCATAAAAACCCTTATAGTTAAGAAACACACGATATTGTGCCGGTCAAGGAGTAGAACAGTTGTTTCATGCAGGAGTAAACAGAAATGAGTTTATTCAGACCTTGGACTTATGAGTGCTGACAGTGTCAAAGATATTGAACTCAAGAGTGCTGATACTATGTTACGTAACATTGTGTAGTGTGTAGTGTTTATTAGTAATTAGCTGTTTTAACTTTAACCCAGATATTACTACCGTCCTTTTAAAAGGCAGTCTACCAACTGATAGATTGCTCTAGATGGAGTGTTTTCAAGAGCCAGCATTCGACAAGTTTTATCGATTTTAGTGCGCGCACATGCTGTAATTGTAAGGTTATCTGTGTAAATTGCCAGGTTTTGGACTACAAAATGGATGCTTATAATTGGAGGTAAGTCTAGAATTAAAAAACTGTTATTTCACGGCATTGACATGTGGATTATTGTATAATAGGGACTTATGTACGTATATTCTTGGCTCGAATAGTTGTCACGTTGTTTCAAAGGCTCGCCGCTTGGGATTTCATTTTGTTCTTTTAAAAGGACGGTAGTAATTAGTACTACCAACGTGCGTATTGTTTCAGGAGGCCTCTCAAATTGCATGAGCTATTAGAAGAGCTTGATTCTGATGAAATCCCAGTCCCTCCAGATGGTTTGATCATATTTCCCCCAGAAAATGCCAATGATGATGTCACCGATTGCGACTCGATGAGAAACAATGTAGAACTTGTTTTTGACAACGCGACTGAATTACCACAAGATTCTGTGAATTCCAGCCTACCAGAAGAAGATTCGGATGATGACAATATACCATTGGCTTTGTTTCTTTCCAAGGAAAAGCTGCCCCATCAATTAGAGAAGAGAATATCTGCACACTGGATTCAAGGAGACTTGTATCAACACCGTGATTGTACTTACTGAAAAACTCAATTTGGACCAAAAATGACTCAGTCGCCGATGGAAATTTTTAATTTGTTTTTTGATGATGAAGTCATCAATTGGTTACCGAATACACTAACATCTACGCAGGAGAAAGAAATCTTTTGAACGACATTACTCAAAATGAGATTCGATGTTTTATAGGCGTTCTTATATTGAGTGGATATGTGGCTGTGCCGAAAAGGTACATGTACTGGGAAAATCGTGACGATTTGCACAACGCAATGGTGCTATATCTTGGGATAGATTTTCCCACATAATGAAAATTTTGCATGTTTGCAATAACTTGTCATTAGATAAATTTGATAGATTTGCCAAGATGCGACCCCTGTTTGACGTAATAAACAAAAAATTTATACCATTTTCTCCTTTATAACATCATCACAGCATAGATGAGGCAATGGTTCCGTATTTTTGTCGCCATCCCACAACACAAGGTACCAAGGTAATTCCACTACAATACCTGAACAATATAAAGTCCTTGGATTGGGTGCATCAGTAGTTCTATCCTATGCAGACAGATTGAATGAAGTATGGCCTCAAAGGCGATTCCATCTTATTTTTGATAATTATTTTACTTCTATTCATTTACTGAATAAGCTAAAACAAAGAGGCATATTTGGTACAGGCACTGTAAGGGAAAATCGCACCATGAAATGCCCTTTACCCTGTTCATCTATTATGAAAAAAAAACTGAACGTGGTAAATACGAGTATCGTCTTGATAAAAATACAGGAATAGTGGTTTGCCGCTGGCATGATAATAATATCGTTTCTATTGCTTCCAATTATGTACCAGTAATGCCTTGCTTCTCTGTAAAGAGATTTTCACAAGCAGAGAAAAAACATATTCAAGTTCCTCAACCAAATATTGTTAGAATATACAATAACTTCATGGGTGGCGTTGATCGCAGTGACCAGAACATCAGTTTATATCGAGTGTCCATAAGAGGAAAGAAATTGTATTTTCCCTTTTTTGCTCATTGCGTTGATATGGCTATTCAAAATGCGTGGCAGATTCACAAAACTCAAGACGGTAAACTGGATCAACTTGAATTTAGAAGATCTATTGCAACTAATATTTTGGAAACTTTTAAAAAAGAAACAAAACGCGGACCTTCTAAGCGGAATTCGAATTCGGTAGCCAATTCAAGATATGACGGTATTAACCACTTGGTTCTTTATCAAGAAAAGCAATCGCGATGGGGATATTGTCACAAAAAAGTCCAGTTTTTGTGTAAAAAGTGCAAAATACCTTTACATCCAAAATTTTGTGTTAAATCCTTTCATTCTTTGTAAATTGATACTAATAAAATATGTATGATATCTGGTACCGTATATTACTACCGTCCTTTTAAAAGAACATGTGAAAACTTGACAGGTATCGTCATAAAAAAATATATGACTGTGTTTGTGTTTTTTGGTTCCATATGCTATAATTTCCATGAAAATTCGAAATTAATTCAAAATGTTAACAATAAAAGTTTCAGTAATATCTGGGTTAATAAATTCTTTCTAGAAAAGACGTTTCTGCATTCCTAATTTTACGTGGCGCAGTCAGTAGTTAGGTCAAACGGTTTTAAAAAATATAAATTTAGATTAGTTTCAACGATTTATTGACCTTAATTCATAAGTATTTTATTCCTTTGGATGGATTGAGTAGCATTTTACAACCAAAATCGTGTTTACTGGACTTTTCGAGTGAATGTCGAAGATACCTTCCTAGCCAAACTTTCTAAGTGAACCAGCTTACATGGAGTGGACAATTCTTCTCTGGTAAGTGCTTATGTCGTATCTTCTTCTTTGTCAACCATTTTCCATCCACTCCTAAATGTAGGTCTCTCCCAATTGCTTCCATCTTTCTCTATCTTGCGCCAATCTAATCCACTGTTTGCCTGCCACTGCTCTTATGTCATCTACCCGTCTTTTTTGAGGTCTTCCCATGCTTCTTGGTCTCCATTCTAGAATTCTCCGTGTCCACCTGTTGTCATTATATCGGGTTACGTGACCTGCCCAGCGCCATTTCATTTTTGTAATTTCTTCCACAATATCCCTAATCTTCGTTCTACGTCGTATCTGGATGTCGTATAGAGAGCCTAAAATTCCAATAAATTCTGATTCATCAGACTCAGATTCCGACTAAAACTCCATTTCTTCTTCTTCGCGTGCCATATCAGATTTATCCGACGTTGGCAATCACCATTGCGAAGGCTTCTCGATCTTCTGCAATATGGAATAATTGTCCTGCATTTGGTATCTGAGTTCATTTATGAATGTTTTTTAACCAAGAAACTTGTTTTCTTCCTACACCTCTACGGCTCTCTATTTTGCCTTTAAGGATCAGTTGTAAAATTTTATATCGACTTTTCCTTACTACATGTCCCAGATAAGACATTTTTCGATGTTTAACAGTCTTTAGCAGTTTTATCAGTTTTTTCTCTGTCTTTGTTGATGCCCCTTAGTAGTTCTTCACTAGTTTTTCTTGCTGTCCAAGGTATTTTCACCATCCGTCTATAAACCCACATTTCCAATGCTTCAATTTTGTTCGTGATCGGTAATTTTAGCGTCCACACTTCTGCACTCTACAAAAGTACAAACCAAACATAGCACTTAACCATTCTTTGCCTTAGTTCTAAACTGAGATGGTTATGGCAAAGAAATGACTTCATTTTCATAAAAGTAGTTTTAGTCATTGCTATTCTACGTCTAATTTCTATGTCTGGATCTAGTTGGTCCGTTATCACAGTTCCCAAATATGTCATTTTGTGAACTCTCTCAACTTGGACTCCGTTCAATTAAAAACTTCCTATTAAAGATAATTTTTGTTCTAATTCCTCTTAAATAATTGTAATTGTAATATAAATTTTTACTAAAATAAACTAAAAATGGCAATCCTACAATTAAAAACGGAGTATCTAGATTCATAATAGGATATAAATCTATTCCTCTAGGAATATTTTCTAAATCTTTCACATTATAGGCAAACAAAGCAAAATTTTTAAAATAATCGTAATCCAAGTCTTAACTTTCAACAAAAATTTCTTCAAGAGAACAGATCCTTTAGAGTAAATGAACCTCAACAAATAATTTAAGCCCCACCTATAACAAACTCCACACAATTACAACAAACAACGAGATAATCAACATATTTTTCAAATAATAATAGAGGAACTAATAATTTTACAAATTCCACAAGTAGTAATGTCTTTTAAATCAAATCATAAATCAAATCAAAATAAGAGAATTTAATTTCTAACTCCAATGGGTACCACTAGTCAAAATACTTTTAGACTATATCAGAGAAGAACCAGTTTTTGATAATATTTGCTATGGACGAGAAATTAACTTTCAAATGCTCTGAAGGAATTCAAACTAAAACACTGTTAGGCGTCTTTCTGATCAAAAATACACAGTGTATAATTCACACCAATGATAATTACTTATCCGAAATTTTAACGAGTTAAACTTTTCGCCTATTAAAATAACATTAAAGAATTTAAAAATAAAAAAAAAACTAACACACAGAATCACACCCATCATAGAACAAAGAGAAATGTACCACATTTCCAGAATTTGGACGATCGTATTATATCTTGCCATCATACTAATTGAAAAAGTACTGCGGAGGATGAACACAACTGCGTATTTGGTCAACATCGTGAAGGACGTAAGCTGCAGTACTTGGGACATATAATGAGAAATAAAGGCAGATACGAGCTACTTTAATATATTTTGCAAGGTAAAATCTAAGGAAAAAGAGCCTCAGGACATAGAAGAATATCCTGCTTGCTAACCTAAGATCATTGTATAGAAAGACCTCAACATAGAAATTTCGTATAGCAACCAACAAAGTCATCATAGCCAGAATGATCGCCAGCGTTCGGAACGGATAGGCAACCAAGAAGAAGAAATCGCGCTTATAATCATCTACATTATCTAAAAGAAACCAACGATAAGAACAAAAAAAAAAGAACGAAAGAAAAACATAAGAGTATCAATCAAACAGGACTCAGACGAACCCAGTTTGAAAATTCACCTCTCACAAGAAGCCTCAATCTAGGGTAAGAGGAGTTATAGAGCGACACCTATGGGTTTATCCAGGTCTTGGACTTAGCAATGCTGACATGCTCAAAGACTTTGAACTCAAGAGTGCTGACGCTAAGATTTACGTGGAATATTGTAAACATTAGTGTATGTAAGGTATAAGAAATATCTATATTAGGTAAATATAAGCAAAATACACTAATAACATTAATTTAAAGACCACCATCAGCAGATGAAGAGCATCTTTGTATAGGTTTAGATAAATATTTAGAGATTACTTCATATAAATATAGAAGAATGGTAAAATCTAAAATATTATTGATGTTTTGACGTCCGTGCTGAAAGCCTTTTTCGAAAAAGAAATTTTAAAAAACTAATTTTATTTTAATTCCAAATAAAACTAAGATGGAACGTGTTTTCATTTTGTGAATAAAAACTCACATGTAATTTTTATACAAAATATAGTTTGTAATCTTTAATATTATCTATTATTTAAAATATAAAAAAAGTAATAAGAAAATTACATCCTGTTTTAAATGTTCTTATTTTGGTGATATTTTGAGCCTTTCTTTAATTAATTTACTTTGATGTATTTATTTTAGTTTATTTCTTATACTTAATTTAATTTTTCAAAGCTCCTCTTTTATATTACGAATTCAAGAGAAACCCAAATATTAAATTTAAAAAAAAAGCTTCTAAAACTACCGAGAAAGGAAATATGACGAATATCGCTGGATAGTCGGATATACTTTCAAATAAAAATTATATTATTTGAATTTTCTTTCTACAGTTTGCATCAAAAGCACGTCAACTGCGCAAAAAAATAAAGAGTTAGTCGCGACCCCGTCAATGTCCTCGACGATTACGGGCATTAGCGTTGTCAGCATGGCGCAGTCACTAGAGATTAAATTAGACTGCAAACTGTACTTTTGTGCATTCAGCAAACACATTGTTCTTTAAGTTAATTTCCTTGCTGACGGCCCGCGAAGTTTAGCCTTTTGTGTAAATAACGTACTCGAAATTTGTACTAAAGGGCATACTAAACAGGCAACGAGTGTTAAAAATGGTGGATTTTAGAAAGAAAAAACTGTGTATTGTTTACGGGTTTCAATCAAAGTAAAAGTTAAATATGGAACATTTCCTTAAACTACCTAACATTCATTTCAAAATTATTTTACAGTGAATAAAAGATATTAAAGTTTAAAAATAAAATAAAAATGAAAAGCTTAAATAAAAAACTCTTAAAAAATAAAGCGTCATTTATAGTTTTTGAAAATAAGTTGTTTTTTTTTATTTTGGAATATTTAATACGAACTGTATACAAAAAAATCTAAATAGATGTTATAATAAATACTAGCACTTTCCCATGTCAATTGAGCTGACGTTAGTTTGAAACGAAATTGAAATTTACAAAACAAAAAGTTTTAATTCATCGAACATTTTTGGATTTTCATAGTAATAGAAACTATTTTTTACTCCTCCTCCTAAGTCCTAATCCCTTTTGGGGTGTGGTGACTTTTGCGTTTTGTTTATGGAATTAGACAAGGGGAATAATTTTCCCACCATTTTTAAAAACAAAAATCACTATCTTTTCCTTAATTTTTATAACAAATTACAATGTATTTAGCTTGCTCAAACAATATATGTATATTCATATATTCTTTGTAATAACACCGACAATCGAAATTTGGCCGCAAAGTAAAGTTGTAAATATGTTCCTGTTGCCTTATTAAGGGTAAATATATATTTTTAAAAATTCTTTTAAGATACAAGAATGGAAACTGTTTTGATTTAATATGCAATATTTGCATGTTTCCGCCTACATACATAAAATAGTTGAAAAACAACCCCCATGATACTTTAAATTCAGCAAAACACAAAAAGGGCCTAATCTTTTTTCGATTTGCGTAGCCACGTAAATAATTCATAACCCTAACTACTTGAGACGAGGGCCAAATTGTTTTGCCATTTGCAAAAGGGAATATTTGAATAGTATATTAGTTTTTTAGATGTATTTTTGCGAGAAAAAGAGTTTGGCTTTGACAATATATGGTGCTTTCTAATTTATCAGGGTTTAGATCTATTCTTTGCTAACATAACCGTTTTGTTAATAATCTAGAGTTTTATTTTATTTCTTCTTTCAAATATTTTATATATACAGACCTTATACAGTACAATTCTATTGTTCTTCTTGCCCCTTTAAACTACTTCCTGAACAATAAACCCTTAATACATTTATGAATTCGTCTTCGATTTTTAATGGCGTGCTAACCCATGAACGGCTAAGCAAAAAGCTGTATAAAAAAGAGAAAGGAGTGCACAAACTGCATTGCTACAGGACGAACATGGTAAAGTAATATTTGAAGTAAAGAACAAACTTAAAGAATGGGAAAATTACGTCACGAACCTATTTGAAGGCAATAGGAGTAGTTCACCTCCCGATATTACTAACTGCGACAGACCCCAAATAATACTGAGGTTATAAAAGTTCTTCCATTTTCACTAATTTATTTTTCAACCCAATACTACCCGTAAAGGGAGCGATTTTGCTGACAAGGTTCAAGCTAGCAGAATAAACAAAAACTTTTCGTCTATGGCATAATATGTTTTCACCTATTTTTAGCTAATTTCTTACCAATCGAATAATTTTTGACACTCAAACCGTCCCGCAATGAAAGCTATTCCGCTAGCTTAATATTCAAGCTAGAACAATTTCAAAAAAATATTTATAATTTACCACAGGTTTCTGCTAGGTTTTAACGAATTTATTATCATCCTAGTTATTTTTCACCTCTCAACTACCCCATGTGGGAAGTGGGAAGAAATAATTCTGTTAAGTTAAAATATAAGGCAAAAAAATCTTTTTTTACAATTTTATTGCACCTTATAATTTAAATAAAAAAATTATAGTAATTTTTTAATAAACTTATAATATATGAATAAACTAATAATTTATCATAATAATAAACATATTATAATATATAATAATAAATATAATCTATTAAAAATCGCTTAAGGCCTGTATTTTGGATGTGAAAAATTTGAATTTCGTCATTAAAAGAATGATTATGATCTAGAAGGTTAAGTGCATATGTAGAATGTGTTTTCCTATTATTTAAGGCCCTTTTATGTTCTGCGATACGTTTGATAAAAGTTCTACCAGTTTGACCGATGTAAGTTTTTGGGCAGTCGCCACATTTCAGTTTGTATACACCACTGTGTGTGTAAGTGCCTCTTATTGTTTTTAATATATTTGCCTAAATATATTAAAAATATATTATAAATTGAACCGTTAGTTCCTTCTCCGAATCTAAATTGACTGAAATCAAGTAAAGTTTTAGTAAAATAAAAATAAGTAGATGCAGTAAATACAAAAGGATATAAGTTTTCTTAGAATAGTGAAAAATATAACAAGAATTACAATACTTATGGACATAAAAATAAAAAAGTTATCCAAGAACTTAATATCTATTGGTGGAATAAAAATCAAGTAACTAATCAAATACCAAACCAATAATCAAAAGGAAGAAGAAGTGTATAAAGCTCTTTAAAGAGGCAAAACATTCCGAAATATTTAAATAAAAAGTAAAAAATATTTTAAGCTCCATTAAGCTTTAAGAAAAGATTACATAAAAAAAGTAAAAGACCACAGGGACTAGCTGAAATTAAACTTTTTTAGATGTAAACATTTAAAAGAACGAGAAAGAAAATATTCAGCGATAAGAGAAAGTTTTATGAATAAGTATTTTATTTAAAAAATAACAATATACAATTCAACCAAACATTTTAAAACCTCTTTGAAAAATACAGCAACAAGAAAAAAGTCCAAATTATAGAAAAAGCTACACTTTCAAACCCGACAAATAACAGATAAATAAAAATGAGACTACACAAAATAAAAAACTGAAAAACGCCAGGACTGAATGGAATAACAAACGAAACATTAAAATGTGAAGGAGCTTTCCTCCTTTCAGAAACCAGGAGTGGATTGCAATTATTTGAATAAAATTTCATTAAGCACAATTCTATAAATATAAAAATTTTTATTCTAATAAAATACGATCAATACGTATTTTAACTTACATGTTTCTTACAATTATTTAAGCAATACAACGAAAAATCTTTATTTTCAAACTTTACTTACAGCTTTCAAAAGAAAATACCGGATATAACCTTTGACTTAAAAAAACTTATAAAAAAATATACTTTAACAGTAACATGCTTTAATTTTAATCATGGCCGTTTTTCAGTGCACCTTCATGAATTCACGGGTGCTAAACTCTCCGTTGTGTGACTGTGGACACTATGTCAATAGGTGACATACATACAACCCTCCTCTCCCTCTCAACTTTGGTTCCCTCTTATCGAGCCATAATAAACGCGTTTTTGATGCAATAATAAATTACGTTAAGGAAATTTAAATCGAAATTTTACATTATAGCACCTAATATGTTTAAGTAACTTACATGTTTCTGTAAGTATAAGGATATAAATGTTTTTTTTAAACGATTTCTTCATATTAATTAAAAATGTTTCTGATAGATAACCTCTTCAAACTTTGAGTATCGCTTCATTAGACTAAGTCTGACAGGGACTATTCCTAAGAAGAGTACAAAAGTATAAAAGAGATTACGAAAGAAGTCCAAGAGTTAGAAATGGCAAGAAAAGGAAACATGACTCGAGAGCTAAATATGCTCCAAAGTAACGTGGGAATAGCAAGATTAGCACATGATCTTGCCGATGCTGCCGCAGTAGAAAAGAACGTCAATGTGCTGGTGACGGCGGAACCAAATCAAACAGCGGTGAAGAGAAGAGAATAGTTTGTAGATACGACCGGGAGGGCTGCTGTACAAATCTACAATAGAAAGCTTCGAGTGTACAAAATTAAGCCGAATGAAGCATATTATATGATTGTTTGGATGAAGGAAGTGCGGCTAGTCTGCTGTTATATTTCTCCAAACGTGACGGTGGGAGGGTACGAGATGAAGACAAGCGAGATCATGCAGGAAGTGAAAAACACAGGAGGAGAATACGTAGTGCTGGGAGATTTTACCACAAAAGCAGCGGAGTGGGGATCTCCCTTCTCCGATACTCGCGGTAGGATACTAACTGACTGGGTGGATACTCTAGAGCTAGTGGTTCTTTACGCAGCCTGGCGAAAAGGTTTTGCCGTCCGTACGTCCGGGACGTCGGGGGGCAGATGCAGCGATATAAATAAAAAGTATACGAGGACATGATTAAATGGAGAGTGAACATAATGCAGAGTTAATTACCGACGGTAGAAAGTCTCTGTAGAGTCGTTAAAGAAGCGATGAAAGGAAGCAAGATAGGTCGCCAAAATGTCATCAGAATATCATACTACTGGAATGCGGACAGCTAGGCACTTAGAAATGAATGTATAGCAATGAGAAGAAGGTTAACGAGAGCAAGAGGTACAGCAGGGGTCAACCCTGAGGTTATCGAGGAGATCGAGAAAGAGTTCAGTGGAAGAAAGAGAGAACTTTACAGGAAAATCCGTACAGAAAAAATAAGGTACGCAAAAAAGCTGTGTGAATAGCTGAATGGGGACATCTCGGGTCAGAAATACAAGATCATCATGAAGAAGTGCCATGCGTATCCTCCTTACGAAATGCCTGTGGACAAGAAGCTTGAGGTAACACGAGAGCTCTTTCTGGACGGCAGATAGCATGGTGTATGGAGAGATAAAGGAGCTAAGCAGGCTGTACTCTTTACCATGATGAACTTGTCGATGGATTGGGTTCACTGAAGATACGTAGGTCCCCAGGACTGGACCAGATACCACGTGAGGCGGTGAAGGGTCTAGGACGGATAAAGCCTGCGTGGCTTCTAAAACATATGAATCCACTGCTAAAGGCACAAGTTTTTCCTGAGCCTTAGAGGACATTTAAAGTACCTCGGGAAGTATCGCCGGGAGTACGAAGAACGAATCCTGTACTAAGGTCAGTTAGGCGGCGTCCTGAACTGAGATGTCTTTTTAAGATTCAAGACCACCCTCTCTATAAAGACGAAAAAAAAAGCTAAGTCTGTCACGGTTTCCCTCTGCGACTTTTTTAGGTTTAGTCGTTTTTCTTAATTTTTTTCGAGACAATTTACCCGTCATACAGAAAAATCGGAAAACAAGTTCCGTCAGAAAATACAAAAAGTTATTTTTTGCTGCTGTTAAAAAAAGTATTTTAAAAATATTAGCTAAGAATCTGTCAATTTAATTTTATTATTAAGGGACTAAAATTTTTGTTAAAAAGTTAATTATTATTAATGAAATAAAAACTACTTGCGGTCACTTTGTGACTGGTAACCTGTTATCAATGTATTCTCTTATAAACAAGGTGTTAATCTTAGACTGTAAGTACTTTTCGTTGCTCCTAAAAACTCAAACAAATAGAAAAAAAGGGCGTTTTTCAAAAAACTAGTATTTATATAAAATAATAAAACTCTACATAGGTACAAACATATAATTGCCAATACTTACCAATAATGAGGATATTTAGATGAATCTGAAAAATAAATAAACTGGTTAACATGTTGTCTAGATACACCTTTTGAATTAAATTTAAAGGTTTCAATGCGCTTTGAAAAATATAAATACAACTTTTTATAGACTGATCTTTTATGTCAGTTTAAGCTACCACAATTGCGGCTGATGACAGGTGAAACGTCGAAACACATATAGAATAATAATACAGCTTAACCTAAAAGGTAAAGCAATTATCTAGGTTTATTTCAATGTCTCCGAAAGTTTGGCTGATGTAAATTGATTCGTATATCTATTGGTAATTTGATAAAGAAACTTATGGCTGCATAATGTGTGCTACCTTCCAACAAAACAGAACGATGTTGTGGAAGCATAAAGTGATTGTCTCTGAATCTTGTTGGATAAATATGGTTAAATTGAAATTTATTAAATTCATAAATTTTGCTATGCAAATACATTATACACGAAAATATATACAGATCAGGAATTGTCAGAATATTCTTTTGTCTAAAGACGCCTCTACAAGAATCTCTAAATTTCATTTTATACATTATCCCAATAGCTCTTTTCTGAAGTACGAATATCTGCTCTAATTCAGAGGTACAATCCCAGACTTCAATGCCATATTGGGCTATTAAGTAAAAGTGGGCAAAGTATACTCTTTTTAATATTGATGTATGAAAGAGACGTGATAGAATTCTTAATGCATAACATGCGCTACTTAATCTGGATTTCAAATTAGAAATGTGGTTTGACCATTTACAATTACTGTCTAGAAGTACCCCCAGCAACTTCGTGCAGTCTGGTTTATCTATTGCTGCTTCTATAGTGACTTGATGGTTTAATAAATTATTTGACGTGAAAATTATATACCTAGATTTTTCTCCATTCAAAACTAATTTGTTGGATAAGAAATAACTTTTGATGGTGAATAGTATCTGTGAAGTTTCATTTTGCAAATTTTGATCAGACGTTCCTGTGACTAAAATGTTGGTATCATCCACATAACTGATAATGTTAACAGTCAGTGAATTAGTTACCAAAGTTATATCATTAATAAATACTATAAAAAGTAGAGGACCCAATACACTACCCTGAGGGATACCATAATGGATATACAATATGTTTGAATCGTTTACAAGTCCATTAGATGCCATCTTAACTTTTTGTCTTGTATTCTGTAGGTAGGAAGTAAACCATTTTAAAACTATACCACAAATACCAATCCCCTCCACATCCACGTCCAAGTCACCCACAAAAGAATTTACCGGAAATGCGAGGAACAAATTGCGCCCAATCAGTTCCCCGTTCCAACACATTCGTAGTATGGCAGAGAATAGGATATTACGAATAGCACGAGATAGGTCACCAAACGGACGAAGGAGTATTAGCAGACCAAAAAAAAGATGGTGCTATAATTTAAACAATTTAGGAGGCAAATATTGAAAATAAAACATGCTACATAGAAAAAGGAAAAAGAAGAAGTATTGTTGAGGCAATTTGTGGACTTGTAGGAGAAAGTGGTTGCACTGTCTTTGTGTTCTCGTATGTTCTTTTGAGAGCTTCGACCATCGTAGGTAAAGAATTCTCTGCCAAGTATATTTTGGCTATGTGCTACCTCCAAGAGTCTTGGAGGTAGATGAAAAAGCAGAGGCCCAGCAGGAGTAACCAATTGTGCCCAGTTAGGATTTGTGAACGCCGTTAGTATAAGGGAAGCTTTATTAAGCCTGCAGGTATTGTTTTAGAAATGTAGAGATGTCAGTTGTAATGTTTCTGTATGCCTGATTGACTACAAGGAGGATTTCGATAGAATCATGCATAAACAAATGATGGAGATGCTGAAGAGATCAGAAATCGATGGAAGAGACTTGAAAATAATAGCTAACCTGTATTGGAATCAGTGCTCCGAATAAATAAAGAATATACAGGTCAGGTCAAAATTTTAAGGGTAATGAGACGGGGGTGCATAATTTCACCACTGATATTTAATCTGTACTCGGAGCGCATTTTTGAAGAGGCTCTAAAAGATATAAATGATGGCATCTCAATAAATGAAGGCTCAATAACCTGCGGTAAGCACAAATGATATAATAATGTTTATCAATACCGTGGAAGGAATGCAAAATTCAATGAACGCAATAGCAGAAAGAAGTAGAATATATGGACTCTATATAAATACTAGCAAAACCAAGCTAATGATCATCAGCAAGAAAAACATAGCTAGAACAAATCTGTATGTAAACCAAATGAGAATTGAACGTGTCTTACAGTACAACTACTTGGGAACTACATATAATCAATGAGTCGTGGGACAAAACCCAAGAGATTAAATGCGGAATCAAAAAGGGCAAAAGTGCGTTCATGATTATGACCTATGGGTTGAAGAGCCATGACCTTCCCCTAGAAACAAAAATTAGGTTCCTTAAATGTTATGTGCACTTAATGCTTCTCTAAGAAGTAGAACCGTGGACATTAAAGGCGAGAACTCTATGAAAACTTTAGACTTTTAAGCGTTGGTTATACAGGACTATCCTGAAGATACCATATACATACACAGTCAGCAACAAAGAAGTACTACTGAGGATGAAAACAACCGCGGATGTGGTCAAGATCGAGAATGGCCATAAGCTGCAGTAGTTGTAATATAAAATGAGAAATCAAGGCAGATGTGAGCTACTCCAATGCATTTTGTAAGATAAAAGAGAGAAAGACCTCAACACAGCTATTTCGTATAGCAATTAATAAAATCATCATAGCCAGAATGATCGCCAACATTCGGATGGGACAGGCATCCTAGGTAGAAGAAGCTTGGATTTATAGTATACCTAACGAAAACACCGACTTAATACATTTGGTAATCAAAATATCTGTGCCGCTTCATTTTTAATTCCAATTATCTCGAACAATAATGACTTTATTGATACAAATAAAGAGTATGTTATATACCTAGAAAATATTAAAGAATCTAAAAATTGTACTAAAATAGCAACTACGCCAGTAATATAGAACTTGGGAGGGGTCAATTATTTACTTTCCCTGTCGTACGTCTCTGGTAATAGCTTGAAAGGTTTATTTAACAGTCCTAATTTAGGGAGTGGGTAGTACAGAATTCCCTACAAAACAGCAGAATAGACTACTGATATACCGACTTAATTACAAATATATACAACAAGGCAACAACAACTATTAAGCTAATGAAACAAACGGAGCCTATTAAAATAAACCGAGGAGTACGACAAGGAGATACCATCTCGATCAAGCTAGTCAACCAAGCGCTAGAAGGCTGGGATGGCTTGGGAATTAACATAAACGGGTAAAATCTAAATCATTTACGATATGCTGATGATATTGTATTAATAACAGAAAAAAGTGAAGAATTACAAGGAATGATGGAAGAACTGGATAGAGAATCGACAAAAATTGGACTCAAGATGAATTACAGTAAAACAAAATCCATGACTAATCAACCAGAAGAACTTATAATTACAGTGGCACAAACAAGAATAGAACAAGTAAAAGAGTATGTATATATATATATATATATATATATATATATATATATATATATATATATCTAGGTCAAATCACTAAATTAAATAAAGAAAATCAGACCGAAGAAATAAAGAGAAGAATAAGATTGGCCTGGGCATCATTCGGAAAACTGTCTTATATTCTAAAGAATTCAAAATACCCCCAATACTTAAAAACGAAGGTCTTCAATCAATGTATACTCCCTGTCCTCACATATGGCTCTCAGACATGGACGTTTACAAAGAAAAATATGGAAAAAATAGCAAAGACAGAAAGATCCATGGAAAGACAAACGCTGAACATTAAACTATCAGACAGAAAAAGAAACGAATGGATCCGTAATAAAACAAAAGTGAAAGATGTCTCAACCCAAGTAGCAAAGCTTAAACGGAAGTTCGCCGGACACATCCTAAGGCAGAAAGATGAAAGTGGACTAAGACAATTATACATTGGAGACGATGGAATCACAAACGAAAAAGGGCCACAAATGCGATGTTCAGATGACCTGAAGAAACACGCCGGGTCAAAATGGATGCAAATTGCCCAAGATAGAGAGGCATGAAAGAAGGAGGAGGAGGCCTATATCCAAGGATGGATGTTTAGGGCTGTATAGATAGATAGTTAGAATTTAGGGTGTACAATATCTACGTTACTTGTCAAGTATGACAAGGATCTATCAAATAGTTTTAAAGTACTGGGAACAGTAGTTTTAAATTTTTAAATTAAACTCCTTTTAACTCATTAAGGAATATATTTTATTTTAGTGATTTTGATTAAACCTTAATGAAATATCCTGTATAATTTAAATAATATTAATTATATACATATACAATTTTCATGCAATATAATATACATCATAATTAATAAATATGAATTTAATTATAAAATAGTCAACAATTACACTAATAATCGTATTGTCATGAGTGTAATTATGTAAGTTATTTGTTAAAGTACAAATTAATTTAAATTATTGCTAACAAAATATCATAGCCATATTAATAATAATACGTTCAATTAAAGTTTACCAACAATTAATATGTATAAATGATAATAATTATAATAATATACAGTTTGAAATAATAAAAATAAAAAGAATTTTATATACAGTGTGGGACGTCACTCCTAGATGTGAGTGACACAAATTTGTTGTTAATTAACCATAGAATACTAACTTATTTTACTTTTGTCTTATAGAATATCATTACTTTTTCACCATTGAAGCAAAATAAGGAATAAACAATTTAACGATGTTTGAGATTCATCATCTCGGAAGGTATCTCTGTTTTATTTTGCTGTAGAGAACCAACTATAGTTAAATTGTAAGAAGATTTTAGGAGCTCTGATGATTACTAACGTAAACCAATTAACCATAGTTATTTGATGGTTACTTCAATACACAGCCTAAGTTATTGTTGTACATAATATTAGTTTACATAATATAGTTCCATTTCCTAAATACAATTCTGTATCAAACATATATTTGGCACCTGCCTAACACCATGTAGCCACCTCTTTCGCACCATGCAAAAGTACTTATCTCGTTTACAACTTCGAAAAAACTGTCACAACACAAAAAAGAACGGTATTTTATTTATTGCAATAATCAGATGTAACTAATAATTAACACAAAAACGGTTACTCTTTTGAGATTCAGCACTATGTGTACACTATTATGAAGTCAAAAGTGACACTGTAGCGGAGTGCATGCTGAGCTAACCTGTAAAAAACAATAGTGTCATATCGCCATCTCGCGGTAAATAGTTCAAATATAAGAGTGACGCTTTTATAACAGAAGGGACGACTTATTTTAATACTTGTATCATGGTCATCTCAATAAGGGCGATTTTTGAGTTGTGACTATTTTTTAGCGGAGGTGCAATACGTTAAAATGTGCAAAGATTGTGTAAATCTATTCATTTTAACACTCATTAGTTTTAGATATTTTAGTTTTTTTATTTTTCTTTATAATTTATAATTCCAGCAAATAACCCTGATTTTTTCTTATGGAATACTAAAATACTGATTATTGTTTTATTTTACCTCTTGCAGTAAATCTAAACACTGTATGAAAAATATGTTTTTAGTATCCCAACTGGTACAATTGGAACAAAACTGCCTACATAAACAAAGAGCATAAACAATAGAGCGTGGTGTGTTAATTACTAATAAATGGGCTCATGTCAATATAGGGCAAATTTATTAGAGTTAGATTCGAGTGAAAAATATAGAGTGCATTAATAATTTGGTTTGATAATGAAATATATGAAAGTGCTTTGGTGGGAAAATTATTCATATTTAATGAAATACTGAGAAATATTGTTTGCAGTCGAAATATTGAGAAATAGGCTGTAGAGCTAATTTGTCAGTTAATATTTTTAATTTTTGTTACGTAAATAATTTATATATATATATATATATATATATATATATATATATATATATATATATATATATAAACGAAGAATGATCACAGCTGTCCAATTATTGTATACTGGTAAGGTTGATTGGGTTAGCAGCTGAATGATAAAAGCCAAAGTGTGCTCTTTTCAACGATTTCGTTATATACTTTTAGTTGTCTACTAAAAAATTTATTAAAGATTGATAAAGTGCACTTTTCAATTATAAGTTTTTTAAACTTTTCTAGTTGGTTGTTAAGTTTGAAAATTTTTTTATGGTTGAAATTTATCTCACAATTTAACAATTTTGTACTTAGCTGATTTGTAAGTTTAAATGTTAAATCATGTGCTTGGGATTCCTGTCTAAACACAAGGTTCTCTATGGGTTTTGTTGCTTCTTTTAAGTGTTTTGGTTGTAGTCCTATGACATCATACATCATAAATATGGTGAAGACGCAGTCTCATGTTTGAAAAATTGGGCTAAAACCAAAAAACACTTAGCGAAATAAATCAACAGGAAACAATTCCCACTAAATTGTCGCAGATAGGACTACAACCAAAACATTTAAAAGAAGCAACAAAACCCATAGAGAACCTTGTGTTTAGACAGGAATCCCAAGCACAGGATTTAACATTTAAAGTTACAAATCAGCTAAGTACAAAATTGTTAAATCGTGAGATAAATTTCAACCATAAAAAAATTTTCAAACTTAACAACCAACTAGAAAAGTTTAAAAAACTTATAATTGAAAAGTGCAATGAATTTTCTAGTAGACAACTAAAAGTATATAACGAAATCGTTAAAAAGAGCACACTTTGGCTTTCATTATTCAGCTGCTAACCCAATCAACCTTACCAGTATACTAATATATATATATATATATATATATATATATATATATAATATATATATATATATATATATATATATATATATATATATTGTTTCACGAAACGCCAGAAGGTGGCCCTTGGCATTATTTTATGCTCTTTTCAATGTTGCTGGAAGAAATGCGCAGATTTCATATAACAGTAACCAAAACAACAAAAGAGAACCTAGATAAAAAAAACCCTAGAACACACCTGGGCAGTCGACCAGTCAAGCACGGAAATGTGGAACAACTGCAAGGAGGCTCTGAAATTATCAGCCGAAAGCACATTGGGAATATCCCGAACCCAAGAAAGAAACGACTGGTTCGACCAAGACTGCAAAAAAATAACCATGCAACAACGAAAAACTAGAACAACAAGAGATAGATACAAAAACTTAAGGAGAGAGGAAAAACGCATACACCGAAAAAAGAAACGAGACTCGGAAAATGACATGTTAGAACGGCTCGAAAGCCATATGAGTCACGGAGAAACAAGAAAGTTCTACCATCAAATAAATAGTATTAGAAAAGAATTTAAACCAAGAATCAACTATTGTAATGATAATGAAGGCAACTTACTTACCAACAAAGAGGACATCATTTTACGATGGGTAGAGCACTTTCGAGAGTTGCTGGAAGGGGAACCTACTGACAATATAGAGCTGGAATACCGAAATGAGAAACTCGTGGAACCCCCCTCGGTAGATGAAGTAAAAATATCTATAGAAAAACTAAGGAACCATAGGTCTCCAGGTAGCGATGGCATCCCAGCAGAGTTATTTAAGCACGGTGGAGAGCAGCTCACCAAGGTGATGCGAGAAATTGTTTGTAGAATTCGGTCTGAGGAGAAAATGCCAGAAGAATGGAGCTTAGGCTTGATTTGCCCGTTACACAAAAAGGAAAACCAACTGGAATGCAATAATTACCGCGGAATAACTCTCCTAAATACAGCATACAAGATATTATCAAATATTTTGCACGAGAGATTAAAGCCTTATACTGAAATGTTTCTAGAGGAATATCAGGCAGGATTCAGGCCTGGACGTTCAAACCATTAACCAGATCTTTACACTACGACAGATCCCCGAAAAAGCGCAAGAGTTTAACATAGATATGTATCATATTTTTGTCGATTTTAAAGCGGCATATGACAGTGTCTTAAGACCAAGTCTTTACAACGCTATGAATGAGTTAGGAATTCCAAAAAAACTAATATGTTTGATAAAAGTGACAAAGGCGAAGATGCTATCAGCAGTAAAAATTCAAAACGACTCGTCAACCCCATTTCAAATACATAGGGGGTTAAGGCAGGGAGATGCGCTGGCGTGTCAGCTTTTTAATGTCAGGGGAACAATATTTAATAGATCAGTCGAAATTCTAGCATATGCAGACGACGTGGACATTATAACACAGTTTGCCCGACAGTTTTTTTTTGGTATTATCAATACTAGATATTAAGCATATAAATTCAATATTTTAATGCTTTTTCTGAGCTACTGTCATATTGTTAAAACATTTCTAACAGTACAAAGGTAACCATATGCTGTCATCTCTTTCAATGAGACAATTTTGCCTTTTTTTTAATTGTTCAATTTTTAAACTCACCAAGTATGGACGTTTTTATAAAAATCCCGAGCTTCGGATTTTTTGTTTATTTGTAACTACTCGCTATAATAAAAACGTGCTAAGCCAGTTATATTCAACATCTGGTGATTAATTATTTCAATTGAATAAAATTATAATGCTTATTAAATATTATATTATTTCAAATACGGGCGGTATTTACTTTTAGAGCTAATAAATTTAATTGCATAAATAATTGATTGGCATATATTTTGGAAAATATAATTATTTTGAATTAATAAAAATTTTAATCCCCAACAAAAATATATTAAAAAATTATTATATTTTACAAATACCATAAAATTATTGAAAATTAATTTAATATGTTCTACTATTTAAATATTTGTTATTTATTATTGCTTTTATCTAACTGAAATATTACAAGTTTTAATAGCAGATTGTTTGTTACTAGAGTGAACAATCCAATTCGGTTGTTTATGAACAAATACATGATATGGGCAAAATTTCATTATCCACTATGTCGAACTGTCCAATATGTTTATGCAGTGGGTTTTTATATTTACATCCCGTTATGCAACAAGGAACCAAATGAAATTCAATCAACTGTATTGAAAACATCACCAAAAATATTTTGTTAAGTTTTTTTTAAGAAATATTTAAATATAAAAATAATAATAAATAACTTGTGGATATTAATGCTATACTGAAATATACAACTAGAAAATGAGATTTTAAGGTCAAAAAAATCACTTGGTTCTTTGTTGTTAAATAGAACAATAACAATCTGCGTCTGGTTCGAAATCTATATTTCTATTAAAGCCGTCTATATCCTTGATTATAGTATTATGTGCTAGGTAAAAGATTTGTATAAAAAAAAGGTTTAAATCTTTGTAAGTAGTTATATTTAAAAAACCCTTAAAAGGGCTACATTAAATTAACACGAACGTTTTTCGGAATAATAATTCCATCATCAGGGTAAAAGCCTAAAATAAGTATGAACCATTTAATTAAAGCAAACGTGATTGAAATGTCGACTAAGGTTAAAAAAGCAAAATGATTATACTTACAGGTTAACATGCCTGAGCCACCAAAATATTAGGGTAAAACCCTTTACAGTAATTAAAGTTACCAAATAATGTACATATTGTTGTTAAAAATTAATGATGTTTAATATTTTATTAGATTTTACTTCAAGCAACATACAACCATGTGTTACGTAAGTACCAGCGTCCGGAGGGTAGACCTTTTCAAACGGACTTCAGCTTGTAACTGATTGACAAGATACCTATGAACGGTGTCGAAAACAAAATGTCAGTTAGCCAGAGGGCTTCCCAGGTCGTAAGCCAGCGAAATCCCTGTGATGTAAATATTGGAGCACTTTTTAAAAAAATATCACAAAAGGAAATATGAGAATTGCAATAGGGAACGTACAAATCTTACTACAATCAGGTAAAGTAAATAATACTGCGATAGAAATGGAAAGATTAAATATCAAGTTTCTTGAAATAAGCGATGTACAATGGCCACAGTCTGGAAAACAACAGACTAGAAACGGAGCTATATAATTATAGTGGATATTCTGATAGAACAAACCGAAATGGTGTGGCCATAATGGTAGGCAAGGAAATATATAAATCCGTACTTAGTTTCACCCCGCTTTCGAATCGCATTATAATGCTACAAATTAACACCAATATGGGAAAAGCGAATGTTCTTTAAGTGTATGCACCAACAGCTGACAAGGAGGAACAAGAGGTAGAACACTTCTACGAGCAATTGAAAACAATAATAAAAACAACAAAACTACCGTGAAGTTTTGATACTAATGGGTGACTTCAGTGCCGAAGTGGGCAGATGAAGTGTGGAAAGTTGTATTAGAATGTATGGATTGGGAGAGCAAAATAAACGTGGTTAAAGACTAATTCAGATGTGCCAAACAGAAGAACTGGTAGTTCCTGGATATAACAAAGATAGAATTCTAAGAAATCAAATAGATTACATGTTAATAAAAAACTGGTAAAAGAACTCTATTTCAGTAGTGAATACTTACCCTGGAGCATATGTAAACTCGGAACACAACCCAGTAGTAGCAAATGTGAATATAATATTGAGAAAACCATTAATGAAAAGATAGACAAATACATACCAAGAAACTCGAAATAAAATAAATCAGAATATTTAAGAAATAAAACAACAAAATAAGAACACTACAGATAATGAAAAAAAATGAAAGAATATAAAGAACCCAATAGAGACTGTGGGACGGGAAGCATTAACATTTATAAAAGCCGCCAAACAAGAATGGATGACACAAGAAATTCTCGAAAAGATGGACGAAAGAAGAATGCATAAAAACAAAGATAAAATTAAATATCAAAAAATTAATAAACAAATAAAACAGAAAATAAAACAAACTAAGGAACCATGGGTGTCCATTAAGTGTCAAGAAATTGAGAAATGTGAGGCAAGGTATGATACTTTCAACACGCATAAGAAGGCTAAAGAAATGATTTTAGGAAATCGTAACAAACTAATCGGGATATTAACAAATCCCAATGGTACCACTATAACTGAAACGCAAGACAAATTACGTAGATGGAAAACATTGAACACCTATTTTATGACCAAAAAGTAAAACAATTAGAAGTTGATGGAGAAACCACAGAACCAGAAATAATGAGAGAGGAAGGTATTTATGCCATAAAACACACAAAAGGTAAAAAAACTTCAGCACCCGATAATATACCATTGAACTATTGAAGATAATTGATGAAGATAATATTGATATCTTGGTAGACTTTTTTAACTCCATATACAAGAGAGGACACATATCCAAAGAATGGCTTTTCTCAACTTTTGTAACGATTCCAAAAATCACAAATGCTAAAGATTGCAATGACTATCGGACAATTGCATTGATGAGCCACACATTGAAAACCGTCCTTAAAATCGTACATTACAGAATCCATACGAAATTAGAACAAGAAATAAGTGATTCACAGATGGGTTTTAAAAAGGGTCTAGGAATTAGAGAAGCATTATTCGAAGTCAAATTTCTGACACAACGATGTCTGGATATGGATCAAGATATATATGCTTGCTTCATAGATTTTAAAAAAGCTTTTGTCAGAGTTCAACATGAAAAGCTTTTAAGTAATCTTAAGACCAAAATCATAGATAGATGAGATCTACAAATTAAATCTAATCTGTATCAAAATCAGAAAGAAAGAATAAAAGTCGAAGGAGAACTGACAGAGGAAGTAAGTATACTTAGAGAAGTTCTACAAGGGTGCATATTCAACGCAACTCTTATTCAACGTCTACAGTGAAGTGATATTTCAAGAAGTTTTATTGGATATTATAAAAGGTATTTTGGTCAACGGAAATAGCAATAATAATATTAGATATGCAGACGATACGGTCATATTTGCAAGTGACATGGAAGATCTATAGTACATAATACAACATGTATACACTACATGTGAAAGGTACGGACTGCAAATAAATCTCAAGAAAACGAAAACAGTGATATTCCCAAAAAAAAAACACAAAATGTAGTTAACTTGATCATCACTAATACAACGATCGAAAGAGTAACAACATATAAATATTTAGAAATGTGTCTAACCGAAGATGGAGATCAAATAAAAGAAATCAGATCTAGAATAGAAATGGCAAGAAACACGATCATAAAATTAAAGAACTTACTTTGCAACCGTAACCTTAATCTAAAGATCATCACAAAAATGCTACGTTGTTACGTTTTTTCTACTTTGCTATACGACAGGGAAGCATGGACAATAAAACAGTATAAAATCAAAAAATTAAACTCCTTTAAGGTGTGGTGCTACAGGAGAATCTACAGAATATCGTGGAATGAAAAATAACTAATATAGAGGTTAGTTTTGTCAATACCCCACTAGCTTCACTTGCAAAATTTATCAACACTCTTCTACTAGATCTACTTAATTACACTCCCAAACATACTATTGCTAACACTTTAGATTTAATCTCCAAAATTTCTTCACATACTCTTCCGAATAACTTCACTATGGTCTCTTTCGATGTAACAAATCTGTTCACCAATGTTCCCAGATTAGACACCATTCCAATCATCAATAACCTTCTACAAAGAAAAACCATTGACCAAAATAAATGTTCACAAATTACTTCTCTACTCCAATTTTGCCTTTCCCAAGATTTCTTTATCTTTAACGATAAAATTTATAAACAACCAGAGGGTTTAGCAATGGGAAATCCTTTATCTCCTCTACTTGCAGATCTTTTTCTAGACTCTCTCGAAACTAACTTTGTTCATTCTCAACCACAAATAATCCTATGGTACAGATATGTAGATGACATTTTAGCCTTTATAGAAAGCCCACCGTCAGAACCTCACAATATTTTGTCAATAATTAATAATCTACATCCTGCAATTAATTTTACCTTAGAAGTAGAAAGCAACAACATTATCAACTTTTAAGACCTAACTATTAAAAAGAATGCTTCCTCCTCTTCTTCTTTGCCTACACTAGAATTTTCAATATTCAGAAAACCTACTCAAACTGACCATATGATACCAACATCCTCAAATCACCCTTTTCAACACAAGATGGCAGCTATTCAATGTTATGTCCACAGACTTTTCAATATCCCTATGTCTCAAGAAAATTACAATAAAGAAATTTCCATCATTAAACAGATAGCAAACAACAATGGTTTTCCTTCTACTACTGTTGATAAAGTCATTAGAAAATCTATACTCAAACAGAGACTTAACCTAGCTTTTAATGTTGATAAAAAATACAACACTACTTCCATATATAGATCCTTAACTTACTTAGGACCAATTTCAGAAAAAATTTCAAGAGTACTTGTTAATAAAATCAGTGACTTAAACATCTCCTTTAAAACCAAATATAACATCAAGTCCATCTTCAGCAAGACCAAAGACAAAGTTGAAAAACTAAACAGAAGTGGTATTTACAAGCTATCCTGTGGTGACTGTAATATGACTTATGTAGGTAGAACAATGAGAACTCTGAATCAAAGAATCAAAGAACACCTCAATAAACCAGAAAAATCAAACTTTGGATATCACATTACATTTAATAATCATTCCTTTTCTCCTTATGAAAACAGTAAAATTTTACACAACATATCCAATAAAAACTTTAGACTCATGAATCTCTTGGAAGATCTTGAGATATCCAAAGAAATGCAACTAAACCCTGATTGTTGCTTAAACACACAAATCAACCTCAATTGCAATTATAAACCTCTTTTTAAATTATTATGGGAGACTTTAGAGGAAGAAGGGTGACCTCATGCAATCTTATTATATATTTTTTCATACTTTTATATTTTTAAACAAATTTTAAACTTTATTAGAAATTTACAACATTTTGTAATTCATTTGACAGTTATTGAAACATGAAAATACATTCTTAAAAAATTTCTTATGCAAATTTCTTACAAATTTCCATCAAGAGATACAATTCTCAATACACTTAAGTATCAGATAACGTAACATTAATACCATATTTTTTCTTCATATTGTTGTTGAACAATTTGAGCCCTTGTTTCCTAAGGATGACTGTCAGATTGAACATACATTGACCTTGAGCAATGACTTGAGTGAATTTAAAAACTAGTGTCATTCTGTATGATGTGATGAACACATAAAATTTAATTTAAACACTTAATTTTTAGAAAGTCTTTGATGACTATTAGTAATATTTTGTAAGAATTTAAAAAACAATCTCTTTTTCCTATATATGACATTTGTCAACTGTCACTTTTGAAGAATCGTTTAAAAGGACCGACATTTGATTTCATTAGTTCTATTCTGCCTACCTCCTCAGATCAAACAATGGTCGGGTTCTTACACCCGTACCATGACAAAAAAAATTTTTAATTCTTTTAACGTGTTTGTGAAGTCCAGTGTCGGCTTTTTATGTTTTTTTATATGTTTTAAGAATTTCAACAAAAATCATAATTTTGAAATATAAGGAAATGAGATCTCTCCTTTGTAGTGGTATTTAAAAAATTGACATAAGTTAAAATTATAATCTTTACCAATTAGTACTTATAAGAACATTTTATTGTAGCATAGCTCTGATGATGGCTTTGTAAAGCCAAAAGCGCTCAGCTAGGAATTGCCTAAAATATACACACTTCAAAAATACTTTTTTACATTTTCTTTCGACTTAATATAGAGGTGTTAAAAAGAATGAAGAAAGAATGTGAAGTCATAAAAACTGTTAAAATTAGAAAAATTCAATATTTGGGACTAAGAAATTTGAGAGAGTGGTTGGGTTGCAGCTCATTAGAAGTATTCCGAAGCGCGGCCAATAAAACTAAGATAGCGATGATGATTTCCAACCTCCGATAGAAGGAACCTGCATAAGAAGATATGATCATTTAAGATAGCAAATAATACGAGCGATGTTGATTTCAATTCTATCGGTTTGCAGAAAAGTAGTTCTTCTACGAAGATGTGCCATCACAAAATCGAACATTAACAACAATCGATATTATATGTACACTCTAGAAAACTAATATAATATTTATTTCTCGCACAAAAAATGTTTTTATGGAAACATGAAAATGTAGTGGCCATAAGACTATCGATCGCTTCATTCTCCTAAAATATACATATCCTGTTTTTTAACAAATCCCATAAAAATTTCAATATCGCTGCAGTGTCAAATCCAGACACTCTTCCTCTCTTGTTTTTGCCCATAAAATTAAATTTCAAACGACATTTTATACTAAGATGTAAAGCGGGAGCGTGTGCGCCGTAAAGTCTGATACTTTTTGTTTTTTAAAACTAGAATTGGTGCCACACTAAATTGGATGACTTCTAACGGAATCGTGCTCGGAATAAATATATAATTTCATTTAGATTTGCCGGCTTTTTGCCTGGTTAAACACGAAAAATTATTACCTTGCTCTATATGGGTAAGTATATTAACAGTGCTTATTTTGGCGGTCGCAATTTTACTACTTTTAGTAAATATATATTACTCACACATTCATAAATATATTAAATATTATATATAGGGTGTTTCAAGGTATCTCATAAAGTAGATCAAAACAAATTGATTGAATCCAACTTACATTGGTACAAAAGTGTACAAAAAAAAAGTTACAGCCCTTTGAAGTTACAAAAAAAATTATTTTTTTGCATTATCTTCTAAACTACTTGCATTATCTCCTAAAAGTAGATAATAATAGATAAAGAAGTTAAAATTATCAATGCGGATTTAGACCGGGCTGCTCTAGTATTGACTAGACATTCACAATAAAACAGATAATGGAAAAATGCTGGGAGCTTGATCGTGAGCTTCATTAGATGTTCATAGATTTTAAACAAGCATTTGATAGAGTATGTAGGGACAGACTGTGGACAGCGATGCAGGAACTTTGCTTTTCAAAAAAACTAGTCCGGTTGATACGGATGTGTATGGAACGGTTACGATGTAAGGTGAGAGTTGGACAACAATACTCGGAGACATTTGAAATAAACAATGGACAAAAACAGGAGATGCACTTTCACAACAACTCTTGAACTTGGCTCTGGAGCACATATTCAGAAGTGTGAGAATCGAAAAATCGAGTACAGTATATCATCGACTGACATTTGCAGACGATATCGATCTAAAACACACGATTAAGGATGAAGGAGACTTTCGTGGAGCTCCAAATCAACGAAAACAAGACGAAATATATGTATATGACCGCAATAACCAAAGCAAAGACAGAATCAGTAAGAACGTCACCATCAATAACTTTAACTTTTTAGCGCGTTAGAGCATTCAAGTATCTTGGAACAACAATAACTGAAGACAATAACGGATCACAAGAAATAAACAACAGGATTCAGGCCGGCAAAACAAGTAACACCACGTACGTAGATACGGGTCTATAAAACAATCATATGACCCGTTGTGATGTATGGAAGCGAAATATGGACGATAAGAAAGGCAAACATAGAGGGACTATGTATTTGGGAAAGAAAAATTCTAAGGAAGATCTTTGGTCCTGTGCTGGATGAAGCATTATGACAATATAGAATAATAACTAACAAAGAGCTCGAAGAACATTACCCAGACGCCAACATCATAAAAAAATTAAATTCCAGAAGACTCCAATGGGCAGGACATCTCAGAAGACATTCTGACGAACGAACAGTCATAAAGACTGGTGTGGGAGGAAGTCCCAACTGGAAGGAGACCACGCGGACGCCCTCGTCTCCGGTGGCGAGATAATATAGCAGGAGACCTAAGCACGATGGGCGTGGAGAATTGGATGGAGGTTGCTCAAGACAGAAAACAGTGGAGGCATGTTGTCGAGTCGGCTAAAACCCACGAAGGGTTGTAACGCCACGGAGGAAGTAAGTAAGTAAGTTGGAATTATTTGAGATATAATTCTATTGAATAATTTAAAAATACCATAGACCCAACGAGATACAAATGCAGAAGTATTAAGAAGGTTACAAAAGGATTAAGAGGTTATAAAGCACATAAAAAAAGAAAGCTAGAGTATTTAAGCCACATTACCATAGTTGCTAATTATGAGATATTAAGGCTAATAATGCAATTTAAAATTAGGGGAAAAGATCCATAGGAAGACAAAGAATTTTTTGGCTAAGAAACCTAACAGAGTGGTATATTTACAGATCAGTAGATCTTTTCAGAGCAGCTGAAAATAACCTACGGATAGCTTTGATGATAGCCAACCTCCAATAGGAGAATGAACTACAAGAAGAAGAAGAAGAAAAAAACTAGGATAGCCTGCTCAAGAGTAGTAAAGAATTACAATGACCATATGGTAGGTGTTCATACTGCCAGTGGTAACCCTTTGTAGGACCAGTAAAAAAGCAATTAATGGCATATGAAGGTTTTAATTCAACTCGTACACCTAGTTCTCCTAAATGCTGGGCTCTTGAAAAAAAGAAAGAGCAAGGCCCTTTTAAACGAACCTTCGTGACAAAAATTGCTTTTTGATGTATGATAAAAAATTTAATTTTATTTAAGCTCAAATAAATTTTTTTTTTGAATGAAATTTTTTTACTTGAATTAAATTAAATTTATTTTTTGCATTGTAAATCATTTCATACATAGTCATAACCATCTTAATGTATGGGATTCGTGGTAGTGTATTTATTTGTTGAAACCACCCCATTTCGTTAAGGAAAAATTATAATTTTTTTATATTTAAATTAAAAAAAAATAAAGATACTTAGATCCTGAGAATATCTAATGCATTAGAGCTGGTTATATTCTTGCCCAACGAAGGGTTAAATGATGTATAAAATATAGTTGTTAAATTCTTCTTCTTCTTTTCCTTGTAGTGCCTATCGGTAACGGATGTTGACGACCATCACATGGCAATCTGTATTTTGCAATCTACTGTTTTGAAACTATTTGTGGTTGTTCCACAAATGCACGTACATAGTTTTTTCACTCAGGAAATCCTTCGCCTTCCTGGTTCTCGTTTGTTTTTACTTTTTTTTGTAAAATTAATTTTAGCACGTCATATTTTGCTCTGTTCTTCATGGTGTGAGTGAGGTATTTGATTTTGACTGTTTTATTTTCGTTAACAACTCTTTCCCTTTTTACATCCATAATAACAATTTTAAAATAAAAATATTTTTATTTGTTAAAACCAGGACGTAATTGTTTATTTTATATCTAGTATTTCTAGCTGGCTTAGTGAAATTGATTTCTGTAATACCTACTTCCGCTATTTTATTTTATATCCTCACTGTTTGAGGTATGGTTATTGCAGGACACTGTCGCGGCAAATATTATTTATAGCTGCTGTAAACCATTACAAATAAAAACCGAATGAAAGAATGTCGAGTATAGAAATAAAATGTGTTACTGCATGAGGCTAATAAAAAGAAGTAATTATTTTTGTAGTTATTAAATTTTTAGCTCCATTCCATTTTATAATTTCTACGAAAACGATAAAAACAGACCAATTGGTGGTAAATTTTAGTAGACACAGTAACCTTTTTATTAAAATGTGACGATAAAAAATTTAATATTTGTTTACTAAAGTGACTTTGTAGAATATAAAAATAATACTACAGATACATATTCTGATTTTATCATCAGAAGAGGTACCCCAGTTAAGATAGGCAAAGTGTTTTCACTCCAAGAATTTAATTTTTTTATTGTGTTACGTTCTATCTGATCAAAAACTAAGGTCAGCCACTATCCCCAAAAACTTCATTTTAAAAAAAATCCTCCTTTATTAATGATGCCTTTATTGATACTAATTTCTACAAAATATATATTAAGCAATGTAACAAATACCCATTCCATCAGTATCATCTATGTTATATAAACTGCATAATATATTCCCTAACCATTCTAACTCATCGTCATCATACGTGGCTCAAAAATCCGTTGTGAATCTTAACCTGCTCACAAAAAAGACGCCACTCCTGTCAATTCCTGGCAACTTCCCTCGATCTTCTGACTCGTATGTGATCTTCTTCCACATCATCAATCCATCTCCTTCGTGATCGTCCTCTACTAATTGTGCCCTCTACTTTTAAAAATGTTAATCTCTTCATTGACGACCACCGCATGGCAAACTGTATTCGGCAGATTTGTGATCTGACATTCTAGGAATGTGCCCAGCCCATCCAAGTCTCTGCACTTTAACCAATTTCACAATATTATATAGCAGTATAACTGCTATAGTTCAAAGTTGTATTTTCGACATCATAGCCCATTTTCATTTACGGCTCCAAAAATGTTTCTAAGAATTATTTTCTTAAAAATACCAAGAAGTCTGTTATTATTTTGAAATAAGTTCCCTTATTTCATATATACATAAATATGTACGTTGTAATGCTTTACTACTCTTGAGCAGGGTAAGTGTATCCTTGTTTATTTTACTAGGATAGACTCAAACAAAGAAAAACATGTTATTTTGGAAGATGCTTAATTGATTTCTTTCGAAACATATCTTACGACATAGCAGGCTAAGACTATTTTCTTACTTAACAAATTGATATGAAGGAACAATTTAAGGTTGCGGTCTATAAAAATACCAAGGGTGGAAGACCCTCTTTATACGATAATTCTACTGTCTTATCCACGTTAAAAAAGAGTAAATTAGAGTTTAAACAGGTTTTTATTTCAAGTAAATCAGAAGTTAGAAGAGTTGCAATATTCGAGTTTCTCCAGGTAATATTTGTATCATCAGCCAAAGGAAACAATTTTGCATCGATTTTTAAGTTAGTGATGTCATTTGACCTTGTGGTACTTCATATACAATGATTTTGAGACTAGTATCATTTACTTTACCTAGTTGTTTTCTATTTCCCAAACAACACTGGAGCCAATTTAAAGAAATTCCTCGAAATACCTCAAATTTCGTAGAAATTTAGTTTTTTTTATTAAAATATCGTGATTTACATAATCAAAAGCTTTGACATAGTCACAAAAACAGTGACAGTGTAAATATTCTTGTTTAGTGCTTAATATACCTTGTGTAGTAAAGAAAACATAGCATCACTGGTACCCTTATTAGATAAAAAGCCGATTAACTTTGTAATAAAATGTTGTTTGCAATGAGAAAGGAAATAACTCGGGCTTATATTATTAGTTTTATTTCGAAGTTTATTTATTATGGACCAAGTTTCTTTTGCAAAATTGGAATAAATTCCAAATTATGGATGCCGAAATATCGGAATAATATCTGGGAAAAGAAAATTTTACTTTAATATAACTCATAGAAAATAAAAAAAAAATAATTTGTCAAGATACTGCATTCTAGTATTTTTACCTTTTTGGTTTAGCAATTTAAAGTTTTCCTAACGGGATTTTCTTAAAATTCCTTACTTTTAAAATTAAAACTTATAAGTAAAAAGAGACTTTTTAGTGACAAAACCTTCTGTTAAAGACATCTCGATTATATTTTTCGGGATGTTTGCGGATACTTTACTAATGTTTCTCGTGTAACTCTCTAGAATTGTCTCCGGCAACTTTCCGTTTGGCACCAGAATATCTTTGTCTCGCAATCTGGAGCGAGTAATTAAGTTTATGGTATCAATTCCGGCCGCCTGACAAAAACAGATGTGCAACGAAAATTCATGGAATTGTTATTTGGTCCTGTTTCTCATTTATTTTTTGATCAATTGAGGAGCTTTATAGTTTGGATACTGTTGGGGAAAACTTTCTCTCCTATATCTTTATGGAAAAGGAAATATGATAAAAGTATTCAAAATACATTAGGTTGGATAGAGTGAAACTGTCTTAAATAAATAATAAAATAATAAATAAAACATAAATTATTGTACAACTACATAATATAAACTGTACAACTATTGTACAATCATTTCAAAACTCAAAAATTGATGTTAATGGTTTTCTTTCTTTTGTTGGTGAAAGTTCTTTTTTTAGAATTAATCCAACATATTCTAGTAGTTTTTCTATGCCGGTTCTATGACAAAATTCCAAATTATCCGCTAGATGGCGCTATTTTAATTTTAAATTTATTTACTTTTTGGCGATCTTTATTGCACGGAGGATGATATGTGCTCTCATGTGCCATTATCGCTCTTGGATTCTACATAACAAATAAAGAACAAAAAAAAAGAAAAATGGAAGAGATATCTAAGTATAAAGCGCCCTGAAGACTATGAGGGGATTACTAAAGGAAAAAGAAAATAGGTTAAAATAGCTATAAAGCACAAAAAGAAAGGTCATGGGAAAAGTTTGGACTAAAAATGACAAATAATTATAGGGAAAATCAAAAACTCTTCTATGGCGCAATAAAACAGCTCAGACCAAAGAAAGAACCCATGATGATGAATATAAAGATAAGAATGGAAAAGTAATAACAAAAGAAAACCAAATAAAGAAAAGATGGACAGAACATTTCAAAGAGCTAACTCATACAGACGTAGACAAAATAGTGGAGATACAAGAAATAAATGAAAAACAAATTGTAGAACCCATAACAACAGAAGAACTAGAAAAGGCAATTGAAAGAGTTAAATTAGGCAAAGCACCAGGCAAGAATCATATTACCCTGGAAATGATAAAACTTATGGGAATAGAGGGAGTAGGCAGCATGAAATAATTAATGAATGATATCATAAAAAGAGCAGAAATAGCACAGGACTGGAAGAAAGACATTATACTACCAATATACAAAAAGGGCGACAAGAGAAACTGTAATAATTACCGAGGTATTATTATATCAAGTATTCCTGGAAAGGTATTCGCAAGAATAATGGAAACAAGAATAAAAACCCAAATAGAACTAACTATGGAAGATACACAATGTGGATTCAGGAAGGACAGAAGCACACAAGACCACATATTCCCAAAAGGACAAGTAAGTGAGAAAGTAATCAATAAAAATAGATAAATATATGTATGCTTTATTGATCTGGAAAAGGCGTTTGACAGAATCCAAAGAAATGACGTATGGAGAACATTAAGGAAAGATGAGTTGACAGGATAACAATTGATGTAATAAAGGATATGTACAATAATTATACAAATACGGTGAGAACTAATAACGAGGAATCCGAAGAATTTACTACAAGTCAAGGCATCAAACAGGGATGCGTGTTGAGCCCACTGCTGTTCTCAGTGGTACTGGATGACGCAATAAACAAAGCCAAGAGAATAATGAGAAAACTAACATTAGGATACTGGCAAATGAAACAGACTCAACTATCAGAGCTTCTATTTGCAGACGACATGGTTTTGATAGCAGAAAACAGAGAAGATCTACAGAACAACCTTGAAATCCTAGAAAAAGAACTGACAAACATAAGTATGAAGATAAATATAGAGAAAAAAAAACAATGATAATTTCAAATAAGAGAAAGACACAGGCAATTCAATTAAATGGAAATCAACTAGAACAAGTGAAACATTTTAAATACCTAGGAGTAATATTTGAATCAAACTAAACAAGACATGGAAAAAAATGAGAGAATGGGATGAACAGGAAGCTTATTTAACACTATGAAAATTACATTTATAAGGAAAAAAGAAATACCAGAGAAGGTAAAAACGGCAGTCGTTAAATCAGTAGTTAGACCTACAAAAGTTTCGAGTCAATGCGATGGAAATGAGGTTCCTGAGGAAAATAGCAAACAGAAAGAGAACAGACCAAATATGTAACGAAACAATCAGACAAACCCTAAAACTAGAACCAGTAAACGAAAAAATAGTAGAGGGGCAACTAAGATGGTTCGGGCACGTATGTAGAATGCCGAATAAAAGATTAATAAATAAAATTAGGTGAAAAGAATAATAAATAAGATTAATAAATAAAAAGATTAAGAAATAAAAGATTAATAAAATGAGGAAGACCAAGAGTTAGGTGGGTAGACGAAATCAGAAAAGAAGTTGAGAAGAAAAGATTGACATGGGAATGTGCATGAATTGTATCACAAGACCGAAAAGCATGGAGACAACAGTGAAAAACTTAACTCCACTTAACTCCACAACGGATAATACTTAGGAGTAAGTATTATCCGCTAGGTCGCTATTATGTAATGTTTGTGTGACTATCAGCATAGGTAAAATCGATGGAAAACCTACAGAATAGTGCAATGTGATAATAGGTTTAATTCTTTTTTTTCCTCTGTCATATGTCAATGTAAATTCTTCTTTTTGTCTGTCATCAGTCAATTCTTTTTTTATTTTTGTCATCGTCAAGTCTTCATCAAGTTATCTGTCAATTCTTCTTTTGTGTCTATCAAGTTTTCTTCTTCTTAAAGTTTACAACGGTGCATGTACCAAAAACTACAAGACCTACAGCTCGTAAGCCACCGATCTGCGAAAAGTATACAGCGGTGTATACAGCAAGAACTAGTTTAACAACGACAAGACCTACAGCTCGTAACTAGCCGATTCTAAAAATATCTGTGATAGTATTCCATATTTTATGTTTCTAGCTATCTCTCCAGAGTTTTCAAATTATTGATTAAATATTGCTTATGGCATGTTTATATGAAAACTAGACTTAAATGAGATGATTATTCCATTTCAACTTAAACTTCTTGCCGATTATGTTATTACATAATTACGACAATATACTTTAAAACACATTGTTTAAACCACAAGCGGTAATTTGATTACAATTATTGTGTCTACAAAAAACTAAGAGGTCTCCCAATGAGAATGTCCTGATATTTTTTTTAATGAAAACGGTAAAAACTGCTGAAATAAAAAGAAATTATTGCAAAATATAATAGATAACAATTATGTTTCGAATTACATATCATTTAAATGTCCACCGCGACTACGTTTGCAGGAGCGAACCCGATGAACGCAATTTTCGATCACTTAATGCAAAATATCCGCTTTAATCTCACGAATGGTGTGTTCTTTGTTTCTTTTCAAGTCTTCAGTAGATTATGGTTTGTTCACATAGACCAATGACCTAACATAGCCCCATAAAAAATAATTCAACGGTGTTAATAAATCAATGGTTGTGACAGTTTTATGACATGTGGCACCGTACTGTTGGAAAAACATGCCATCCAAATCCATTTCATTTAACTGAAGCCACAAAAAATCCGTTATCGTCATTCGATACCTTTTACTGTTGACTGTTACAACATGTTCGAAAAAATAAGGTCCGATGATGCCACCACGCTAAAAACCACACCAGACAGTGACTTTTTCTGGATGCAAAGGCTTCTTAATAATCTCATGTTGATTATTTTCACTCCAAAAACGACAATTTTGCTTCTTCACAAAGCCTAAACCAAAAATAAGCTTCATCGGTAAAGATTATTTTTTTAAAAAAATCGCCATTATTTTTGAGTTTGTCTAGAGCCTAATCAGCAAAAAAACGAGGGTTATGATGATCAAATGGCTTCAGTTCTTGAGTCAGAACAGTCTTTTAAGGGTGTAGGCCTAAATCTTTTCTCAGAATTCGCCAAGTTGTCATTCTGGTGAGTCCAAGTTCTTGAGAACGAAGATTTACGGACACATTTGCATTCTCCGCTACATTGGCTTTTACAGCAGCAATATTGTCCTAAGTTCTTGCATTTCGGCGTCTAGTAGGTGGTTTCGTATCGTGCAGAGTAAATTCATGTTCAAACTTTTCCATGATTCGACGAATTACACGCACATCAGGACGATGACTTGATCCATAACTTTCACGTAATGCACAGTAGGTATTTATAAAAGAACGATTATTAGTATAAAATTTTAGGATAATTTCCAAACGTCGTTTAAGCGTATATCTTGCCATGCTAATTTGTTCTTCTTCTTCTGGTTCCTATCCGTTTCGGATGTTGGAAATCATATTGGCAATCATAACCTTGCTCGCTGCGGCTCGAAACAGGTGCGTTGAGGTTTTCTTAAACCATGTTCTTAAATTCCGCAGCCATGATATTCTCCTTCTACCGGGTCCTCGCTTACCTTTGACTTTACCTTGCAATATAGACTGTAGCAGGGAGTAACGGTGCTGATTTCTTATAACGTGTCCCAGATATTGCAATTTTATGCGTTTGAACGTAAACACAATCTCTGGTTCCTTCTTCATTTTTCCTAGAACTTCCTTGTTCGTGATCCTTGCTGTCCATGATATTCTCAGCATTCTTCTATAAAGCCACATCTCAAATGCTTCAAGTTTTTTAATAGTGGTGTCTGTAAGCGTCCATGCCTCCGCCCCGTACAACAACACAGAGAAAACATAGCATGTCAAATGTCTCATTTTTGTATCAAGGGATATGTTATGATTTTTGAAGATGGCGCTCATTTTGTTAAAGACCGTTCTTGCCTTTCCTATGCGTCACTTTATTTCCTGTAAATTGCTGTAAACTGTTCGCTAATTTGTTAGATTATATTAAATACAAACTTCAACAAGTGACAGTTCTACCATTTTCAATATGGCTGCTATGACATTTCAAAAACAGGACGTCCCTTTTGGGAAACCCTTTACCTTTCAACATCATTCCCTAGTATTCAATTTATTGATAATTGATAAATAATATATAAAAAAATTAGAAATAAACAACTGAGGCCATGAGTTTACCTATTCAACCTTAACGTGAAGGTACATGCGCGGTGACAAGGCTCAACCGTGCCAGTTGAGTACAATGAGCGTGGTATATCCATGTTCGACCCCTGTTACTCATATGACTAACGAAGGGTTAAAGTAACTTAATAATACTGAGTCACTAGGATAGTTTTAATAAAGTTTTAATAAACATTTCTGTATTTTGTTTTTTACAAAAGTCTTCTATTGTATCTCTTGTCGAAGCCATTACTGAAATTACCTCCTCTTTAGCATAAATGGAATAATTGAGACGCTTGCGATTATTATATTGAAAGCATTTTAATCAAGCCAATTTGGGTAAGCGAATTTTAGTTAATTAATTTAGTTAATTAAGTCAGTCTGTAAAAGTGGTTTAAACAAGTAATTATAGATGGTAATAATAGTTGCAAGTAAATATTTAATGTAAATCAAACCCTGAATTTAACAAATCTGTCATCATGACATCATAAAATTTTTAATATGTACAACCTACAAGTGTTATACTTATTAGCAGTCAGATCTCTCATGGAAACTGCTAAATTTTAATAAAATAATTTTGATTTGTTAATCACAGAAGTATGCAGGAATAACACTACACCAAATTCAGATTTTTTCTTTAATGTGTGCCTTCTAAGAATTGCAAGGCAAAATAATCGTTGATAAAGATGTTATTAGAGACAGATAAAAGCAAAAATCTGAATTTGGTTTTTAAAATTAGTTTACGGATTTTAATGTCAGATGTAGCTATTTGCGTCCATTCAAAGCCATGCTAGAGTTGCTTCTTAAGACAGAAGAGATTTATTTTCACGTTCAGAGCAACTTTGAATTGCCATTCTGATGAGGCCTATTATGCCTAAATACGTATAAGCGGCTACATAGAGCTTACGAATACCTAAAAAAGATAAAAAAGTGGATATAAACCTCAAACAAGCCTATGCAAAGATGAAAGTGGGCAAATAATCAGTGACCAACAGAAAGTCACAGAAACCTGGAAGCATTATTTTCAGACCCTACTTGGAACAGAAGTAGATATGGAAGATGAAATGGGTACGAACCATGTAGAAGAGAACGAAGTTGAAGTAGAAGCTCCAACCATAGAGGAAGTTCTCGAAGCTATTAAGGCCCAGAAAAACAATAAAGCTCCGGGAGTTGACGAGATTCCAGCAGAACTGTATAAGGTAGGTGGCAACCACCTATCAAGTCATATCCACGCGCTTATCAAAAAAATATGGCAAGAAGAGAAAATACCCGACGAATGGAAGAAAAGTATAGTATGCCCAATCTATAAAAAAGGAGACAAACTCCAATGCAAAAACTACCGTGGAATTTCTCTACTATGTACAGCGTATAAAGTCCTCACGTATATTATAAACCAGCGACTCCAACCACTAGCAGAAAATATTATTGGAGAATATCAGACGGGCTTCAGACGGGGAAGATCGACAATGGATCAAATATTTACAGTCAAGCAGGTCTTGAGCAAATCGTGGGAACACGACATTGATGTTCACAACGTGTTTGTAGACTTCAAACAGGCATACGATTCAGTCAAAAGGGACAGACTATACTATATATTGGCAGAATTAGCAATACCACATAAGCTAATTAGACTTATTAAAGCCACAATGGATAAAACTCAGGTATGTGTACGAATACAAAACAACCGGACAGACTTTTTCAAAATCTCGCAGGGACTAAAGCAGGGAGATGGGCTGGCACCAACATTGTTTAACCTGGCACTGGAGTATGCGGTCAGGCAAATGCAAACTGGACTAGAAAACCTACTGACCAATAAAACGGTTCAACTGGCTGCCTACGCCGATGATATTAATATTATGAGTAGAACATCAACAGGAGCACAGGAAGCATACGCAGAGTTAAAAACACAAACGAAAAGGCTAGGTCTGGAAATTAACACAGAAAAAACAAAAATAATGGTACAGACGAGAAGAAATATAATCCCACAAAACATTATACATGAAGATGACATTGAAACGGTTGGAAAGTTTACATACCTGGGAGTAGAAATATATGCCGATGGAGCAGAGGATGGAGAAATACGAAAAAGGATAACGCAGGCAAACAAAGCTTATTTTGCCCTCTCCCATATATTTCGGTCTAAAAGTGTCCAAAGATGAGAATATATAAAACTTTAATTTGGCCAATAGCATGTTATGGCAGCGAAGCATGGGTCCTGAAAGAAACATCCAAAAACAAACTCGACACATTCGAAAGAAAAGTACTGAGGAGAATACTAGGACCTGTGAGGGAAAACGGAATCTTCAGAATTCGATATAACAACGAGCTCTATCAACTGTATAAGGAAACACCCCTGTCAAACTTCATTAGAATACAAAGATTGCAATGGGCCGGACATGTGATACGAATGGGAGAGAATAGGCTACCAAAACGAGCACTGAACGCCAGAATGCAGGGAAAGAGACCAGTTGGAAAGCCAAGAAAGCGCTGGGAAGACACAGTAAGCAGCGACGCACAAGCACTTTTAGGAGTCCGTGTATGGAGAAGAGCAGCCACAGACAGACAAAGTGGAGGCAAAAAATAAAGGAGGCCAAGGCTCATTTTGGGCTGTAGTGCCGTAGAAGAAGAAGAAGAAGGCTACATAGACGCACTATAGGTAATCAGGCCTTAACTGTCTTTTCCTTTTTATTCCGATTACTCTGAACGAGTACAAGAAACCAATTCGCTAATGATTTTTGCTGAGTTGAGGAGATATGTCGTGAAATGCAAATTTTAAATTTCCCATGTCTCTAATAACATCTTTATCAACGTCTGTTTTGCCTTGTAATTCTTAGTTTACGGATTTTAACAACATATTCAATTCACGTTTAAAAGAAAATTTAGCAAATAATGTTTTTATATGTAATTTTATTTTTTTAATTAATAATTATATTTTTCTTAAAAATGGAGTCAACGTAAACCAGTCATAAATGCATTATTATTACTGTTATGTGTGTCAAACACAGCCCTAAAAAGAAATGCCTAAAAAACGAAATATTTTCAACAGGCCTAAGGGAACACGTATTTCCTCCTTAATCTTAAATAATAAATCTGGCTAGAAAGGAAGTTTACCAAGGAGGCGTTCTTTAGAAAACTGTAAGGGCTAGTTAGACTACATATATCTGAGCCCTCGAGTCTTAAAAGGAGCGTCCGACATTCAAACATCCAAGAGAGGTCATAAAGATAACTTCAGGCTATATTCAAAGGTAAAATTAAAGTTTGGAGCGCTGGCACGGATGAAAGAATTGAAAAGATTTCTTTTATGGAGTTGTAAAGGTATATTTGGAAGTTAATACACTTACGCAGAAGTATTTAAAAGAAAATATGGGAATAGGGAGTATTTTCAATTAAGTTTGAAAGATCCTTGTATTAAACATAAGATATGCTTCAGAACACCCTTAAAAGTCAATACAGACAGACAACTAAATTTGTCGTGATATTGTGATATACTGTAATTTGATAAAATTACGCCATAAGAGATAGGTATTTAGGGCAAATACGACAAGATTGTTAACTGCCACCCTTACTGTTAATAATAAAATAACAATATTTCGTTGGCCACCAGTTTGGAAGATATGCAGACATTATAAAACTGAATGTTTTTACTATAGAAAAATAATTTTGTACGACATAATAATAAAAAATATAATATTATGTTCAAATTTACTAAAATTGTTTAACAAAAACTATGTTCACTTGTTTTAAAAAGTTTGATACTTGTTTTCATAGTGATCTTACCCTTATCCGGACAAGGTGGGTCCAACGGACCCGAGACGACAATACTTTTATCATATCGACTAATAAACAAAATTTTATTGAATTTTAAGTAACACTGAATTTGTTTAGAAGTATGTTTCCTTTAAAATAGTCATGAGCTATTCAAAAAATTCATTATTATTTGTGAAATTTATTATTTATTAGGTCGAAAGAATTTTGTCACGTAAAGGGGCAACCCAGGCCCGTCGAATCATATTCGAATTTATACCTAAAGCCTGAATCTTTGTTACAGAAGTTAATCTGGCAGTGAAGTAATGTTTTTGTAAATTATCTAAACGACTTTTATATTTTCGGAAATCCAATAAGAAAGTCTAAACGTGTAACAAACAATGTAAACATCTTTTTAGTGTGAACATCGAAGAGATGCTTACAATAGGTGTTATATCTATTCTCAATGAATTTTATAAACTGATAATCATTGTGGGCATGCAATAATATTGATAGGAATTATAGGTATTATTAGGATATATATTTTAAAATAAATAATGCATCTGTTATCAGTCATTTGATATCGATTTTAGTGTCGACATTTCAGCTCCTTAAATTATATTGAATAACAATGAAAGTAAATAGTGCGAATAAATTGTCCCGAAAACCATTATCAGCTGCAGAACTGCAAGATATTGCTAATAATTTATGTTATTCCGATGATGAAGAATCTCCTGAAGTAGGTGTCATGGAAAGTGACTTTGAAATTAAAGCCTTCGACAGAAAATAATGTTTATCTTCTCGACAAAGGAATAGAATAAGAAATAAACTCAATAAGTAGCAATATGAAAAAAGCTGAAATTGTAACGGAACTACTATTCACTCCTAGCACTACTATTCACTCCTAGCACCAGCTAGGACTATGTTGATGCTGTCAACAGTATGAAATTTGGCATAGCACCTGAATGATGTGAGGAAGAGGATTTTAACGAACTTATGTAATGCAGAAAAGGATATACCAGCAATCAATTTCGAAGGTAAAAATGGAAGTTAAAAAAATTCATAATAGGTATAACTCAATTAATTCTGAAATATTTGTAGGTCAATCAAAATTTATTTTGCCTAGCTTCACACAAAATAAAGAACAATTAATGGAAGGAAAGAGTAACATTTATAAGGGGAAAACAGAATTTTAAGAAGACACTGACGATAGTACAGCGGACCACAGTTATGACAGCGAGAAACATTGTTCTGCAGACTCTGATGGAATTAATGAGAGAATAAATGCAAAACAAATAGATAGTAAAAGACAAAGACAAATAGCGAATTGGAAAATTTGTGGGCAAAAAAGTTATTGCCGGACTAGAACGCACATCGAAGATGAAACTTATATCTAAAAAATTAATAAAACCACCGTGTAGTTTGGTGTGCCGATTAAAATGCAATGAAAAAATTTCTATGCAAGAAAAAAAAAACATAAATGCTGCTTTTTGGGATACATCCAAAGACATATACCATAAATGTCAGTTTATATCGTCGCATATCTGTTTGGTACAATGTTTCGAAAAATATGTAGAACTGGTGCAAGAAAGGATTCTCGAGCTCACACACAACAGTATTATTTTGACAAAAATAATTCCATGGTACGTGTGTGCAAAATATTTTTTGTTAACACTCTGCTTATTTTATAAAATTTTGTGACCACATCTTTGGAGAAAAAAAAAGCAGGGGTATAATTGCTGTGGATAAAAGGGGGAATCCAGATATTTAATGTACATAATCATATTAAAACTATTCTGTTTATTACCCCACTAATAACCCTGTTATGTGGTTTATGTAGAATAAGTGTTTTAAATAAAAAAAAAATTATGGATGCCACGCTTATTCGTCTGCTTCAACAACAACTCTAAAAGTTTTAGACACCATTCAAAATAACGCTCTCAGAATAATAAGCGGTGCATTTAGAACAACCCCTATCTTCAGTTTTCAGGCAGAACTCGGTGAACTACCATCAGATTTAAGAAGACAAGAATTAATGCTCTCATATGCATCAAAGCGGTACTCTTAACAATTTCACCAAACCATTCGCTGCTCGAATATCCAGCACGCAAAAACCCACATTTTCTTTTACGAAAGATGCAGACGAATTATAAATGAATTAAACCTTAAAGTCCCCGAAATCTATCCTAGTAAGATGCCAACCTCCCCTCCTTGGCTAATATCTTCTCCTCACATAAATTTGGATCTATTATCAGAAAATGATGATGATGATGATGATCAGAAAATAAGAAAGAAAGCAATCGTCATCTAATTAATTTTAAATATCATACCTTAATTTCTCAATTTTCTTCATTAAAACAGTTATTCACAGATGGATCTAGAGCAGGGCATTGTGTAGCATCTGCCGTTGTAACAGAGGATGAAATAAAAAAATATAGACTAGCGGAGACTAATACTATTTTAACAGGAGAACTTTTTGCAATATATAAAGCCATATGTCATGTTACAAAATGTTCTGATACTAACTTCGTAATAATTACTGACTCACTAAGTTCTCTAGAAATCATCTCAAAAATCTATTCTTCCCATCCTGTGGCCAAACTCATTAGACAAGAACTGCACAACCTCAATCACAGAAACATTGCTTTCTTGTAGGTGCCATCTCATATTGGAATCACGGGAAACGAGCTGGCGGATAAATATGCACGAGAAGCCTTAGCCTTAGAGGACACAACTATTGAGTTATGTCCAAAAACTCCAGCGACAGACCTCAAATCATATTTCCGCAGCAAAATAGTCAACATATGGAATAGCCGATAACATAAAAAACCAATGTTTCAACCATGGTCTGATAGTTTCACCAATCGTTTTACTCAGGTTGTCATCACACGACTTCGGCTTGGTTATAGTCGCCTTACACATGGACATCTGATGACAAGGAATCCCCAAACGGAGTGTTATGCTTGCGAGCCCCGTTAACAGTAAAACACCTTCTAGTGGAGTGCCCGTTACACAGTGCTTCTTCTTCTTCTTCAGGCCCATCTTCGCTACGGAGGTTGGCAATCATCATAGCTATCTTAATTTTTGAGGCAGTAGCTCTAAATAGTTGTTTTGAGCTGCATCCAAACCATTCTCTCAGGTTCTTCAGCCATGAAATTCGTCTTCTTCCGATGCTTCTTCTGCCATCTATTTTTCCTTGCATTATGAGTCGCAGGATGCCATACTTATCGCCCCGCATCACATGTCCGAGATACTGTAGCTTTCTTTCTTTAATTGTAAGTTCAATTTCCTTCTCTTTGCCTATTCTTCTCAGTATTTCATTGTTTGTAACTCTATCTACCCAGGAAACCCTCATAATTCTTCTATAGGTCCACATTTCAAAGGCGTTAAGTCGTCTCATGGTATCTAGATTTAACGTCCATGATTCCATTCCATAATATAGTACACTGTATACGTAACATTTTGTTAGGCGTACTTTAAGAGCTAATGTTAGATCTTTGCCACATAGGACCTTTTTCATTTTTATAAAATTAGAACGTGCTTTTTCAATTCTGACTTTGATTTCTGCCGTGTAGTCATTATTTTCTGTTATAAGTGTTCCTAGGTAAGTGTACTTTTTTACTCTTTCGATCTGCTGGCCCTCTACTATCAAGAGTGCGGAAAGATGTAAATTCGGAATCCCGGAGAATTTGAAAGAACTATTCTTAAAGTGCGGTGCCAAAGTGATAATACAATATTTAAAAGCAATAAACTATTTATACAAAATTTATTTGTAACACTATCCAATTATTGTTAATAATTTTTCTTCTTTCGCTAATAGCCTTACAGGCTGATGCGAGTTTGTAAATAAATAAAAAAAATATATAAATTAGTTTTAAGTTATAATTTACTTTGAAATTTTATATTGTAATTATTATAAAAATTTTATTTTGTCCTCCCGCTAATAAACCTCAATGGTTAATGCATATAATAAATGAAAAAGATTAATTCGATCTGCAAAAAAATATAATTACTGCATCTTCAAAAAACATATTATATGAAAAAAAAAAACTATAACATACCGTATAGTGCAGTGCAATTTTTCTTACTAACGATAATACTTAAAACATCCCTGCCAGAAACAATTTCAGCATATAGTAATAAATTTAATGGCAAAGTGTATCTTACACATCCGGTTATTTATTCAGAATAAAGCTTGGAATACAAAGAAGTCCTCAAGAAAGACACTCCATGAGATGGCTGGTGTGTGTGCTGTACGTGATCAGATTTTTCCGAGTATAAACAAGGCGAGGCATTTGATTTACTGGTCGTACTTTCACTTTTCTGACCCAGGAGGCATTTTTATACATGGAAAAGAGATAACTTGATCTATATTAGGGAATAAAAAAGTTCGAAACCGCACTGGGAGATAAGGGAACAAGCCATATTTTACAGCTTGCTTCTTATTTTTTCTTTTATTTTCTATAAAAATTTGATTAAAATAAAGTGGATCGTGTACAGTTTCTAATAAATCACAAGGGAAGGACTTTTTGCACACTCGCTCCAAGAGCGGGAATGGGAATATAAGTCAGTACAAGTGTAGATAAATTTTTAGTTTAAAAGAGTTTGTTTATAATATTTTGTAATACAAATAATTTATAATAATCGTTTACATTTGAACAAGTACTGTTTAATTTATTTTTTCATTCTTAAGACTGATCTGGAAACTGCATGTTGATTTTATGCTTAATAGATGTAATAAAGCACTAAACTTTCTCAAATCAATTTTAAAAACTTGGTGGGGTCATATCAGGTCCATTATAGATAATATCTTTGTAACTTATGGATCCACTATTAACAATATTTTAGGTCGTATAGATGTTTTTTTTTATTTATTTAAATATACAAAACCCACATCAACCACCAAGGGTTATTAGTGGGGGGACATACACAGTAGTACAGTTTGTTAAATTAAAGTTTATTATAAATGTTTATGTCTTTTAAAAACTGCAATAACTTCGAGATATATGTCGTAAGCGCACTTCTCAGGTTTCCACTAATTCCTCGGAATGTTCTCTGAGGTTGGAACTGCGGACAGTCGACTATCAGATGCTTCACCGTGAGTTGAGTAGAGCATTAGGTACAAATTGGAGCTAATTCTTTATTTAGAAGGTGTTGGTGTGTTAGTATAGTGTGGCTGATTCGAAGACGATTTAGGATTACTTGATCTCTTCTTTTTCCTTGTTGTGGTAGGCTGGTGTCTACTCGAGGCTTTATTGTTTTCAACTTAGAGTCTGTTGCATCCCAGGTTGCTTGCCATAAATTTATTATATGATTCATGGACTGTCGTTTATGGTCGGTGTGGGGATATTTAGTAATTTCTGGAACATTTTCATTTTTGATGGATTTTAATGCTAATTGATCAACTTCCTCGTTGCCTTTAATGCCAATGTGTGAAGGTATCCAGATAAATGTAACCTTTTTATTTATATGGTGTAGTGCATTAAGTTCATTTCTTATATTTTGTGCAATAGGATGGCTAGGGTAAAGTTGATTAATTCCTTGAATTGCGCTGAGTGAATCTGTGATGATTAAAATATTATTGTCAGTCGTTAAAGAGGATTTTTTGATAGCTTCTAATATCGCTGTGGTTTCTCCGGTGAAAATGCTGCAATGCTGTGGAATTCCAATGGCATATTTGTAATTTTTATTTGTGGCTGAAGCATGGCCACTTTCAGTTTTTGATGCATCTGTGTATATTATGTGGTGATTTGGATACTTCTCCATAATCTCTTTGAATGCGTTAATGATAAGGTTAGGATTTGTGGTATTTTTTGGGTACTGTGTTAAAGTTAAATCGGTGATAGGTAAGGGGGTAAGCCATGGAGGAAAGTCTAATTTTGTAGTTATGAATAATTTGAATTCATTGCAATATAGATGTTTTTATAAACACAGTTTTGCGGTGTTGCAAGGGTGCTATGAAATCTACCCTTATTGAACCACTTTATCTTGAAACAATGGAACCGCCCAGTAAATTAGAAGAGAATATCTCAGAAAAAAATTTCTCCTTTAAGTTCGTTATTACAACACTTGTTTGTATAAAGATATTAGTAGCTTAAATTATTTTAACTAAACCAATAAATATTGGACTCACAAGAATTCTCCACCGATAGGAAGCATTTCGAATTACTGCAAATAAAGATACTGAACTTACAGTTGCCAACAAAGTACAGTATTGTGCGAATTAATGGAATCATAGGCTGTTTTAATGAAAAAACAGTTTATTTAGTAAAAAATTATATTTTGACAAAACTATAAAGGTAAACTTACATCATTCAGTAGGAAATATGTCCCCCTTTGGCAGCAATTACTGCGTTTACCCGTTTTGGCATAGATTCTATGAGTTTCTGGCAGTAATCAGATTTCCTTTCATCTCGATACCAAACCTGAATGGCCGCTTCTATCATTTTTGTTTTAGTGGTACAGTCAATTTTTCGCAGTCTAGCTTTGCAAATGGCGCATAAATTTTCAATGGGGTTGAGGTCGGGCGAATTACCGGGCCAATTTAAGACATTAATCTTCTTATTTTTAAAAAATGCCATCATTTCCTTTGATTTGTGACAGGGAGCAGAGTCCTGTTGAAGACTCGCTCCTCCTTGGGGTTGACATTTTTGGAGTTGTTTGTTCAAATACTTTTCCACATGAATTTGTATTTTTGGCTGTTCATCATGCCTTCAATTGGCACCAAAGATCCAACCCCCATGTATGAAAAACATCCTTAAAACATTTTCTTGTGAATATTGAAAAAATGAAAAAAAATTCACAGTGATTGCATTTATCCGCACAATACTGTACATTTTAAAGATTTCTTTGAGTTACTAGATCCAGTACATAAAATACAACTAATTTATTATGAGAACCATTTAATCAGTCGTATTATTTTAAACAACTGTCTCACAAATTGACAAAAATTTGTTTGTACTTATACAGATGAATCTAAAAGTTCAAAGGTTACTGTTGCGCTTTTTATATTCCAGAGAAATTTATAGAAAAAATGTTTAAGCTGCCCACAAATTTCTCTATTTTTAGTGCCGAGGTAGCGGCCATATAGAAGGATTTATTTGTTTTAAATTGGCATCATATAGTTTAGCAGTAATTTTATCTGATTCATCATCTGTACTTACAGCTATTCAAAAACCGCCAACTGCCATGTACTACTTCTAATCCATATATATTTTTTATTAAAAAATGCTTATTTGAAATTAACAAATACACCCAAAAAATACAGTTGATGTAGATTAAACCACATTTAGGATCTAAATATAATTAACACGTAAACCAATTTGCTAAAAATTCCATCATTGATAGAATACTAACCAACTATCAGCTTTGCATTATAGATGCTTTTGCTTATTCAAGAACTGAACAAATGAACCACAGGAAAGCACACTGGAAAAAGTACTGTAGTATTTCATTAACACAATAAAGTTTGATACAACCAATTATTCCAAAAAACCTAGGTATAAGCATTTCATCCTCCCACGCAAATACATAACTACCATCAGGAGACTTAGATTTGGCCATGCATGTTATCCTGCACATTTATTTAAAATAAATAATATTAGATTCGGATATTTGTCAAAAATGTCAGATTAAAAGTGACTTAAACCGTATATATAAGATATAATCAATAAAATCAATGAATCAGCTTACGAAGCGCTCGGCACAATCCAAAACAACAAAAAGAATACTCCATTGTGGTGGACAAATGACATGGCCAATGCAGTACACAACAAGAAACAAGCATAGCAAAAGTGGCTGAAAACAAATGATTCAGATGATAGACGAACATATGCAAGATCAAACAGAGAAGTAAAAAATTTAGTAACTAAAGCAAAAAATATTTCCTGGGAAAGTAAATGCGAAGAACTCAATAAATATATAGGGTCAACAAGATCAAGAGAAGCATGGAAAACGGTAAAAAATCTGAGAACAAACAGAAAAGAAACGAGTAGAATAGACTTAATAGAAAAAAAATCTTGGATCGAACACTACTCACAACTTTTGACTGAAATAAGACCTCAATTCACGAACATCAGTAAAACAACATATGAACTGGAATTCAGTGAAGACAATGAAATAACATTACAGGAAGTCGAGAATGCAATACGAACTCTAAAAAATCGGAAGTCATGCGGACCACAAGGTATACCAAATGAATTATTAAAACATAGCCCACAAGTATTACGGGAATTACTGGCGTATGTCTTCACCTTATTCTATAATGAACACGACTTACCACCGGAGTGGACAAAAGCACATATTAACAACATCTACAAAAAAGGAGATAGAAAGAATTGTTCAAACTACAGGGGACTTAGTGTCATAAATTCACTCTCAAGAATGTATGGAATAATAATAAAAAATAAAATTGAAAAAGAGATGACAGATGTAGAAGAACAGAATGGCTTTCGTGCAGGCAGGTCCTGCATGGACAGTATATTCTTTCTAAAGCAAGTTATCGAGAAAAGATTAGCCCACAACCTTTCAACCCATATAGTCTTTATAGATCTGACAAAGGCATACGATAGTGTACCATTTTCAATGCTTTGGGTAGCACTGAAAAAACAAGGAATAAGCAAAAAAAAATATACAAGCAGTACAACAGCTCTACAAAAATATGACGGCAAACATTAAAACTGGAAATAGATTAACTAGAGAAATTCCTATTAGTAAGGGCCTAAAGCAAGGCTGCTGCATAGCACCTACACTCTTCAAAATATATCTAAAGTGCTGCAATATGGGCATCCCAATCGGAGATGATAGATTGTACACGATACACTTCGCTGACGACCAAGCCATTCTAGCTGAAGACGAGAGTGATATAAGCTACATGCTTAGAAAACTGGAAGATGAGTACAACAAATGGGGCCTCACAATTAATATACAAAAAACTGTGTACTTAGTTGTAGGAGAAAAACCAGAAAGCGTACAAATCGAAATGGGAACTTTAAAACCATCAGACAATTTTAAGTACTTGTGAGTCCAAATAACATTAAAAGCAGGAAGTAGCGAAGAAATACATTCCAGGATTGGTCAAGCAAGATCAGCCACCAGGCAGCTACACGGACTATTATGGAATAAAAAAATAACAAAAGAAAATAAAAGAAGAATTTATAAAACAATAATAGAAAGTATTGGACTGTACGGCGCCGAACTCTGGGAAATAAACCAAAGAAACAAATCAAAAATTAAGGCCATGAAAATGACCTACTGGAGACGATGTTGCCAGCTCACTAGACTTGATAGGGTAAGAAACGAAGATATTCGGAGAGAAATGGAAATCGATCTAGACATAATAGACACAATCGAAGCCAAACGACTTAACTGGTATGGACACCTTCAGAGAATGCCGGAAAATAGATGGCCTAAAAAAAAATAGAAGAATGGACTCCGCCAACTAGAAGAAAACGAGGTAGACCAAGACGATCCTGGAGAGACGATGTCGACGATGCAATGACCGCCAGAGATCTAACAACTGAAGATTGCTTCGACAGAAAACGCTGGAAATTAGGATGCGAGAAGCGGCGCCAGCTGTAGAAGACTTGCTTGTTATATATAATAACCGTATATTTTTTTAATTTCAAAAGAATAAACAACCCATTAACAACCTAATTAGAAGAACGATAGACAAGAAACTTCCTGTTAATATTCACTTTCTACAATTAATAATTAATGAAAAGAAAATGTTTGACTGCTTAATAATCTTTCTTCCAAATGTAGTATTTTATATAAATATAGTTAAAAAACAAATAATTTTGTTATTTATTACTTTAAAATTATCTCCATCCAAAACTGTAATAACTTATTCACAAGTCACTTATGAGCATTTCTGTCTTAACTCTGTTTTAATCTTGTAAGATCGTTATTAAGCGTATAGATAAATAAAATTTGGTAACGATGTAGATATATTTTTATAATGATCTCAATTACATAAAAAATCAGTTACATAAAACTCTCGTGTCATGATCTTTGTCCAAGCCAATATTTTAAAATGACCGAACTGATTTCAATAAAATTTTGTGAAAGTGTTTTTGTTGGTTCAAGTTAGGAGATAGGATATTTTTTATCTCGATGAATGACCCTTATTTTATTAATTGTGGATTCAAAATGTTTTATAAGACTTCACCTCTACAGTTTTAGTTCATTTGATCCGTTTGTTAAACGGCTTAACGTCGTTTATCTGCATATAGATATATGTTTATAGACAATAAATGGTTTATTCATATAAATACTTTACATTACCACATTAAAATGCGTTTTTGTTTTTATATTCAGAGAACATAAACAATTCATATAAATCTCCCCTAATAAAAGTTAATTAATTGAGAACCACCTAATTCCTTCTGTGGTATCTCGAGTGTTTTTGTGTCCGATATAATGGTGTGCTCTAATCTACCCCATCAACTTTGGTGACGTTTCAGACATTTCCATTTATCATAGTCAGTTGTGTGACAGTGAATTTCAAACTTTTCAAGTTCGGAGTTACTTGTGGTATATTTTAGGCCTCCAAGCGCTCTTAGCCGGTCCCTTAAAGATGAAGTTTATTGTTAAAAGAAAAGATTTTACTTTGATTTGAACTAACTTTTCGACGAGCGAACAGTATGTTGGATATACACTGAAAGAAAAAACTCCAATTTAGAATCAAAAGTGAATAAACTAAATAGATTACAATATTTTGTAGGTACAGTGGTCAAAAGTGAAAAATATTTCGATTTTTGCCATATTAATAAATTCCTTACTACCAATTAAATTAAAATTGCCCAAAATGGGTTCTGTTTTTTTAGTTTTAAAGGTAAAACATTTTTTATTAAGTAATGATTTGTTTGGTTTCATATTAAAAAAAAGTGTTATTTTAAAGGGTAATTAAAAGCTCATAAATATGTGTACTTTAGACTATACAGGCACCTATGTAGGAAAAGGGTAATAAAGAAAAGAATCATCGGTTTAATTTATTAAATTTTCTCAATTATAGTTTATTTTTATGAACGAGAGAGTAATTAGCATAATTTTAACTGGTACCTTCGACCACTCAATGGGCGGGCTCAAGATTAATTGAAAAATTACTTTGAATAATTGTAAAAAATAAATGAATTATTTTAGTGTTATAAAGTGTTATGTGTATGTAAACAAAAGTGACCTCTTTTATCACACACTATATTAGAACTGACTGGCCTACATTAAAAAGGGTTTTAAAAAATTCACATCTTTTTTTAATTTTTAAAAATTACAAAAAAAGAGTTTTTAAAACCGTCTAAGGTATGTTAAATAGATGAATAAAAATATTAATATAAAACTTACAGCTACTTGTTACAAATCCAAATCAGATTCAGAAGATGAACTTTCAGAACCAAGATTTATAATAACTGGCTCGATCATTTTATCAGTAATATTGTCCAGCTTCCACATTTTTTCCTCTTCTTTAATAGTGTGATTTACTGCCTTTTCCCAGTTTTCAGGTTTTACATTATTTACGGCCTCCAAAAACAACTGTTTAACATCATGAATTTTAAAAGTGGTATTTTTTCTTGAAACTTTACTCTTTATCTGTGCCCATACCAGTTCAATCGGGTTTAATTCACAATGATATGATGGGGATATAAGTACTGTCATTCCACGATTTTTGGCAATTTCATCAATTTCGTATTTTTGAAATTTTTTTTTATGAAGGGCACACAACGAATAAAGTTCCTTTCTTATAGATCCGGGATGGTACGTAATATTTTTTGAACTCAGCCAATTCTGCAAGTCTTTTTTTAACCACTTGGTTGTGGACAGTCCTTCTATAAGTCTGTAGTGATAACTTGCATTATCCATTACTATTACACAGTTCTTAGGAAGAATATCTATCATTTGTTCGAACCATTTTTGAAAGACATCAGCGTTCATGTCTTCATGGTAGTCACCGGTACGAGTTGATTCAAAAGTTAATAAACCACCTTCAACAAAACCGTCTGAACTGCCAATGTGTACTATTATCAGCCTGCGTCCCTTTCCTGATGGTGGGTTTAAACCAGTACATACGTTATTTACAAAAGCGTGCCTTTGACTTGTAACAGTTTCATCCTGCCAAAATTTATTTTGTGTATGACCCTCGTTGATCCATGTTTCATCAAGATAAAATATTTTTCTTTTTTGGTTTCTCATTTCCTTTATGGTTCTTAGAAAATGTCTTCTCCATATGACAATATCGCTTCTTTCTAATAAAATATACTTTCTGGGATTCCTTTTCCAGCGGAAGCCTATTTCTTTTAAAAGTTTCCATAACGTACTTCGACTCATTTCTGGGTAATCCTTATCATCTTGAACTGAGACAAGAACTTTATCCAATGTTAAAAATTCTTGTATAAAGAAGAATTCTTGCACTTTCCGTCGAAGTCCTTCTTTAAAATGATATTCTATTTGAAATTTTGGTTTCCCTGGAGCATTACGTGGCATTTGAAAACTACCATATTTCTCTTCTTTAATAACTCTGTAAATCGTAGATTTCCCAACACCAAGTGTACTGCTAACTAACTCAACGGTCTCATCAACACTTTCACATAAACGTTTGTCTGTAAATGATTTAAAACAATTAAATATTAATGTTTTTTCATTACCTGTTAAAGGACCAATTTTTCGGGTTTACACGGCACTTCCAAATTTTCCATAACACTAGTATACACAATAAACTGCACCTTGCAACTGAAGTACCTACTTTTAGTGAACTGTTAAGAATTTTGAATACGCCACTTGGACCTTCCTACAAAATGGAAAAACCCACTATCACATTTTCTGTGGAATAAGTTTAGAAGGTAATTATCTAGTCAATTACTGTCGTAGATTCCTGGAATTAAAGAATTAAATGTTTGATTGTTGAAACCCTTACTTCGTGGAATGCACTCATTTCAGATAAAATAAAACGTTTTATTTTATCTAAAGAATTAAACTTTATTTTGCAAATAGGTAGGTACTTATTAAACTTTTATTGGTTATATATAACCAATAAAATAAACATCTTACATTTCTTGCAAATTCATTAGTACCTGTTAACCTCCATCACTCAGACACTGGCAACCTTATTTAGGGATTAGTAACCCTCACAACTATTGTATTCTCTTCTGCTCCAACCTTTATACCTGGTGGTGATACTCAATTTAAAATTGTTTTCCTATATACTTCTGTAAACTTGTTGACAAATATCAATCTGTTTTTCATTGAGTCACCCGTATCAACAGTTTAGGGATTTGCATACTTAATTTATTGTTTTATTACTCTCTCATACATAAAAATATACTATAGTTTGTTGTAATTTAATAGTATGGAGTTAAAGACATCAATACTTTAAATGTGGTAGTTATTTAGATCCTTATATTTTCTTTTTCCCATACCATACCCATCAACGGATGTTAATAACTACAATTCTAAGAGATAATGTTGTAAAATGAAATATCAAAAATTAAAATGACTGGCAAGACTATTATAATCCAGTTTTAAATAAAACAAATTCATTACATAAAATTTGACAATCAAATAATAATATTAATAGGTATATTCAAGAGTTTTTCCTTCCCTAATATTGCATGGATAGACATAGATATTCCATATTCAATATTCAATATTATTCTATTTTATAAATGTACTAAATAAGTTTTAAAACTTGAACTACGCCAATAATCCTTTAAGGTTGAGGCATTAATAAATAAAAAACTGTAGCTTTTGCTATCTTAATTATCATATTATATCTACACAAACCTTGCAAAAAACTTTTTTTGTGCTAACACTAATTAGATATGTTTTAGCTGGTGAATGATATTAACATATTTTTCCATTTTCCGTACACTGTATTTTTACATTTCACATTCAGTTAAAAATTAGACGAACGAGATTTTCTCGCGAACATGCCATCAAAAGAAATTTTTGCCTAGTTTCCATCCAGAATGTAAAACCAGATAGCACGAAAAATGTGAATAAGGGTATTGTACTTATTTATTTTAAAGGGGAAATATTCGTTGAAAATCAGTAAAAGAATAAAACTAACTATACATCAAAGACAAAACGTGACATAGTAGATGACAATTTATGAACTAAATAAAAGAGTGTAAGCTTATATTTTAGAAATGCTTACGAAATAATAAAAAAATATATCGATAATCTTACTTCATAAAACGATTATAAAAGTATAAACATGAAATTATAGTTTCTGATCAAGGTAAGCATACCTAAAGACCATCAAACGACACATATAAAACTACTTTTAAAGGAATTACCGAATGCAATAATAAACTTTGTTTCAAAAATTTCACGAAACTCGTCATACTATAATTTATTACTGGACTTTTTTTTTCTAAGTACATAGTTTGTAACTTAGTTATGTTGAGTGCTTCAGAAAGATCGGTATTCAAACTTTTTTTCCGGTAGTAATGCGATCTTCTTCTTTTCGAGGAACCAATAAATTATGCCACGTTGACGATAGTATCTTCAGAAATTTTGTGGGCATATTTCCGTGTTTTCCTTCAGCGTCTAATGGTACAGTGCCAGTTGAAACTAGTAATTATCGAATTCTTTGCACTCGGAAACCAGAAATTTCATGAATGGATAAGAATGCGTTGAAACATACTTTGCATATCAAGAAAGTCTCCATCAGGGTCATAAATAATACGACAGAAATAGGAAACAAGATTAACTGTTCCTGTACTTTCTCGAATTTGTCGACCCTTAACTGGGAGAAGGGTATCAGACCACCTTAACACCGATTCTGATCGTCTTACTTAGCATTTTCATTGAATTCAGTCAAAATGCGTCGCCTTTTTAAAAGACTGTAAATATTTTTTCCTTTAATCCGTACCATCCAAAAGTAATATGAATTCATCACTAGAAAACTTCGTCATCTCAATTTCAACCAAAAGTAGACTATGATTGTTTTTCCTCTGACTCCTCAATTGGTTTAAATCCGTACTGTTGGCAACAGAGCTCTTAAAACCTTCTTACAATTTAACTACGTTGGTACCCTACATCACTCTTCTCTCTTCTTTGTTAATGGTACAGCCAAACCACCCGCTTAAATTTCTTATCCAGGACATTCTTCTACGGCCTGGATTTCTGCGCCCTAGGATTTTTCCTGGCATTATATTTTGTAGGAATAAGTACTTTTGTCCTTTCATCAGGTGGTCTAAGTATTCAAGTTTTCTCTTTTTTATATTCATAATAACTTCTGGATCGTTATTTATTCTGCGTATTACCTCTTCATTTGTAATTTTATCCACCCAACTTATTTTTAGTATACGTCGGTAGCACCACATCTAATTTCAATACGTCTTTTTATCTCGTGATTTTGATCACCTTTGAATTTAATTGATGAGGGTTTCCAAGTATTTGTATTCGCTTACTTTTTCATGTTGGGTCCTGTTTATTGGCATTCCCAAATAAAAGATAAAGATCCAGATTGTTGTAGGTTCACATTGCATTGCATGGGTAAAACCAAAAACACCGATATGTAAATGTGGAACTATTGGAACAGTGATTCATATCTTTTTGAATGTCCCATAAACAAACACAAAAATATGGATCTGTATTTAAACTATAAAAATCTTACACCTCGCAATTCTTAAACTCACGAGGAAAGATGCCTCTACTGCTTTTTGGTTGCTGCCGGTGATATTCGATATCAATTTTTTGTGCCTCTCATCTTCGTGAACTTGCGAACGAATTAATCCCTAAGTTTATTTTCAACACTAAATGTTTTGTATTGAAGTGGCGTTTTAATAGCAAAGGTTTCATCCACTGGTTAGAAAGAATTTTCGAACAGATTACCTACACATTGGGTCCTTGGCTCATCATTTATATTCGAGAATGTAAATCTTATATTAATGTATTCAGGATAATATTTCTTAACCGCCACTTTTAGTTTTTTGAAAGAACTCTTTTTGTCATTACCCTGTATAGGCTCCGACTCTGAAGTAAAACTAGATGAACCAGGATTCTCTTCGTTTTCTTCGTTTCTTCTAGTATATAGAGTACCACCTTTAAGGCTTTACGTACCAATGTACTGTACAATTATAAATATTTAAAAGGGTAGCCAATAAAATAAAAAAGGAAAATATTTCCAATTTGGTATATTTTTTAAAATATTCAATTTAACTTTTCTAAGATAAACCAATAACAGACTGCATTGAAAAAGCTAACTGGAAATATAATATAACTCTTCAATTTTTTTTCCTTTATCACAGCGCACTTTTAACGAAAGCATGAAGGCGATGTATAGGTACACGTGGAAATCCAAATTGGGCGCTATTAGAGTTCCTTTATAAGAGTTCAGAAGCGTATTGAATCCTTGCAAGAAGAGTAATCTGGGTCGTAGAGATTAACTTTATCTGAAAAGGGATAATTTTTTCATTTCAGTGTGTTGCGTGGTCTTACGTATTTGTTTGTTATCTTATATAATGAGTTTAATCAGAAGAAAATTGGAATTATTGGATATCTGAAAACTGTAGCTGATATATACTTCAGTTATACCGCTTGCTAGTATACAGATAAAACGAATTTAAAACGGAACATACAATTTAATATATGTCTGTTTGAACTGCATTTGAAATAGTGGACCAATATAAAACTTGGACAAAAATAAATCCATACCTGGGTATAGACATTGTATAAAAAATCGTTCAACTATCTGTCTCGCAACAATGTTGTTTTTGTAACAATGTTGCAAGTTGCAATGTTGCAAAGTTTTTAATAGTTTAGGAAATGAAGCTCGAAAAAAGTTAAAACCTCGCAATTTTTTCGTCCTGCATGAATTGAGTTGAAATTTTAACAGAAGATAGGTGATAGACCAAGGATCAAAATCTATATCGAACCGAAGTGCGCTGAATGGTTTTAGGAGTAAAGATTTGGTTTGAATTAGTTAAATAATGATTATTTTATACTTTTGAATAGAGTTCCATCATATTTCAACCCTTAAAAAGCAACATCGCAGTTGTAAAGGGTGCAGTTTATAAACTAATTTAATAGATATAAATTGAAAAAAGTAGAATTAAATACAAAAAAATTTATCAACATAAAAGGCACCATATATTTTTACACATTTACATAAATAGTTAAAAATATTTACATTTATAGGTAAAAACAATTATAATATTAATTTTATTCGTCATCAATTACATCTTCATCGTGATCTACGTCATCCTCATCTTCTTCAATTATTAGTGGACTATTATTGCACCCTTTACCTGAGCACCCAAAACAAGTAAAGTTACAGTATAAACCAACTTTTCTGCACCCACATGAAACGCCGCATCCTTTTTTGCATTGGCAAAAAATAAATTTCAAAAGTTCATCGGGTGCAGGTTGTTTGTTCATGCGTACGGGTAATAACAAACCATCTTTGGAATACCATCCCCAGTCTGTTGCTCTGATATTTTCATTGCCAAGCCATAAACATATGAGCAAATGTTTTATTCTGTTGTATGGGATTTCAAAATAAGAACGCTTAAAATTTCGAATGTATAACGCCCCACTACCTAATATACCGGTTTTGTAGATTATTATGCTCCAAAATGTACTGTACTGTACTAATGGAATTTTCAGAAAAAAAATTAATTGGTTTTTTATATGTATTTTCTTTATTTTTAACGATAGAGTGTTTCCTCAAAAACGATTTTGTAGAGGTTTTTAAGAGCTACAAGCATCTGTGAACTAAATCTCTTTGGAACCCTTGGTTTTTAAATGGGGTGAGTTTAAAGGGCTCGAAAAAGATGGTGCTTGATCGTAAATCGATGTTTTAAACGGCTATATCTCGCCAAATATTTATTGTACAACAAATCTAAATAAAGGAAAATTTTAGTCATTAAAAAAGCTACAATTTAGTACATTTTTTATTTCTTTCATATATTCAGTACTTTCGGAAATATTTAAAAAAAAGAAGGGTAAAAAATATGAAATTGCAAATCGTTCCTCGCTTTAAGCTGTACTTTTTCTAAAACTAAGCATTTTAAATGGGTCAAACTTCTTCGACGTATTAACAATGCATGTACAAAGAGAACTGCAGAAGGGTGAAGATCGATTTTAATTATGGGAGTGGTTAGGGGGTTGTTTTCATCGATATTTTTCGTAAAAAAATGAGGTATTGGCCTTATTTTCATCATAATTCACTCAATTTTTGAGCTAGAGTCTTTTTTATGATAGATCTATTTATGTTCTTTAAAAAAGGTTGCGTGAGTTTTTTTCCAAAAATGCATCATTTTCCCGATATTTGACTTTGAATCTTTCAAAGTTGGCATTTGAAGAAAACCGCTGAACATATTGATAGGCCGTATTTCGGTTCCTATTATATCGCAAAAACATTTTAAAAAATGAATTGTATTTGTCTTTTTAAAAGTTACAAATCTGTTCTCTACAATTTTTTGATAAAAATGCACCATTTTCGAGTTATTCGCGAAAAATCGATTAAAAACGTCGATTTTTTCGTCTAAAAGTTGTTACTTTCAATCGCGAATAACTTGAAAAATATCCTTAGGCTATAACCTACCTTCTGTCAAAATTTTAAGTTAAGTAATCCACGCAGGACGAAAAAATTACGAGGTGAAATGCTTCATTTCCTGGACTATAAGTGGTTTAACAGCATAATAAAATCGTAGATTTATGTGTAGCTTTCAATTTTTATGAGTTCAGAATCCAGCTGCCCGCAGAAGTGTTGGGTTTTTATAATATAATTATTTGACAACCTTTTGTTGGCCAACCTCCCACAGCAGAAATGAACCGAAATACATGATGTTTCCTATGTTCCGAATTTATTTCGTTCAATCTGTATATGTATATATACATATAAACAGTGCTACACAGTGTGGATATTAAGTCTTATCCCCCCTAGTTAACTCCGTTATTTAAGACAATGATGAAAAACGCTCGGATCCTTCAATTTTTATTTTAATAGAGTTATTTTAAAATATAAAAAAAATTGTCGACCGTTTCATCCCTTTCACTTGCAACAGCCTGCGATAGTTTTATGGAAATGGTTTGAAACGAAGAATCAAAAATGTATGTTTGAAATTTTTTATGGCATAATGGTTTTATTTAAAATAAAATATACAAAAAATTATGTATTAAATTACATCTTTAAAATTCAAGGAACTGGCAAATTATCCTAAACAAAACTTAAATTACTGCAAGATATGCTCGAAATGTTCTCCATTTTCTTTCCGACAGAGGTAGATTCTTTTGTTTCGTTGCCTCCCTAACCCTTTTGTTGAGCCCCCCTTAGATTTTAATGTTTCTTTTGTATGAAAAATGCTTTCAGAACAAAAAAGTAACGTGCCCATTTTTATTACAAAATGTCAAGTAGTTGAGAATGCAGAAAAAACAATTTTTATTTTGTAACTTCAAAGGGCTGTAACTTTTTTTGTGTATACTTTTGTACTAAGATAAGTTGGATTCAATCAATTTATTTTTGTCCCCGAAATTCGTGATTTAATTTATGACATACCTTTTTGAAACACCCTGTATAAAGTCAATTCCTATATACTAAATAGAATTATATCAACTAAGCGGCATTGTTCCAATTTCTTATCGATATAATAAAATATGCCTTTTTTTATTTAGTTCACTATTATTACAGTAACGTTAAGACTGAAAATTTGTAGAAGAAAATTTAAATATAAGATTTAGATCATTAAATAGGTTATACTTACTCCTTACTTAACACTTTTAATTGAAACAGTCATTAAAATTATCTGGGTTTGGTATGGGATAAACCTCCAAACAATACGATATCCTTTTTTGCACCCCAGGCTGCTTGCTCTGAATACAATGTTTGATTTGTTAGAAAATCAATATGCTGGCTATCGGCATCTGGAGTTTTGCCAAGTGAGGCACGGTTTCAGTGTAAGCTCTCGGCACATTTGGTTAGAAAATACCTCATAACATTCAAACATCTACCAGTCTTACACAAAAGATCCTTGTGAGAGGAAGATATCAGTCAAATTTATTAGCTAATAATGCATTTAACATTTTTTTCGATATTTTAGATTATAATTTAGGATAGATAACTGGGTTTGGGAAAAAACGAAATCCAATTGCTTGCTAAATTTGAGTATTCAACAACATATTCTTTCCTTGAAATTGACATTTCCATATTTTTCTTTTTTGACAGTTGCTTTTATTTGGTCAAGATTTAGCAGTACGGTTTACACTTCCTGTAATTAAAAATTCACTTATCCCAGACACCTACGGATTAAAAGCATTGACCTCTGGTGAACCTCTTTCCGTGTTATCGAGCCCTAGGTGACTTGATATGCTGGAGTATCTCTCAAAAACTTTTATACACACCTGGACGCCATGAAAAATATAGCTTTCTGCATGATCTTACAGAGATTGCCATTAAGACTCAGCTGTTTCATGTTCTCTAGGAGGTTTTTCGGAATAACGCCAGTAGTAGAATAGAATAATAAGTACTGCCTGGGTACTTTTTATTCCACATTATGTTCTTATTTGCTTAATATTATCATTATCACCATAAGTAGCTGTTTTTAGTCCGCTGTTAAACATAATCCTCCAGTAAATAATTCTATTGCTGCCAGTCTTGATTACCTCGAATCCAGTTGTATTAGATGCATTCGATGATGCGGCTATCTTGTAAAAATACTTCCTTGGTTACCATAAGCATGGTGTCTAAAGCTCCACTCTAAAATTGTATTGGTCCATCTTGGATCTTTGATTTTGGTAACATGGCCTGCCCAGTTCTGTTTCAGTGTTGAAATTCAATCTAATTTGATTTCAAACTCTGCCATTGTGGTATATATAATAACATTGACCTATCATTGTTCTCTATGTATTATTTATTACTTTTCTGGTTACGGTCAGTATTCCTGCTGCAACGTATGTAACTCACATAGATTAGAAGAAATAAAATGCATACTAAATAATTTTAAATAAACTTAAAAACCCACTGAAATAAAGCTACTATAAAAGTAGCACCCCTTGTGCGTGAGATTTAAAAATATATATTCAAACAACGAAATATTTAACAATTGTATAAATATAAATAGTAAGTTACATATGTGTACTACATATTTTAATATAGCATGTGACACAACTGTAACTAAACAACTGTAAGTACATAATTTGAATTTGAATTTCTTCTGTTAGTCTGCCCTCAACCTTGACATTTGCTGTTTGATTCCAATATAGATTGCATAGAATTCGAATATCTCGGCTGTCTATATTCTTCTTTATTAGAACTTGTCTTAGTGGTTCATGTTGTACTTTGTCAAAGGCCTTTTCGAAATCAATAAAGCAGGCGTAAATTTCTTGGAAAAAAAGAAATTTCTTAGAAATTCAAATCCGTCGAGGAGTCCGGCAGGGATGTATCTTATCGCCACTTTTATTTAATCTGTATAGTGAAGACATCTGTGAACAAGCACTCGAAGAAGAAGATCTTGCTCTGATAATAAATGGTGAGACGATCAACAATATAAGGTATGCTGACGATACAGTTCTCCTAACGGGAACGCTAGTAGAACTACAACATCTCGTTCAAAGTCTCAATATATACTGTAACAGTTACGGCTTGAAAATTAATTTGAAAAAAACTAAATTTATGGTAATAACGAAATCAAAGAACATCAGAGATAATCTTGTAATAGACAATACAACGATTCAGCGTGTGAACTGTTATAAATAACTAGGTGCTTGGATCACAGACGATACTGATCAAACAAAAGAGATTAGATGTAGAATAGAAATCGCTAGATCAGTCTTTAATAGAATGCGCAAACTCTTTTGCAATCGTGATATCAATATAAAGTTACGAATACGAATGCTGCGGTGTTATGTCTTTTCTACCCTGTTATATGGAGTTGAGGCTTGGACACTAAAACAGTTGTCCATAAAAAACATCGAAGCTTTCGAGATGTGGTGCTATAGGCGCATTCTCAGAATATCATGGATGGACCGCGTCACTAACAGGAAAGTACTCCAAATTTTAGACAAAATATGCGAAATTTTAAATAAGATAAAAACTAGAAAGATGGAATACTTAGGGCACATTGTGAGAGGTGAGAAGTACGAACTTTTAAGAAACATCATGCAGGGCAAAATTAAGGGTAAAAGAAGTATGGGAAGAAGAAAAATATCGTGGCTTCGTAATCTACGTGAATGGTTCGGGTGTAGTTCGATTGAACTTTTTAGGCGCGCTGCTAAGAAAGTCGCAGTGGCCATGATGATTTCCAATCTCCGCTAGGAGTGGCACGAGAAGAAGAAGAAGATGTTAGAGCATTTAGCTGTTAGAGCAAAGATTGCATCTTCAATGGATTTTCCTTCTTATAATCTATACTGACATTCAGATAGTATATTGATTTTTTTTTAATTTGTGAGTCTTAGCTTAATTATTTTTTCCAATCTTTTGCAAATGTTTGAGATTAGGGTAATAGGACAATAATTCTAACAACATATTTTTTCGCCAGATTTGGATAGTTGTATAATAGTTTCAGTTTTTAAAATATCTGGAAAATTATATATACTTTCTATAAAAAATATTTTAAATAAGATGTTTTTATTACTGTAGAAGATTAATTAATTTAAAATAAACTGGAAAACAACAAGAAAATTTCATATCTCTTGAAAAATTTTGTTTTTAAGAAATTTTTAAAATATAAAATATAACGAAGTACTTTTGCAATAAAAAACGCGTTGCTTTTGGCGTTATTAAAAATTTTTTGGTCCAATTTTACCTAAAAGACATTAAAGTGCAGGATTACAACAAAAAAGACACGACGTTTTATTTGATTTTTGAAATTGAATCACGAATAACGTAAACTAATAAAAGTGTAATATAAGCTTCTCAAAAAATCTCAACCAATACTTTTAAAATATTATTATCCTCTTAGAAAAAGCACTTCAAAGTGCTATGAGTAACCTAATAATGTCAGAAACTCAAAAGAAACGTGGGAAAAGGGTCTCTGATAAAAACAACTGCCAATGATGAACCCCACTGTTATACCACCTTTGATATTTACACTTACAGTAGCGGACTACGAATTTAAAATTTTGTTAAAAAAAAATTAATAATCCCCAATTTAAATAATACGATAATTAAATGATATTCGTATTACAGATATCTAGTTGTTGTGTTTTTAGTTGAGTAAGGCTCTCGCCGAAGTGGAATAATAATAATAATAATAATAATAATAATAATTTTTTTTTTTAATTATTAATCCGCAGGAAATACCATCATTTCTTACTCAAGGAACCACTTATCTAATACCAAAAGATCAAAATAACACCCAAGATCCAGCCAAGTACCGCCCAATTACTTGTCTTCCAACTTTGTACAAATTGGTCACATCCTGTGTAACCCAGCGTATCTACCAACACTGTTCTCTAAACAATATCATAGAGCCTCAACAGAAAGGATGCGCTAAGGGTTCCATGGGCTGCAAAGAACAACTTATAATCGACTCAGTCATTTCCAACCAGGCGTACAGCAAAAAAAGGAACCTTTTTACCGCCTTCATCGACTACAAGAAGGCCTTTGATTCAGTACCGCATCAATGGCTGATAGATATATTGAAAATATATAAAGTCGATGTTAATATAGTGACCTTTTTAAAGCATATAATGACGGAGTGGAAGACTAAAATTCACCTTCAAATACCTGGTGAAAAAAACATCGAAACTGAAGATATCCCAATTAACCGGGGCCTTTTCCAGGGGGACTCCTTGAGTCCTCTTTGGTTCTGTTTAGCGATGAACCCACTATCTCAGCTACTGAACTCCACCGACTCAGGTTTTAGTATCAAAAATAACAACACTGTTGTGGCGAAGCTTAATCATCTATTGTATATGGATGATTTGAAATTAATGGCTTCCACTCGAAACCACCTAGACCAGATGCTAAAAACTGTTGAAAATTTCTCAAATGATATTAGTATGCAATTCGGTCTTGACAAGTGCCGTGTCTTAAATATAATCAAAGGAAAGGTTCAGCCCGGCGGATTCGATATGCAAAACGGCCAGAACATCGAGGCCATGGGTGAAAATGATATGTATAAATACCTCGGAATAAAGCAAGCGCGGAAGATTGACCATAAGCAAATGAAAACTGAGATAACAACTGAGTTTATACGAAGGGTAAAACAGCTGCTTCGTTCACACCTTAACAGTAAAAATTTGTTTAAGGCACTAAACACCTACGCATGTTCCGCGCTTAGCTACTCATTTGGTATTATTAAGTGGACAAAAACGGATATAGAAAATCTTCAGCGAAAAGTACGAACGCACCTCACAAAGGCACAAAAACACCATCCTCGAAGTGCAGTAGAAAGAACGACATTACCGCGGTATTTAGGAGGGCGAGGACTTATGGATATAAGCGAGCAATTAGAAAAACAGATTACTAATTTAAGAACTTATTTTCAGGTGCAGGCGGAGACATCTACTCTTCATCGCGCGATTTGTGCAGTAGATGACACAACACCGATCAAACTGAGGGAACCAGAAATGCGCATAAACCACCTTACTAAGAACGAAAAAATGCGCACCTGGATGGGCAAGCCTCTGCACGGGCGACATCCCAATGAGGTCAGTCAAGACCATGTCGACAGTATAGCGTCGAACTATTGGCTGACATCAGGAAGGATGTTCCCCGAAACAGAAGGTTCACTACTGGCCATTCAGGATCAGGTAATACCAACCAAAAATTACCTGAAATATATCGTCAAAGACCCTCAGGTCCAAAATGACAAATGCCGATATGGGTGCCAAGCTCAGGAAACCATTCAACATCTTACCGGGGGCTGTCAGGCATTTGCTGCAACTGAATATAAGGAACGGCACGACTCAGTAGGAAAAATCCTTCATCAAGAGATAGCTATCAAACTGGGACTTCTTCAAACAAACCATCTTCCATATTATCAATATGTTCCTGAGAGTATACTTGAGAATGACAACTACAAGCTATACTGGGATCGCACGGTGCTCACAGACCAAACAGTGGCACATAATAGACCAGATCTCATACTAGTCAATAAAATAAAGAGACAAACAACTTTAATTGATGTGGCGATACCCAACAACAATAATCTTCGTGTTAAACAGAACGAAAAAATCGCCAAGTACAGGGATTTGGAAATTTAAATACGAAGACAGTGGAAAATGGAAAGTACCCAGACAATACCTATTATTCTCTCTACTACTGGAGTCATTCCAAAGAACCTCCTAGAAAATATAAAAAAGCTAGGTCTGAATGAACATCTCTACAAGACCATGCAAAAAGCTGTACTACTCTCAACATCCCGATGTGTACGAAAATTTTTGGGAGATACTCCAGCATACCAAGTCACCTAGGGCTCGATAACACGGAAAGAGTCCCACCAGAGCTCAATCCTTTTGATACCGTAGGTATCTGGGATGAGTGAATTTTCCCCTTAGAGGGAGTGTGAGCCGTATGGCTAAATCTGGAATAATAATAATAATAATTATATAAGAAAGTAGAAAAAACCGTTTCTTAATAAATTAGTTCAATTTTTGAGAATTTCACGTTTATTATAAAAGTTTTTTAAATATTCTATATAAAAAATTAAGGCGTTTAGATAAAAAACAACACATGTCCAATTTTAACAAATTTGACTTTATGTATTGTTCGCATAGATAGTAGTTTCTTTATCGATCTCACACATTCAGTTGTGTAAAACAGTAGCGCACCTAGAATTGTCGTAATTGTCGTCTGGGGGGGAGGGGGTTTGGTTGGGAACCGAAATTTTTTTTATGCTACCTCCACCATTTTAACTCTTAAAATGTGTAAATAACAGTGTCGGAATAGGGTCCTGTGGGGGGTTTGACCCCCAAAACCCCCCCTGGCTGCACCACTGGTGTAAAAATCACAGATGTCCGGAGTAAACTATATAGAAAATTCGGATAGTTTTAGAAAACAATAGATGTCCATGCGGTTTGTTGAAAAAGCTACACTTTTTGTCACATCGTAGTCAACGGTCATCGCTAAGCGTGAATGAACATGTCTATAAATTTATCAGTTTTGTGCGGTCTTTGTTAAAAACAGGTGATGTTTGTTTTTTTTTGTATTAGAAAAATAGTTCAGCATGGCGCAAACTTTTCAACATAAAACCTCTTGTATTATATGTAGATAATAACACTTTGTAAAATTCGAACTACAGATCAACCACGAAAATGGAAAAAAAAGTTTATCGAAGTGAAACCGTAAAGTAAGCTAAAATACAAGAAGTTGCTAACAAAACGTATTAACGTAATAAGAATGTTTAAGCCCTTGTTTTTTTGATAAGAACAAGTTGTTTTCTCAATGATTATAACTTTATTCTTGGTTGTTGGTGTAAACGTTACCGAAGCTTTTATGTAGTTATACAAAAACAACGTTCTGGTCTTCATAATATAAACCAAAGATGAGCAGGGTTCATACTCCTGCCGAGAGACGACGTAGTCATATTTCAAAATTTACTTTACCTAGCCACAGTACTACTAATAACAGTGGAAATTAAGATATAATCAAAGCTCGACAGCATCAAGGTCCACCAAATGTAGCTTTATTCATGTATATAATTCGACTGCCAGAAAAATACGTAAGTATTTGTGCCAAAGCTCTTCGTAGTATTTTCGGTGTTACTGAAATGCAGATCTGTCGAATTAGAAATAGCTCAATAATGAGTCGATGTTCTCTAAAAGATGCCTTAGGCAAGCATATAAATAGGCCTAAGAAGACACACCCTGCTAATATAAAAACATAATATCTCACATTTCTTTATTTAAAGGCCGCTAAATTCAATAAAAACGGAGACTGGACAAAAAGAAAATTTATCTGCCATTAGAGTTAAATGTAAAAAATATGTACAGAGCCTTTAAAGAACTTCACCCACAGTCCACAAAGTAAGGTTTCTTAATTTGTTTAGAATAACATATTTCAAACTTGATTTAACATTATAGTTTATTCGTCTTCCGGGTTTGGACCGTGTCATTTGTGAGTGACCCAAAAGTGGGTTCATCTTGACGTTTCGCTACAATTGTATGTAGCTTCTTCAGGAGAATAAAGAAAACAAAGGACAGGAAGATGGGTAGTTAGCAATGGTAACTCAGTTACTCAACGTAACCAGAGGCGAATACTAACTACCAAGATGGGCATTTGATCACAGTAACTCAACTACTCAACGCAGCCAGAGGTGAAAACCAAATGCCAGGACAGGGATTCACGTCCAACAGCTCAGAACACTAACGCGTCGAGAGGCTAGGAGTGAATCCGACGATTACTCCGCTACCGCTCTATTTATAGTCGCGGTGACCTGTCGTGTCGGGACGTATCGGCACACTTCGTGGCGCGAACGTCAAGAAGCGCGCGCTGGCCAATCATGTGGCTGCATCGTGGTAGCGGGACCGGGCGGCGGCTCTAGACTGAGATTCCAGATGGGAGACAAGTAGTATCCTTCCTCTCGATTGATATTATGTGGAGTTTTTCGGATCTCTAGAGATTCGCGGAATTTCCTGGAATAAAAGAAAGGGCTCTTAGAAATAATATGGGTTTTTTCAAACAATATGGAATGACCGGTTTCTTGGCAGTGTTCTGCAACTGCAGAATGGGAGAAAAGACGTGATCGAATGCATCTTTGATGCTCTTGAATCCGAGTTTTGACGGAACGACCAGTTTCGCCAATATACACACGTCCACATGAACAAGGAATAGAATAGACACCACAGGAAGATAGGGGCGGTAATGGGTCTTTAGGAGAGGGTAGATATTGTGAGATTTTCTTGGGTGGTCGAAAAGTAGTCCTGATACCTTCTTTGCGAAGAATTTTGCCAATCCTTTTAGTGACATTTCGAATATACGGAAGAAAAGCCACAGGAGTATTACCCGAAGATTCTGAATTTGTCGTCCTAGGGTGTAAAGGGGGATGTAGATGTCGGTGTGTAATATTTTGAATTGTGGACTTGGAGTAACCGTTTGCGACAAGGGTTTTTTGCAGATGGCCAACTTCTTCTCTAAGGTTGTCGGGTTCAGAAATCGAAATGGCCCGATGAATGAGAGAGTTGATCACAGAATTCTTTTGGGCAGGATGGTGGTGTGATGAAGCATGTAGGTAACGATTCGTGTGAGTCTTTTTTCTATAAACAGAGTGACCCAATCGGCCATTGGGCTTGGAGGTGACTAACACATCGAGAAAGGGAAGGGATCGATTATTTTCTACTTCCATTGTGAATTTTATACTTGGATGTTGTGAGTTAAGATGATCTAGGAAGGGAGAAAGGGTATGTTGACCATGAAGCCAGATGATAAATGTATCATCAACGTAGCGAAACCAGACTTTTGGTTTTAAGGGGTAAGATTCTAGGGCTAAAGACTCAAAGGCTTCCACGAAAATGTCAGCAATGACAGGGGAAAGGGGAGAACCCATTGGTGTTCCAGATATTTGTTTGTAGAAATTGCCTCTAAAAGAAAAATATGTTGAAAGGAGGCATTTTTCCGCAAGATCTGCCAAAACCAAAGACTTGTTATCATTGGTCAAGTGATCTCGCAGAACAACTAGAGAGTCATGTATGGGGATATTGGTAAATAGGGATGATACATCGAAACTGACGAGAATGTCTTGGGGATCGACCGTGAGGGAGGAGATTAAGGTGATGAAATGTGTGGAATTTCGGACATAAGAAGAGGTACGACCAGTATAGGTCTTAAACTGATTCGTCGAGATGAACCCACTTTTGGGTCACTCACAAATGACACGGTCCAAACCCGGAAGACGAATAAACTATAATTCTGACTCTGGCCGTGGAAGCCTACGATTTCATTTGATTTAACATACTTAGTCTTTTTCTTGCCCCAGATGTAACACTTGTACAGTACGTGATGAAACTGAAACCCAAACTACTAAATACTGATGGCTCAACAAAAAAAAATTTGTTTCAAGCCAGAAACCTTCATTACGTTAAATAAAGGCATTTTATGATATAAAACGAAAAATTAAACAAAAATGTCAGCATAGTAATAATGTATCTACAATAGCTTTTGATTATCTGCTGATTACCTACAAATAAAGTTTTCTACGGGGACAACTTTGGGTACTATGTAATTTGCTGTACACGAATCTGAGGCAATGATGTGCATATGTATACCTATCATAAAGAAATGGCTAAACGTGGTCAAAATAAAGTAACTTCTATGATATTTGAACATTATATAAGGACCAACTTTCCCTATATACTAGTTTTCTTTGCCAATAAAATGAAATCCCAACTGATTTCCCAACTTTTTATTTTCCAACAACAAAATACGTCTACATTACGTTACATTGCATCCGCCATTACAATTATCATTGTCTCTTTCTACTTCCGGACTCCCCTTGTACATTGCAACTCGGACGAGTCCATTTGTCTTACCGCTTGCAACTATACACCGTTGCAAGACTGACCAAAAAATCTCTTTTTATTATACAAATTTTAAAAGTCCCAAACATTCCCCCCACATTGAAATAACAATTTCAACATAAAGCTTAACCATGTAAAAAAAAAACTGAAAAATGTAGAATTGTAACATAATCAATGTTTATATATGTAAAGAATAAACACTTAATCACTATGATTGTCCTGGGAGGAGACACAGTTTTGAAATAGAACGTTTGTATTCTCCCAGTTGAGTTTTTACCAATACCACTCGCACATTCCCATCTGGCCCACAGAACAGTTCCTTCACTCTTCCTAGTCGCCATTGGGATGGAGGCAGATTGTCTTCCTTGATGATAACCAACTGTCCAGTATGAAGATTACTGGAATTCTTCATCCATTTGTGCCTTTGTTGCAATTCAGCAAGGTACTCACTTGACCATCTACTCCAAAAATGTTGATGTAGCATCTGTACATGTTGCCAACGAGACAGATGATTCACTGGTATCTCCTTAAGACTTGGATCAGGAGCTGCAGTGAGTTTGCGTCCAATAAGGAAATGGGAAGGGGTTAATACCTCAAGGTCATCAGGACTAGAGGAAAGAGGGACCAAAGGACGGGAGTTTAGAACCGCTTCAACCTGTGCAAGAAGAGTACTAAATTCCTCGTATGTAAGAGGAGAGTTAACCAAAATTCTCCGTAAATGATGTTTACATGATTTCGCGGCAGCTTCCCATAAACCCCCAAAATTTGGAGCACGTGCCGGGATAAATTGCCATTGAATTCCCTCATTACCTAACGTATTACTAATTATTTGTGATTCATGCTCCAAAAAATTTTGTAATTCTTTTAATTCAGTATTAGCCCCAATATAATTTGACCCATTATCTGAATAAATTTTCAGTGGTTTGCCCCGTCGTGCGACAAATCTACGAAAACATGCTATCCAGGCTGCGCTGGTTAAGTCTGATACTACCTCTAAATGAAGTGCTTTAATTGAAAAACACACAAAAAGACAAATATAACATTTAATTATTTGTGAACCACGACCACGTTTTGTCTTCATTGGAAAAGGACCTGCATAATCCGTTCCCGTTACATAAAATGGAGGATTTACTTCTACTCTGTCTTTCGGTAAAAGTCCCATAATTTGCTCCAACGGAATAGGTTTGCATCGGAAACATCTCACACAACTGCGATACACTTTTCGTGCTAAGTTTCGTCCTCCCAATACCCAAAAATTCTCTCTGATAGCACTTAATAATTGCTGCGGGCCACAATGCAGCAACCTATTATGTTCCATTTCAAATAACAATATGGTAAACCTGTGTTTAGCACTTAATAACCGAGGGTGCTTTTGTGAATAAGGTAGATTTGCCAAATTTAATCTACCCCCCACCCTGAGACATCCTGCTTTATCCATGAAAGGATTTAAATTAAGAAGATGTTTCTTCCAGGGTTTTCCATTTTCCAGTGCCATCATATCTGCTCCAAAAACTTCTTTTTGTGATACCAATACCAACGCATCCATAGCTTGCTCCAATTCCAAAGGAGATAGTGCACTGGTTACATCAAATTCTCTTGATCTGATCTTTTTGACATATCTAAAACTATATGCCACAGCTCTCCTTAACCTATTTAAACAACTGAATTTTTCAAAATGAAATAGTTTTGAGTTTTCTTCAGTAGCTATGTGCGAAACGACTGCATACCTTAAGTCTGGTAATTCCAATTGTGCCTCATGACCCAAATTTGGCCACTCTGACTCTTCCAATTTCAACCATTCAGGCCCAATCCACCAATGTTGTAAACCAATAATCTTTGACGGTAACACGCCCCTAGATAGCAGATCTGCTGGATTGTGCTCTGATCTTACATGTCTAAATTCACCACATTTAGCAATGGCCTTAATTTGACTAACCCTGTTTGCGACAAAAACTTGTAATTTACAAACATCAGTTTTAAGCCATCCCAATACCACTGTAGAATCTGTCCAATAAAAAATATTATTAATTTTTACTGTAAGCGACGCTTGAACTACTGCCACCAATTTAACCAATACCAATACAGCACAGAGTTCAAGTCTTGGAATTGTTTGTGCCTTCAATGGAGCTACTCTTACTTTAGAACACAACAAATTTATTGTCACCAATCCATCATGGTCTACACTTCTAAGGTAAACACAAGCTCCATATGCCAATTTTGAAGCGTCGGCAAACCCATGAATGTCCACCGTTATAGCATTCCTGCAAACCACATGTCTTTTAATTCGCAGACTATTTAAATTTAAGAACTCTGCCCTCAATTTTCTCCATTCTGTTTCCAAATCGTGAGGCAGTGACTCATCCCAGTGAAGTTTTTGCTGCCACATTTTTTGTAACAACTGTTTCGCCAAAAGTACTGTGGGTCCCAGCAACCCTAAGGGATCAAAAATCCTTGAAACTTCTGATAATATGGATCGTTTAGTATGCCTATTTTCTTTAGCTGAAAAATCTATCGCAAACATCAATGTGTCTTCTTTAAAAGCCCACATCAACCCCAGTGTCTTGTTTTTGTCCTTTTCTCCAATCTGAACAGAACCAGAACCATCTTCTGATTTTTCCAATGCGAGCTGCACCTCTTTACTGTTTGTTACCCATTTTCTCAGCTCCATACCTCCATCTTTTAAAACTTGATCCACTTCCTTGCACAAGCTTATTGCTTCCTCTGCTGATTCAGCACCAGTAAGTAGGTCATCTACGTAAAAATCTTTTAAAATTGTTTGAGAAGCTTCAGGTCTGTTCTCTGCACACTGAAGTCCTAACTCTTTTAAACATCTTATTGCCAAGTAAGGTGCTGACCTTGTTCCATATGTGACTGTGTTGAGTGTATACTCCTTTAAGTCTGCATCAGGTGATGCTCTCCAAATTATTTTTTGTAAGGACCGTTGCTCAGGAACAACCCAAATCATCCTATACATCTTTGCGACATCTCCACCAACTACCACATAATGCTGTCTAAATCGTAACAATATAGAAACCAAATCTTCTTGTACTTTTGGTCCATTATATTGCAAATCATTGAAAGATACACCTGTATCTGTAGTGGCTGAACCATTAAATACCACTCTTAGACGTGTAGTCTCACTATTTTCATTAATCACCCCATGATGTGGAAAGTAATATGAAATAGTATCCAACGAACTATCTGATAATGACATATGACCCATGTCAATATAGTCTTGCATAAACTTGATATACAATTCTTGTAACTTTTCATTCTTTTGCAGTTTTTGTTCCAATTTGTAAAATCTATTTAATGCTGATTGCCTAGATTTACCCAGTGCTGTTACTGATTTCTTCAGTGGAATATGAACTACAAATTTTCCATCAGGAGCCCTCTTTCTTGTTTGTTGAAAGATTTGCTCACATTCTATATCTTCCTTTGAAAGTACCTCTTGTCCATCTGGTACCTCTTCTATTTGCCAAAACTTTTCCAATTGTTGACTGATGTCTAATACACTAAGATTACAATTAGTAATATTAGATGTGTTCCCAATAAAACTCATTTTTCCATTGACCAACCAGCCCAACTTTGTCTTTTGAAGCAATGGAAGATTTGGACCCAACTGAATTTGTCCAACACACAATAATTCATAAAATATATCTACTCCTAAGAGAAGATCAATCTTTCCAGGTTTATGAAATCCTGGATCTGCCAATTAAAGATGTTTCGGAATATTTAACCTTGTAGTAGGTATATTCTGACTAGGAAGTACTCCAGTAATTTGTGGAACTATTAAAAAGGATACAGTTTTCCTAAAGCCCACTCCAATTGATTCAACTGTACCATTGCATCTATATCTGACTTGTGCGACCTTGCTTCCAACTCCTGCTAAAATAAGTTCTACTGACTTCCTCGGTAAGTTTAACCGCTTTACTACTTCTTCGCTTATTAAATTGGGTTGAGACCCAGAATCTAAAAGTGCTCTGCATGTACGAGCTTTCCCATTTCCATCAATTATTTGTACTAATGCAGTTGATAACAATACCTCTCCAGGATCTGCAGTTCCATTTTCTAACCAGACAGAATTCACACTGAATGACATTTCATTTGATGGTCCAGCTAATGATTGAATACCATTGTTAACAGAGGCAGTGGCAGCTTCTTCGCAGACCTGTATCGCAGAAAGCTGACCAATATCTTCCTGATAACCTACTCCAGTGACATCATTATCTGCCCCTCCACCAGCGTAATGCAAAAGTGTGTTATGTTTCCGCCCACATTTCCTGCAGCTTCCAGATTGACAATTTTTACTTACATGATTGGTTTTTTGCAAACAGTTTAAACATAAACCCAATTTTTGTGCTTGCTTATATCTATTATAAGTGTTTAATTTTAAAAAACTTGTACAGTTATAAATGAAATGTTTCTCTTTACAATAGAAGCAAGAAGAAGTTGTTTCTACTGCAACTAATGTTTTATTTACTTTATTTTTCCAATTAGGTTGAAAATGTTTCCCCTTACTATCAATTACGTTTTTCTCTTTTTTCATCCTCTCAATGTTTTTTAAGCTATCTATTCTATTTCTTAAAAAATCTTTAAATTGATCAAGAGTTGCTAACTCTTTTTTAGGTCTAATTTCTTCCCATTTACTGAATGAAAATTGATCTAACTTTTTTGACATTAAATGTACCAAGAACGGATCCCATGAATTTGACTCAACATTAAGTTTTTCCAATGCAAACAAACTTTCAATTATTGTATCTAACATATCCCGTAAATCTGTCGCAGATTCTTTTGATAATGACCGAAATACTAATAATGAATCTATATGAAACCCAACTAACAAAGGTTTATCATCATACCGATCACATAATAGTTGCCAAACAACGTCATAATTTTCCGCGGTCATTTTACGCATTTTTACCATTTTTTCAGGATCCCCCTGTAATGCTCGTTTTAAAAAATGAAACTTTTCAATACTTGAAATTGCACCATTATTATGTACCAATGATTCGTACGTTTCTTTAAACTCGATCCACATATCTATATTCCCATTAAACGTGGGGATAGGGATAGCCGGTAGCCTTGGTTTTGCTTGAAGAGCTAATCCCCCATTATTGCTATGATTACTAGAACTAGAGGCAACCTGAGATCCTCCCATATCTACCAAATGACTTTGACTTTCTTGTAACATATTTTTTGCTACCGAAATTACTCTATAAAAAGAATTTTCAAACTTGTCTCTTTGAACAGAAGAATTCCTTATAAATTCCTCATCTGAGGCCATATTATCTATCTCATTTTGAACTTCTTCAAATTTATCTAATAATCCTACTGCCCGTTCTAACCGACTTTCCAATTCAATTAAAAGATTATTATCCAGTCTACATTTATTTAAAAAAGTCTCAAATGTTGTTAATTGGCCCTTAATCGTGCCACGTGACCTATTTAACTCTTTTTCACGACCTTCCGCCATGATTATTAAATAGAAATATTAACCAATGCGAATATTGAAACCAACAGTTACAATTAAATAACTTCAATAATGCCAAAAATATGAAAATGACAAATGCTAATACTGTCAATAATAATTATTAACCCCTAAAACACAAGTAAATAGCTTTAAATCCTTATATATTCAAAATCATATGAAAGCCACGTACGCCAATAATAATTAACATTAATATTTAACCCAATGAATACATTAAATATTACCAATAAAATGAAAATTATGAATTCCAACCATGCCAATAATCATGAAACAAATACATACAAAGTAAATACTGTTTATTAAGTACTCTTCATAACACAAATTAAAAAGTTCTAGATATTAAATAGGAATATGTTTAAAAAAGGAACAAACTCACCAAACACTCCAATTTTCAACGTCTCGAACCAAAATGTCCATATAAACCAAACAGCGCGCCAAAACCACCAACCACGCCGGCTCGATAATTTAATCGATGAATGTGTTGTATTTGCACTAATCCGGCTCGAAGGACCACATGAACATTATATAAGGACCAACTTTCCCTATATACTAGTTTTCTTTGCCAATAAAATGAAATCCCAACTGATTTCCCAACTTTTTATTTTCCAACAACAAAATACGTCTACATTACGTTACATTGCATCCGCCATTACAATTATCATTGTCTCTTTCTACTTCCGGACTCCCCTTGTACATTGCAACTCGGACGAGTCCATTTGTCTTACCGCTTGCAACTATACACCGTTGCAAGACTGACCAAAAAATCTCTTTTTATTATACAAATTTTAAAAGTCCCAAACAATATTTCATTATCAAAAGGATCATATACTCGGTAAACTGGATGAAATATGGTTTTCTGATGGTTGCCCGAGTCAGAACAAAAACTGCATCTTTATCCGCTTTACATATATCCTGGTGCATGCACTAAAATTGGCATCAGAGATAATACACGTATACCCAATACGAGGACCAAAACTGCGAAAGAATCGAACTGATTTCTTATGAACGAAAGTTTTAAGGATTTATTTTTAAAGAATCCAAAACCAAAAATTTTATTGAAACCAACAAGAATATACCGAATATCTGAGAAGTATCCTGTACAAGTCTTAGTACGTCAAAGTTATCACGGACCAAGGACGTTCCACACCATTACTGGAAAAACAACACAAAAACAAATGACTTTGATTCTAAATACAGCGGAAAATAAGATAAGTCAAAGAAAGTTTTGCAATCTAATGGGGTTAACTAAATATCTCAAGAATGCTCTTAAAGAATTTTATCTTAATCTAGAACCAAAATCTAGGACCATACTCCATTTGTAGAAGTATTTAGCGATGCATTTTCCAATATATTTTGTTTTTACAGATTTTTATTTAAAATATAAATAAAAATATAAAATTACCTTGTACAATTATTTTGATATAAACATTTGCTTCAATGAATATCTTAGTTAAAGTAAGATTTGGAATAAGCTGGGAAGTTTTTCTTGATTTGCAAAAATTTTAATTTTTCTACCAGTGTTGTGTAAATTGACATTCGACTGATTAAAAAAAAAACACTTTTTATATGCCATAATATTAGTAGAATCAGCGCAGATTAGTATTCAAAATAAATCAAATAACAAATCTGATAATCCGCTCCTGTAATCTGATTTCCTATTTTCTATTTTTTGGTTGGCGGTGATTCGCACTGTTGATTTTTCAAAATGGACCATAAACTTCAAAGTATCAAAACGATTTATTATGTCTCGTCGATTCTAGATGTCGTCGTTGTCATTGTTAAAAAACGAAAACTGCTCTTTTTCTTGGCAAGAGGATATAATACATCAAAGTGGCTTTGAAATACTTAAAGAAACAAAACGACGGCTGTGGCAGAGATTTTTTAAGTATTTGTAATGTAAGTTTAAAAAGAAGGCAGGTTTTTTATAAGTTATACATAAGCCTATTATAAAATAAACATAAATAAATATTCAATAATGGAAAATATTATTTAATTGAAACAAACGAGGTATTCATTATAATTTTTGTTTTTAATTTTAATTTATTTAAAGATAAAAAAGTAAAATTTGCATTCAGATTTCAAAGAAACTTTAACTAATTTTTTGCCTAAGTATTTTTATAGTGTGCTGGCAAAAACGTCGACTGATAAAATCTAATGTAACAGCATATAGACTCCTGCACAGAAAAATAAAAAAGGAGATCAAATTAGCCAAAGAGAAATGGATGAGAGAAAGGTGCAATAAAATGGAGGATGTAATATCTAAACACGACTTATATATTGTGCAGATAAACTAAAAGAAATGAGTAACCTATTAAAAAAAAACGAGTTTCCTATGTACTCGCTAACAATAATAACCTCTATAGACAACCAGAGGGTTTAGCAATGGGAAATCCTTTATCTCCTCTACTTGCAGATCTTTTTCTAGACTCTCTCGAAATTAACTTTGTTCATTCTCAACCACAAATAATCCTATGGTACACATATGTGGATGAAATTTTAGCCTTTATAGAAGGCCCACCTTCAGAACCTCACAATATTTTGTCAATAATTAATAATCTACATCCTGCAATTAATTTTACCTTAGAAGCAACAACATTATCAACTTTTTAGACCTAACTATCAAAAAGAATGCTTCCTCCTCTTCTTCTTTGCCTACACTAGAATTTTCAATATTCAGAAAACCTACTCAAACTGACCATATGATACCAACATCCTCAAATCACCCTTTTCAACACAAGATGGCAGCTATTCAATGTTATGTTTACAGACATCTTAATATCCCTATGTCTCAAGAAAATTACAATAAAGAAATCTCCATCATTAAACAGATAGAAAACAACAATGGTTTTCCTTCTACTACTGTTGATAAAGTCATTAGAAAATCTATACTCAAAAAGTGACTAAACCAAGCTTTTAATGTTAATAAAAAATCCAACACTACTTCCATATATAGATCCTTATCTTACTTAGGACCAATTTCAGAAAAAATTTTAAGAGTACTTGTTAATAAAATCAGTGACTTAAACATCTCCTTTAAAACCAAATATAACATCAAGTCCATCTTCAGCAAGACCAAAGACAAAGTTGACAAACTAAACAGAAATGGTATTTACAAGCTGTCCTGTGGTGACTGTAATATGACTTATGTAGGTAGAACAATGAGAACTCTGAATCAAAGAATCAAAGAACACCTCAATAACCCAGAAAAATCAAACTTTGGATATCACATTAAATGTAATAATCATTCCTTTTCTCCTTCTGAAAACAGTAAAATTTTACACAACATTCCCAATAAAAACTTTACTCTCATGAATCTCTTGGAAGATATTGAGATATCCAAAGAAATGAAACTAAACCCTGATTGTTGCTTAAACACACAAATCAACCTCAATTGCAATTATAAACCTCTTTTTAAATTATTATGGGAGACTTTAGAGGAAGAAGGGTGACCTCATGCAATCTTATTATATTTTTTCATAATTTTATATTTTTAAACAAAATTTTAAACTTTATTAGAAATTTACAACATTTTGTAATTCATTTGACAGTTATTCTTAATTGAAACATGAAAATATATTCTTAAAAAAATTTTTATGCCAATTTCTTACAAATTTCCATCAAGAGATACAATTCTCAATACACTTAAGTATCAGATAATGTAACATTAATACCATGTTCCTTCTTTATATTATTGTTAAACAATTTGAGCCCTTGTTTCTTAAGGATGACTGTCAGATTGAACATACATTGACCTTGAGCAATGACTTGAGTGAATTTACAAACTAATGTCATTCTGTATGATGTGATGAACACATAAGATTTAATTTAAAAACTTAAAAACTTAATTTTTAGAAAGTCTTTGATGATTATTAGTAATTCCAAACTATTAAATAATTTTGTAAGAATTTAAAAAACAATCTCTATTTCCTATATATGACATTTGTCAACTGTCACTTTTGAAAAATCGTTTAAAAGGACCGACATTTGATTTCATTAGTTCTATTCTGTCTTCCTCCTCACATCAATCAATGGTCGGGTTCTTACACCCGTACCATGACAAAAAATTTTTCAATTTTTTAATGTGTCTGTGAAGTCTAGTGTCGGTTTTTTATATGTTTTTTATATGTTTTTTAAAAATTTTAACCATTAAAAAATCATAATTTCGACGTATAAGGAAATGAGATCTCTCGATTGTAGTGGTATTTATAAATTGACTTAAGTTAAAAAATTAAAATCTTCACCAATTAATACTTATAAGAACATTTTATTGTAGCATAGCTCCGATGATGGCTTTGTAAAGTCGAAAGCGCTCAGCTAGGAATTATTTAAAAATATACACACTTCAAAAATACTTTTTTACCTTTTCTTTTGACTTGTCATAAGTGTGTACAAAAAACATATCAGTCTTTTGATTTCGAAATTATATTCTCTGCCCTTGTTCTAATTTCATTACTATGGTACTTTCTCCATTTTGTTTTGGAATCCCTACCTAAATAATAAGGTTATTTTTTATCTTCTTTTCGCCTATTTTCGAATTCCAATACTTCTAGTTCCTCAATTTCTTTATTTTGTTTACCATCCGACTAAATACTTATTACTTATGTGATCAATTTCGTTTTTATCGTCGGAGTCCCTAATTTCGTACTTATCATCTTCGAGCTCCTGCTAAAGTGCCAATAATTTTGCTTGTTCTTTTTGGTAATTCATTCTAGAGAAAAAAGTTTATATGTACAACAAAAAACGCCACGAATTAAAATTGTCTTAGCTACCTTGCGAATTAAAATTGTGTCTTCGTCACCCACGTGGGGTCTGATTGGATTGCAGAAGACTGTACTCACTTTGACGATCAAACAAGTAAAATTGGTTCAGAATACCCAACGGCTTTTTTTTTAGGAAGCTATAGGCAACTAATAAAACATCCGTGTAATAACCAAAGAATTATGCTATTTCTAGGTGTGTTGACGGTACCATTAGACCCTACCTGGGCGACGTTCGGTTAATCGATACCTTTTTCCTCTCTGTAATCCTACGATTGCCATAACACCCATAAAAGAATAGATTTTACAGCTAAGTCCATATCTACTTTACGTTAACCTATACATTGTTTTGATTGTTTATTGCAACCTTTTAAAATTTAATTATTGTTTGCAACTATGAGATAAAGTTCATTTATCTCACAAGGACTATTGAAGGAAATATGGTTAATAATAATTTAATTATTAATAATTATTTTGTAATTGATCATTGTTTATTTAATCTACGTCAGAATGAATCGTCAAAAATTGGATTTAGAGGTAAGGCTCTACCTTCTACTCTATATAAAATAAAGACTTATCTAAAATAATTTTCAAATGTCTTCTTTTTCTAATTTATTTAAAAATAACTCAAAAAATAGGCTAAACTATGAAAATATTTTTAAAAAACCTAAATTACTTTAATTTCATTTTAAGTTTGACTCTTTCTCAGCAAAGCAAATTTACTAGTTGACTATGTTATATTATAAAATGTACGTATAAGATAAATTTAAAATTCACAAAGAAAATCACACAAAATAAGTTCTTAAAATTTACATTATTAAACGAAATGGAAGTTGCTTCGCCAAACATGTACATAGCTTCTCTTTAGTCAACCAAACTAAGTTCAGCAAACACGTTTGTGTAAGAACTAATAGAGTCACACTAGAAGACTAAATTTTCCTTACAAAGTTGCAGCATGAACTCTAACTATATCAGATTAATTCCAACTTATATAAGTAACAATATGAACACATCTACTCTAATTGCTTTAGATGAAAACTTGTCAGAATATAAAGTTTCATATGACCATAACGCAATTAGTGCAGATGAGAATTTAGATTGTTTGTAGCTTCCTTGAAATTTAAACCATATTGACTCAAATACTAAGAATATTAAGTATAACTTATAATGATTATTAGTAACATAAGAAATGTGTTTATATGGAATTAAGCCAGAGTGGATCATAACTTTAATTTAATGTTTGGACTTCGGAACTGCGGAACCTCACAAATCGTTTTCAAAATGATTCGTTTAAAATCGTGTGTTATATATTATATGTTTAAAATGTGTTTATAACAAAGTTATTTGGCAGTTATTGTATTTTTAAAAAATGGCGGTTGTCTTACTTTACCTCAAAAATATTGGAGACACATAGAGCTATGCTTTAAGTTGACAATTATGAGAGCGACACTTGTACCCTCAGGATGATATCAAATTCTCATTGTGGTGTATGTTTACGTATTACGGATCTATTTACAACCCGTGTGGAATGATCTCTAAAGTAAGGTATCAGTTTCTCAGAATGGTCAAAAACCCCAAGTACAGGCTATGAGGGATTTGATAAATACCTTCGCGTATATTAATCTCTCAGAGCTCACTGATAAGAATAAAGTTAAGTTCTAGATTATAACTTGGAGATTTAAGGTTGATATGTAGCAGCAAATTATATAAATAGATGATGGTGGCGAGGTGCTATTTTAAAATGTTAATTCAAAATGGTTCAACAATTACTTTTTGTAAGCAGGAATTGATAAAAGCAATGCTAATTTTTGAGACATATCAAAAACTGAGAATTTGTCGTCTGATAATAATGGTTAGATTAGATGAAGGCATAAGTAATACACAAATGGGATTTAGGAAAGGACTGGGAACACGAGATGCACTGTTTGCATAGTGTTCTTTCGCAGATATGCTTAGATATTAATCAGGAAGTATATGCCTGTTTTATTGATTTTGAGAAGGCATTTGACAGAGTGCAGCATAATCGACTTAAAGAAATTTTATTAAATAAAAACACAGACAGTAGAGACATTAGAATTATCTGTAACCTCTATTGGAATCAAACAGCAAAAGTGAAAGTTGAAAACGAACTGACCAAAGATATCCAGATTCGCCGTGGGGTCCGCCAAGGATGTATTTTATCACCCTTGTTATTCAATTTATACAGTGAATCCATCTCAGAATTAGCGCTTGCCGAGATCAGTAAGGGCCTTATAATAAACGGTGAGCCACTTAATAACATAAGATATGCTGACGACACCGTCCTTCTAGCAGGAACACTGGAAGAACTGAAACACCTTGCTGAACGACTAAATATATATTGCAACGATTATGGACTAAAAATCAATTTGAAGAAAACCAAGTTCATGGTGTTTACAAAAGCACAAAACATCAAAGTTAAGCTAGTACTAGATAATACAGAAATTGAATAAATATCTTCGTACAAATACCTTGGAGCATGAATCACAAAAGATACTGATCAGACAAAAGAAATAAGATGCCGCATTAAAATTGCGCGGTCAACTTTTAATAGAATGAGAAAACTTTTTTGTAATCGCGATATCAATATATCGCTCCGAATAATAATGCTTGGATGTTATATTTTCTCTACTCTTTTGTATGGAGTTGAAGCTTGGACACTTAAAAAATCCAACATTAAAAACCTAGAAGCATTCTAAATGTGGTGTTACCGACGTATTTTGAAAATATCATGGATGGATCGCAAAACAAACGAACAAGTTCTCGAACAACTAGGAAAACAATGCGAAGTTTTAAATTCCATAAAAATCAGGAAATTGGAATACTTGGGGCACATAATGAGAGGTGAAAAGTACTAAGGAATATAATGCAGGGTAAAATCAAAGGTAGAAGAAGCGTAGGAAGACGTAAAATCTCGTGGCTACGCAATCTCCGTGAATGGTTTGGATGCAGTTCAGTTGAACTATTCAGGCGAGTAACCAATAAAATTATAATTGCCAGAATGATTTCCAATCTCCGATAGGAGTGGAACTTAAAGAAGAAGAAGAATAATGGTTTACCCAGTTAGTAATATAGGCTTTCTACAGGCAATGTTCTGTAACATCCTAGAATTGTTCGTAATGCGGTGACATTTATAGTATCCAAGCATTTTAAAATTGAAGATCCAGCAGATGTATATACAATCTCTTAACACTTATTTGTTAAGCATCTTAATAACTGTAAGCCTTTTTGACATAAAAGAGTAAGTCTTTTGATATAATTTTTTCATAATATACGTTTATCAAATGTCATACCCAGATTTTTTTTCATTATTTAAAAATACTTATTCCACATCCACTCTTAACAGTGGATAAGAGTTATTCGTGGGATAACAAACACAATAGTTTTAATATGATTATTATTGTATACCGACGTATTTTTCGTATATCCTGGACCAAACATGTCACCAACATAGAGGTACTTCAAAGAATCGGAAAGGAGAAAGAAATCGTGAATACAATTAAACAAAGAAAGCTTGAATATCTAGGCCACATATTGAGACACGATAAGTACAGTTTGGTGCAACTGATTGTCCAGGGAAAAATAGACAGTACGCGAGGGCCAAGCAGGAGAAGACACTCGTGGCTCCAAAATCTGCGGAAGTGGTTCGGGCTCTCATCGGTTGAACTATTCACAAGCGCCGCAAACAAGATCAGAATTGCCACGTTAATGCCAACGTTCGCAACGGACAGGGCACTTAAAGAAGAAGAAGAATAAAATTTTATATCTCTTAAATAATTTAATACATTAAAATTATTATCTGTCAGGATGAATTTGAGGTCGTCTGTAATTCCTTGCATTCTTCTTTAATTTTGGAGACAAGGGCAGTCAAGCAGGAAGTGTTTCTCTATCAATGCAGTGGAGCAGTTGTTGAAAATTGGTGGTGGATCTTTACTGATTAAAATAGTTCGCAGTGTACTTTGTGTGTGACAGTAGTGTGACCAATTCTTACACGGTTTATAATTACTTGATTTCGTCTAATTGTAGGGTTATTCAAAGAGCTGTTCAACTTTAGGCATATTGGGTTTAATCTGGTTGCTGAATGTTCGCAGTAATTGCCAAATGTTGTTGCAGTGAACTTTAGTCAGACGTTTCATATAACTATAAGGATATTTTGTAATTTTTGTACTATCTTCCAAGTTGATATGGCTTGTAGTTGCCAGTTTATCTACTTTTTCATTTTCTCAGATTTCAGTGTGCAATGGTACCCAAATAAAATCTGTGTCCTTTGCCATGGACTAAAGTATTTATTGCCTGTTTAATGGGATTTGTTGTACAATTTGTTTAATTTCAATAGCTCATTAAGTAAATCTGTAATTATCACGCACTTCATCGTGTTACTCGTTTTGAACAGAGTTAAGGCTTTTAATATAGCTGTGGTCTCACCTGTGAGTATACTAAAATGTGTAGGTAATTGTATGCTGTATTAGTTTTTTCATCAGATTAGTAAGCAGCAGCATGTCCATTCGAGGTTTTAGAGGCATCGGTAAAGATTTGTAAGTAGTTGGGGTAATGGGATATGATGAAGTTTGTATTTAATTTGGCGTGCTTTCTTAGGTCAATAGTCAGTGGTCGTGTTGTTCATGGAGGAGAGATTGCATTTATATTTAGCAAAAGATTTGATATAAGGCAATAGAGAGAAGTTGCTTCATGTTAAAATTTGTGACTTTTATTCTTCTTACTAAAGGTATAGAGTTTGTTGTCTTTTTAAAAGGTAGGATGCCAGAATGGAAAATTTAAGAGAAAAGAGGATGTCGCTTTTAAATTAAAATTTTGGTAATGTAGTTTAGTGCTTATTGTTGTCGCCTTATATCTAGAGGTGCCTCTTGAGCTAGAACTTGTGCAGTACTGGTGGCTCCAGTTCCAAATGCACCAAGTGCTAATCTCAAAGCTGTAGACTGAATACTGTTAACCAGAAAATTTATATGTGAAGTATAGTTAAGTTTCTGATTGTATAGAAATATTAAGTAGTTCTGTTATGATTTTTTTGAGAATATTATGCAGTTTTAAAGTTTGGGAGAAATTCTATCCAGACATTATAAACCTAAGTTTAAATGATGGTATACGTGATCAAAAATTTTGAGCCATAGTTCTAATATATATTTCTTTGATAAACACCATCATGTCATCTGCGTTAAGTCTAGCTACAACTGGTTTCTTTCTTGTAAAACGTCTTTCATAGCAATTAAAAATAATCTCCGAATGGATCCTTGTGGGGTACCATTTAATTGTTTATTGGTTTAAGATAGTTTAGCGAAAATACAAACATAAGATTCTTTTTGAAATAAAATATTTTTCCGCAAATCGCCAGGAAATTTTGACATTCCTGTCAAAGTTTCTTGAAGAAAAAGTCAGGACTTCCTTACTGTAAGGAAATGTCATTTCCTTACTGTAAGGAAATGATATTTCCGTACAGTTGTTAGTGTTCTACATAAATGATAGAAAACACATTGATTATAAGGAATTAATTTATACTTTGACAACATCAAGTCATTGCTGAATACATTTTTAAGATCAATTTGTTATATTTACAGTAATTTGACAGTTAGTACAATTATTTAACATTGGAGGAACACTCTTAGAACTTTGAGAAACATTTTATATATATATATATATATATATATATATATATATATATATATATATATATATATATATATATATACATATATCGTGTGCAGTCATTCGGACTAACTCATCCATTCTACAGGCCCCAGAAATACCAAATATTACAGCCACCTAAAAAATAAATAAAGCTATAATCTAAATAGAAATTAAAACCTTGTAAATTACCTTAATCATTAAATTTTTTTTATCTGGAGCTTCCTGGATAAATTTTTCAATTTCTTCCTTCGTTAAAATCTTAGATTTCTTTGCCCTATAACCTTGAGCTTGCCGTTTCAATAAAGAACGAAGTTTTGAGTATGTAGATATATCTACATTGTGTTTAAGTGCAAGGGTTGACTTCAGCATTGAATAATTGGCCCATAATGTTGAAGATTTCATCTTTAAACAAAGGTCTAGGAAGTATGCCATTACAAAATTTTCTGAGAAAGAACTCGTATTTTTACTCATGCGATAATCCATAAAACGTCTGTATGCATTTTCGTACTTTTCTCTTGATTTCTTTGGCAATAATTCTAATGAAGCAGTATTCACTGCCTCAAACAGCTCTGCAGGAGTCCCAGGAATGGAAATTTCATCATCACTTATCATTTTACTTTCGAGAACACCAGCAATTAAATTTATAAGCGTCAAGTTTGACAATTCAACCTCAATACGTTTCCATAGTAACCCAAGTAATTTTATTAGGAATTTCAAAGCACCATTTATTTGGGAATAAAATTATTGCGTTTTTTTTTTAATCAATCAATATCTGTCGAATTTTAAACGATTTGCGGAAAAATAGTATGTTTACCTCGTAGGAAAAGCCACATTCCTGGACTCTGTGTTGCTAAGTCTCGGCTTGCGCCTCGACTTAGCAATCTTCACAGTCGTCCAGGAATGTTAAGCTTTTCCTACCCGGTAAACAATGTACTATTGTATCACATTTATTATATTTTCGTTCAATCTGCAGTGCTGTAGTTTATTTAGGATGATTTTATGGCATGTAGAATCAAATGGTTTATTAGCAAAATAAATTGGTGGACGTTTATTTTTAAAAGTAAATGCTACATGGATATGACTTTCTAGGTCAATTATGATATCAAGTGTATTTCTGGATGGGCAAAATCCAGATTGTTCGGGAACATTTATTCGTTAATTGTATATTTTGGAGCTTTATAAGTAACGAAAATATACATGTTTAGTAAATTTATCAAAGTCAATATTTAAACATCGAATAAAAAAAAAACTTCTTTTTAAATTTGTTTGAATTTTCCAGTAAATCTTGTAGCACAATTTTTCCCTTAAATATAGACCTCGTCTAATTGCGTTTTGATTTTAAATAAGTTTCGACAAACACTTAAATAGCCAGCATTTAAGGGTTCAATTTCGCGTTCAAGGAGTCGCAGAAGAGGGACCCTATTGATCACAATGTTAGATCTGGTACGAGAATGTACGATTTAACACGAGGAAGATGTGATAGCTTGCAGAAAGGAGAGCAATGGACGGACTGGGAGAATACGGTTCGTCAGGATAACCAAAAGCCCAGTTTTGGTATTTGATTTTTCCAATGATTTGTCCAGCCTCCATTTTTTGAGTTTTCCATGAGTCAGATCTAGATTCTTTGAAGTTTGTGGGACAATGATTTTTGTCCAAACGTAAGGTAACGAACTTTTTTAATAATTTAAAAGTAAATAACTGTCCAGTGAAGCAACTTGTTTTGTTAAATTTTTATAAACAAAAATTTATCATTAAAACGGTAAGATTGGCTCTTATAACAATTTAAAAAATTTATATATAAGTAAATATAAGTTGTATGTACAAGCTAATTGTCATACTTTAGTTTCTTTTACATAAAATTAACCTTTGATAAATAATAAATAATTAAGAAAATTTTGGTAGTTCATCTATAGTATTTCTAGATTTCTTTTCCGTAAGTAGTTCTCGCATTTTCCTCAAAAAAAAAGGAATCATTATCCACAACTTTGCTCTCCAACTAAAACAGGAGTAGCCGTTCAAAAACGTTTCATTTTTTTTGCTAACCCTATCTTCAAGACCAGTAAGTGATCTTTTTCCCCTTTATATTGTTACAATATTTTATAGCTTAACGTTTACAGCTTATTTTGTATTAGCTCGTTAACACTTATTAACGAATTTTACCTTTAATTGAACAAAAACAAAACGTTTATTGTATTCAAATTCCACTAAATACCTTTTTGGTCGCACTTCGCAACTTGAACCTCACTAAAACCATTCTTTAATTAAAATGTTTTCCGCGCAAATAAAGATACAAAAGTATCTAAAATGTTTCTCATTTAGATTACGGAACAGGGATTTAATCTTAAATTAAGATCACGCTTGTGCGGAATATAAAGGTCGGCGTTGACATTTGGCTGGAATTCAGAGAAAGATCTGTTAAATAATCTCAATGTTTTGTTTTAACCAAAACAATAAAGATAAAAAACAACAAGGTGAATATGCAAAGGTGCATTATATTTAAAATTGAATATCGTAGACTAAATTGCTTAGTATATTTTTTTAGGTTTCTCGCCTAATATTGATAACATAGATTTATTGAACGGATGGCAAAAACATAATAAACTTAAGCCGGAATATTGTTACAGTCATTACAAATTGGATTTACATGTTCCAAACAAAGAGACTTCTTACAAATCAAACAAATATATTTTTTCTTCAAACGTCAAATAATGATGACATTACTTATCTAACTTGATCCTGTCAAAGTTTGATGTTTCCGCCGGCAGCAGTTTTTTTCCCATTTCTTTACGGCGCGGAGGGAAAAATGTTGTCATGGTAACATTATGAAACATGTCACAAAGCAACAATACAAATGTCATTAACAACAATTAAATATCATTTTTATTTATAGTAATATTAAAAGTACAATTAGTTAATGAGGCATTTTCAAAATTGAAACCGTGCAAAAATGTTCCAGACTCTTGATACGCATTGGTAATTGTTGATGATACTGATGGTCGAGAACAACTTTCAGCAATCATTCTCGATGTTGGCGAATCATGAGGGTTAAAAATTTTTTGAGCATTATCGTTTTTATTTCTTATTGAATCCTCTATAGATCCTTCGGAAACCGTACTTGATTTCCAGCCCCCATGTCGTTTGAGGCATTCTAGATTTCCGCCTCTATCAATTAAAAGTGTTGCTGAAGTTCGTCATAACGAGTGACCCGTGTATGCGCTTAAATCGTTTAAATTTAAATAACTAGCTACTTTTTGGGCTACTGCGCTGATTAAATGTATTCCCATGACGCTTCGTTAACACTTTCCATTTAGATACTTGATAAAAATCGGTTTTCTGTGAAATTTTCAGGTGCATTTTCAGTGATGCATACTTTTTATACAGTTTAATTTAGTTTTGACCAATTATCTTCTTCTTCTACGGCACTACAGCCCAAAATGAGCCTTGGCCTCCTTTATTTTTTGCCTCCACCCTTGTCTATCTGTGGCTGCTCTTCTCCATACACGGACTCCTAAAAGTGCTTGTGCGTCGCTGCTTACTGTGTCTTCCCAGCGCTTTCTTGGCTTTCCAACTGGTCTCTTTCCCTGCATTCTGTCGTTCAGTGCTCGTTTTGGTAGCCTATCCTCTCCCATTCGTATCACATGTCCGGCCCATTGCAATCTTTGTATTCTAATGAAGTTTGACAGGGGTGCTTCCTTATACAGTTGATAGAGCTCGTTGTTATATCGAATTCTGAAGATTCCGTTTTCCCTCACAGGTCCTAGTATTCTCCTCAGTACTTTTCTTTCAAATGTGTCGAGTTTGTTTTTGGATGTTTCTTTCAGGACCCATGCTTCGCTGCCATAACATGCTATTGGCCGAATTAAAGTTTTATATATTCTCATCTTTGTATTTCGGTGGACACTTTTAGATCAAAATATATGGGAGAGGGCAAAATAAGCTTTGTTTGCCTGCGTTATCCTTTTTCGTATTTCTCCATCCTCTGCTCCATCGGCATATACTTCTACTCCCAGGTATGTAAACTTTCCAACCGTTTCAATGTCATCTTCATGTAAAATGTTTTGTGGGATTATATTTCTTCTCGTCTGTACCATTATTTTTGTTTTTTCTGTGTTAATTTCCAGACCTAGCCTTTTCGTTTGTGTTTTTAACTCTGCGTATGCTTCCTGTGCTCCTGTTGATGTTCTACTCATAATATTAATATCATCGGCGTAGGCAGCCAGTTGAACCGTTTTATTGGTCAGTAGGTTTTCTCGTCCAGTTTGCATTTGCCTGACCGCATACTCCAGTGCCAGGTTAAACAATGTTGGTGCCAGCCCATCTCCCTGCTTTAGTCCCTGCGAGATTTTGAAAAAGTCTGTCCGGTTGTTTTGTATTCGTACACATGCCTGAGTTTCATCCATTGTGGCTTTAATGAGTCTAATTAGCTTATGTGGTATTGCTAATTCTGCCAATATATAGTATAGTCTGTCCCTTTTGACTGAATCGTATGCCTGTTTGAAGTCTACAAACACGTTGTGAACATCAATGTCGTGTTTTCACGATTTGCTCAAGACCTGCTTGACCAATTATCGTAAAAGATCTAATTTGTCGTGTTTTCCTGTCTGTGATTTTAATAATTATTTTTACCATTTCGTCGCATCGACAGGCGCCGGTAACCCCAATTAACAAAACAATCTGAAATATTTTTATAACTTAGTAGAGTATACTACATGCAACCTAAATAATCCTAAATACAACATGCATCCTAAATACAACTTATCTGGCGCTTCAAACAAAAATTTATCAAACTCGTCTTTAGTGAAAACTTTAGACTTCTTTGCAGTATATCCTTCGCTTGTATTTTTCAGAAAGGCACGTAACTTTAAAAATTTGCTTATATCCAAATTTTTTTCTAATAACTAACTCGGATTTTATCATAGAGTATCGTGACCACATTGTAGAAGATTTCCATTTATTTTAATTTTCCATTATATTAAAATATGCCAGTAAAACGTCTTCGGTAACTTGCCGTACTCCTCTTGTATCGCACCACTCTTGGAAGTGCTTGTACGCTAACCGATACTTTATTCCGGACTTGGAGGGCTCCAAACGTGCTACTGCATCATTAGCCGCGGACTCAATTTCGTTGAGGTTTTCCATTTTCGCACTAAATTTGCGCTTGCGGTTGCAACAACAATAAGTTGTCTTTAATAATTGCAAACAACTGTCAAACAACTGTAACCAGAGAGACGCAAATCCGACCGACGACCTAATTATTTTAATTTCTAACATCTAGACGACTTTGATAGTTGTCACAGTTAATTTCGAGTAAAAATAGCGTATGAATTGTACTATTTATGGTTGAGAATTGCTACGTTTGAAGAAAAAATAGTATACTTTATTCGGCAAAGAAGCGACTTTTCTTGACTTGCCCTCTATTAGGCGCCTCACTTCGTTCGGTTCGTAATGTCGGGCGCGTCAAGAAAAGTCATGCTTCTCCGCCTCATAAAGTAATATACTACTGTTTTTCGATTATTTTGTCATACACATCCATACATTTCTCAATCAACTCTTATTTATTGTTTTCTGCTGTTCTTCACCAAAATCTCATTCTTCTAATAGTTTTCTAAAAGAACCAATCTTTTCAGTAATTTGGTTTTGTTTTCATTCTTAACAGCTTCAACTATCCTGTTTATGGTAGGTCTTCTTTTATGAATAGCTGTATAAAGTGACTCCCTAATTTTTTGGTGAGCCACTATGGGGATACTGATAACTAATGCTACTATTATTTTCAGAAAACATAATAATCGAAAACGAAAGTATTTAGATAAGGTAAAATTCATCACCATCATCATATAACGGGGGTCCTACGGCGATTGCCGCTTCCCGCATTTCAGCCTCCATCTTTTCCTATCTCTCCAATCTCCCTCTTCTAAGCTTCTAGATTGCATTGTTTTTGTAATTTCTCTTCTCCAGGAATTTGGTGGTCTTCCACTTTTCCTTCTTTCTGGCGGAACATACATTAAGGCTTTCTTTGGCCACCGCTCCTCCTTTATTCTCATCACGTGACCATACCATTGTAATTGCCTTCCTTGTATTCTATCTGAAAGAGTATCTCTAATTCCTGTACGGTTTCGCATTTCCTCATTCCTGATTCTTTCCATTCTCGATACTCGACATGACCTTCTAAGATAATCCATTTCCACAACGTCTACTTTATCTCGTTCAATCTTTGTCATCGTCCAACATTCGGCACCATATGTGGTAATTGGTTCTACAATTGCTCTGTATACGCGAAGTTTGGTATGCAACTTTATTTTATTAGACCACAGTAATGAATTCAGTATTCGGATGCATTTTTTCCCTTGGGTTATTTTTTAATATATTTAAGGTAAAATTAACATTATTTATTACAGAAAAAGTTATTCGTTATAACCACTAAAAACTTTTTCAAAGTTTGTCCAAGTTAAGCGCGCAAATAAGCAAATACTTCTCACCCTTTACTCGCAAATCGACCTCTTATCTCCTCATACAGAACCTACTTGATTAATTTAGAATACACTTCTGATGAATGAGTGCTCATTACCTCGCCGTGTACACGACGGGATACGCGAAGCTGGCGCAATGATCTTTGATTTATTCATGGCTCCCTTCAAGAAACTCGTCTGTATTCTTAGGCCAGGAACAGAAGGTCTTACATTTAAAATTGTCTTCAATGGACGAAAAGTGTTAAATGGTAAGTGTGCAATGCTCCTGTTATCCTTAATGCGAATTAATTGTAAGGACCTGTGTATATTAAACCGACCCATCAGTAGACGTAGACGAGTTATTACACAAAAAATTGCGTAAAAAATAATAAGCCAAATAGGTGTTAATCAATTTTTTGATTTTGAAAATATACAGATTTTGAAACTAGAGTCCAATTATAATAAAATATTACATATAATAATAATCTATTATCTATCTCTCTAAGTTAAATATATAAATATATTTCACTTAGAGGGATAGAACACCATGAGGATGTAAATGTTTTATTCCTCTACTATCAACTCATTATCAAACAGTTACAATAGTAAAATCTGAGAATCCATCATCAGCAATTACAGGATAGTTTGAACCATGTTCTCCCAATCATTAATAAATCTTTTACAGCATGTAAGTAATGTTTCGTTTATTTACCAATTTATTACAATTAAATAGACTATTTTATACAAATTTGAGGGTATACCTTTGTCTGCTAAAAAAGTTTATTGATATTAAAAACTACAGACATGTAATATTGGCATAATTACTGTAATTTAAATTATTTTACCTTTACGTTTATCTTTATAAGCCAGCATCCTAATATGGGTTTTATTATTTCAGCATTTCATTACCTTTGTATCGACTGACCTGAAGATGATTTGCAAATTGTATAAAGCGAAACCGGTCGCCTTGGTAGTTAAATCAAACTGATTGTGAGTAAGTCTTATTTATTTCTTTTTTACCTATTTTCCTACGGTGTTTATTTTAGTTAACATCAACTGCATATCATGTTTGTTGTCTGTTCTTATCGCGGTCTTGTCGGCGTAACGAATGTTATTTATCGAAAACCCGTTTACGTTTATTCCACACTCAGACAAGAACTGGAAAGGTATAAATAACACTGGCGTTATTTTGCATGCTGCAAAAGACAGACGTCTGGCCTGATAATTCGCTAACGCACTATAGGTGTACAGCACTATAAAAACAAGAAGGAAGTTTTATTCAAGAAGTTTATATCAGAGTCAAATAATATACCAAGCGATGATGTTTCAAATAAAGAGCATATTATTAGAGATGTCTTGAGTTTTGATAAAGAAGATGAGTCTGATATGGACAAAAGTTATGATAAATTACTCTTTGTGGAAATAAAATCAGATCTGAATTACTGAAATAAGCACATACCGTTATTCTTGGCAGTGAGATAGAAGAAATCACTATGGTCGGTACGGCCAGAATAAAAATGTGGATATTATTATGTTTTTTTAGATACTCAGTAAGCATCCTTAAGTAAAAATTAGCACTCAGAAGTTTATGCAATCGTTATATGACCCTCGATAGAATATCAGTTCAATTATCAACAATATCTTTAGGATTTATTGTTTCAATAAATGAAAATCAGTAACCAAAATGTTTATGATAAAAACAATCCAATAAAATAGAGTTGAAATATAACTATACTAGCAAATTACACACAAGTACTCATAATCTAATGTTATTAATATTTGAATTAGTTATAATTTACTAACATAAACAACTTTTCATATTAAAAAAATACAGCTATAAGAATTCGAAATATCTAAGGAAAACAAACTACAAACTTTCATGTATAACTACCAAAGTAAATATCTGGTAAATATCTGTAACGGAATTAATAAAAACACAATTATATACAACAGAATGGAAATTTCTATTAACGAAACTCATTTATATTAAATTATATTATAATTATAAAATAATATACAAAATATAACCAAACATTCCAAATTATTTTAATGAATATACAAATCAAAAAACAACTGTTTCTATTTTTCTTTTTTACCTAGTTTATATATTTTAAAGGCAAGTTCGTTATCGACTAATCACAAAAACTAATATTGTTAGACGTCCAACCTTCAAAATATTCTTTAAACCAATTATTACTTGTAATAAATCACATACTTGAATTTAATTAGTTGACAACAAAACAAATCTCTAGTGTTGGGGAAAAAGGGCATAAGTCTAAATCTGTTGTTTTTCAGGAGGATTTATTAAAGGTTTCATTCTTGTCGTATAAATCCATTTTTAAATGAAACTTATATTTATACTAATATTATAATACGATATATTAACCAAACCTATAGACAATAATAAAATAGGTTACATCTTTTCAAATTGATGATTTTTGATTGACTTAAGTCCTCTGGATCTGACTTTGATTGCGATTGCTGACTTAAGTCTATATGAACTAACATGCTCGCCATTAAGTATAGTAATATTGACAAGACTGTTATTATGGTTAAATAATAATAAGTATGGTAGTAAACGAATAACACATAGAAACACAGGTAAATACAAAAACTAAAATAATAGATGAAGTTTTATTCGCTGCAAAAAACAATAGAAGTAAAATACATCATTGCAAATATTTATTACGTATGTACCTCTTTAAAGTCAGGATTTTCAGCGTCTGGATCTAGGTCTTCTTAATCTGGGTCAACGTCAGCAGTTGCATTTGAATGTACAAGTTGTTCATAAAAGCCTTTGTAGACATCTGGAATAAGAGGTAGTAATTCCAAGAGATCATCTTTTTTGGCCTTGGAGATTGCAAGTGGCTCTGTATATTTTTTTGATAAAGAGAGTGCAACTGGACGGCCACGGCGATTTAAATTCAGAATGGAGAAGTCTTCTGTTTCTTGAAATGATTTTTTATAATATATCAGTCCCTGTTCCTTTGTGTATCTGAGCCATTTGCAGTCGTGCCATAGAAATTTTCGTTTTTCACTATCTTGTTTTCTTTTTACAAAGACACTTTTCAACAAGGCTGCAAAGTCATAAAAATCATCTTGTGATATTTCAAGCACTTGGAAAGGTTTCTTTTTATTTGCGCATCGCATTAATGTCGCCCAATCATGTGGATGTGATATTTGCATACCACTTGTTTTTTTTGTTTTTCGATTACGGAATGATCCGCATCACATTTCATGTGTGAGTGGTCTGACACAAGAAATTTATTTTCTCTAAGGAATTTTTTATTTGAAGAACAGTTAAGAACATACTTGCTACGTAAAAATTCTTATTTTGTCCACCGCAAGTATCCGAGTACAAAATCACTTTCTTCACTTCGGGTGGTAAATTCATAAGCTCCTTAAAAAGACACGAAGCAATTTCGTTTGCTCCTCTCATTGCCATCGACTCGTGTCATAAGTAACATGAAGCAAAACCATTTCCACAATTGTGTATTGTAAGATTGTAGGTCCAATATTTTCTTTTGTAAAATGAAACCGATGTTTCTAAATACGGTGTCGGAAGACACTGTTGTAGTTCAAATGTATAGCACAACACTGAGTGGTCTTCCATTGCTAATTTTTTGTCTTTACTTTTACAAGTATATGCTAAGTCGGCTTCTTCATGATGATTTGTTTGTTGTTCTTTAAGTGTATTTTTGTTTTCCTCATCATTAACGATAGTCAGCTCCATTTTCAAAACTTCACATTTGTGACATACATCCGTTTTTGGCTTTTTAAAAGCCAGGTTAAGCTTGTGAAACTCGACTTCGTAAATTGTACGACTAACTGGCTCAGCTGTGGCTGCACGGGACAGTCTATACATTTTAGTCAAATTGAGGTCAACAGGTAAATACAACTTACTATTCACTCGGCGTGTATAATGACTTTCGTATTTGGGGAATGAGTTTATATGGGTTATAACTTGTTGGATTCGCTCAGGAGACGTTTTGTTTTTGGGTATACACTTTCCGCGATTATCATCTTTGACTACACCAGTTTTACTTTGCGCCTTATTTTTAAGTGTGTTGCGCATAAATTTTTCGGATTCATCTAACGTTCGTTGAAAACATTTTTTGCACACCAGTTTTCGTTGTCCGTCAATTTCAAAGGCGTATTTGTAAGTTACTACTCTTTCCTTGCCGCTATTGGGTGTTCTTATGCGACGACATTTAATTTCTTGGGAAATGACACATTTACTTATATAACTCATTCGGCGTTCATGGGTGCCAAGTCGCCAATATTCATCAAATATTGCGTCTATTAGATCAATAGAGATTAAAGCGGTTAGAAATATAATAGACTTATGTCCTTTGGACCACAACTAAACTGATTAAATTCCATGTCGCCAGTATACTTAAGTCAATATAGTATAAATTTGACTTATGCCCTTTTTCCCAAACACTAGAGAAATAGAAAGCATTATAGACGATATCAGTATGTAATTGGTCAAGTAAATAACCAATTCCCTGCTGTAAATTGACTTATTTAAATGAAATACATAGGTGGATCATTTAATAAATCGTCAGTCACTCAGGAGTTTCACTAAACGATCACACCCGCATGGAGGCGGTCTCTGTCCGTCCATACGCTGGCGCTGATAGAGTGAAAGAGAAGAAAAATTAAAGTTAGAAATAAAATAAAAACTAAAATTTCTATTATAACGTTCTGGGACAGGCAACGTCAGACAAACCTTAATAAAATATACTACTGTACATAAATATGGAACTAGAAAATTTTAAAAATTTTAATAATACCTCCTGTTAAATACAAAAAAAAACAGCTATGCCTGGCCTATGTTGTGAAGTCTCCGAGCTACATTCCCTCGCTTCTCTCCTATTTTGTTTCTCGATTATTGTTTACGGACCTGGCATTCTGGATGCCTGATGAGAAAACGTGTGAAAATGAGAATTGCTTATTTCGGAGTGACAGAGCTGATGAAGAAAAACGACGAAGTCACGAGGTTATAAAAATCTGCTCGAAACAGATATAATGATACATTATCGCTGACTGATTTGATATACGGAGTGTTAAACAACATTTGACAATAAATTTAAAACGTATAAAAATTAAATGATAAAATGTCGTATTCGTTTTTATATAGATTAAGGTTTTAAAAACTCATTATCATAATTATTGTAATGATTTATTTTTTATAAAAGTTTTCCTTTTTAATAGTGTTGCTTTTTTTAAACCTGCCCTCATGTTCGGGTCTATTTGGCCAAAAAAAAAATTATTTCTTATTTTGCAAATTATTACGCGGCGTAACGTTTTGGTGTTTTGTGAATTTATTACCAAATATGAGGTCTTTTAATTATTTGCGAGATAAAAAATCAACTTCCTGATTTTTTTGGTAAAAATTAACTTGTTACCTATAGTACGCTCGGGTCAATATGACCCACATATTTAAACCGTTTTACCGTGTAAACCGTAAGGCCGAAGATCACGAGGAAGATCCCCAACAAGATGGATAGATCAAATTACAGGAATATGCCAAAGACCTATGCATGAATTAAAAGAAATGACCAGAGACAGATCTCTGGAGACGGACAATACACGACATCACGTCGATTTAAACCGTTAAAAATTACCTTGGTATGTATTTTTAGTTGGCAGTATTTTATATATTTTCTAATAGTTTCTCAGTCAGGTACGTTTATAAATAGAAACAAGTTTCTGCAAGCTAGAACTTGTAAAAAATGTGTAGTGCAGCTGGACGATGTCATTTAGAAGGACATGTCACGTAGAAGGAACTAGGAATGATAGACAAGTGGTAAGCTATTAGGACACTTATATTCTAAGCGCATTCATTTACATTTCAAATTTCAGTCTATGTTTGCATGTTGATAAAGTCGCATCGAAGAACGCTAACCAAAGATGACCTTCGCGAGCTCGCGAATGTTATAATAATACTTCAGAAGTTACAAGTTACGCATGTGTATGCATTTTCGATATTGAAAAATTCATTTGACGCACTCTTCTCTGACGTAGTTGCAAAGCAAATTATAAATATGACTAACATGTAAGGACAGCGTGTTTTTGGAACCAACCGAAAAGACTTTCAAGCACACATTGGTCTTTTATTGTTAGCTGAAGTTTTTAAGTCCCATGGCGAATCAACTAAAAGTTAGTGGAATTAAGCATTAGCTTATTTTATTTTGATTAAGGACCGTAAACCATAGTTGGGTCATATTGACCCAAACAGTACATTTACATAGTTGACCCGAACGGCACAGCAGGGTTAATTCTGCGTTCAAATTCCGTAGTCATAATTCTGTCAGTTCATAATAAGCCTTTTCACCCTAAATTTTTTTAGCCATTTGATGTTGTTTGATATAAATAAGCATGTTAGGTAAGGTTCGTAATATTAAATAAAAATAAAGATCGTTCCTTAGCAAATAATATTTCTTTTAATTAATTATTATGATGAAACTTGTATAAAAAGGAACAACAAAGCGATCTCGTTATGGAGTATGTAAAAAAAATAAATTTTTTAAAGTTTCCAAAACCAAAAAATGTTGTTCTGAAGCTATTTTCTTGTGGCATTGTAAATTAATTACTATCTATTTAACTGGGAATAAGCCACAATTAAAGATAAAAATACGTTTATTGGCGTTTCAATTTCCACTTCGGAAATCGTTCTCAAAATACAAACAGTAAATTAAACAAATTTTGTTTTTTGTTACATAGTGAAAAATTCTTCTAATAATTTAATTTTATCTGACTCATTTATATTGACAATTCAGACATACATTATGCATTTTAAAGTAGACGACTTTAAAATGATATTGCCAATATTGTTGAGTTGCGCTCCTGGGACGACTTTACTTATAAGATAGTTCATTCGATTACATGAAATCAACTTTAACTTAAGAATATCCGTCAGAAAAAAATCATAGCATGTAATTCGTCTTTAAAAAGACAAACACATGGCATGATGACAGTAAAATTCTCCTGTTAGTGATTCCATAGTAAATTATGAGGGAAAACCAGAAAAAAACCTCATAATACTATCCCGACATTGTAAGTATTTGTTCGTGAATTTAGTTTACCTTCAACAAACATCAAAATTCTGATTTTATATGTTACGTTATTTAAAAAACATAAATGATGTATCCTCTATATGTTACTTACTTACTAATACTGGTATTTTCTTATTAATAACTTCCTCTTTCAATATTGGTAACCAGATCCTACTACATTCTGCCGAGAAATTTGCGACACAATTGGCCTCATTTAGCATAATAATTAGAGCCGCTTCGTTGATTTTTCTTTTTTTACCATTCATTTCTTTTAGGACTACATTTGAATTATTCCATTGAACCGCATGTTCATTATCCCATGCGTGTTTACATATTTGAGATCTATTTTTTCTCTCATAGGTTTTTCCCTCATAATTTACTATGGAATCACTAACAGGAGAATTTTACTGTCATCATGTCATGTGTTTGTCTTTTTAAAGACGAATTACATGCTATGATTTTTTTCTGACGGATATTCTCAAGTTAAAGTTGATTTCATGTTATCGAATGAACTATCTTAAAAGTAAAGTCGTCCCAGGAGCGCAACTCAACAATATTGGCAATATCATTTTAAAGTCGTCTACTTTAAAATGCATAATGTATGTTTGAATGGTCAATATAAATGAGTCAGATAAAATTAAATTATTAGAAGAATTTTTCACTATGTAACAAAAAACAAAATTTGTTTAATTTACTGTTTGTAGTTTGAGAACGATTTCCGAAGTGGAAATTGAAACGTCAATAAACGTATTTTTATCTTTAATTGTGGCTTATTTCCAGTTAAATATTAGTTAACCAAAAAATGTGTTATAAACAATCGTGAGCTATGCCTAAAATATTTTATTTGCATTAAATACTATTCAGTACAATAATTTGCTATTTTCAGCTTAAAAATAATAAATGTTAAACTAGTTTTTTGATCATACACTATAATAATACTGTTGTTAATTGTTATATTAAGAGCCGGTTGTTCGAACGCTAATCAAAACTTGATTGTAATCAAATATTTAATTTCAATCAAATACGTCACCAGCTGTCAAAATTATTAAAAATTGCTTATTTTTATTATTGGTTCGTAAATAAAAACATGAAATTAATATCAGAAATAGTTTAATTATGGTTTATTTGAAATTAACACGAAAAATAATAAATTTGAATAAACTAAATCAGTCAACATAACCTTAAAATGAGACGTATTTGATTTTAATACATATTTGATTACAATCAAGTTTTGATTATTATTTGAACAACCGACCCTTAGGCAAGTAATTAAAATTGATTGACATAAATAAGTAGAATAAGAAATTATAGATATTATTTGTATATAAACAAAGAAAAATATCTCTGACAGGGAATGATGCATAAACTCTCCATTTTTAATTAAACAGTAAGAAACAAAATAACCTCTACGCATGCGCTCCTCACATGATCAAAAGTCCTCTAGTGCTGGCACGCGATAGTAATAGGCACCGTCTATCAAATTTCACGGATCATTTAAAATCAAATATATCATTTTAGCACTTTTATTATGATCCTTAAATAGATATTTTTAATACTAAAAAAAAATATTTTTCTTCATAAGCCAGGTTAGTTAAGTCATTTGCGCAAATATTACTTATTTCTCTCTCTTGACGTGCGTCTTCGGTTGAGATCTTTACAATCCTGGTATGTGCACAGGAGATAAAGGATAGGACTTGCTCAGGCAGGAAGAGCTTTATTTGCTCTGAAATTTATGCAGCGCTAGGGGCTTTGGAGGCAGCTCTAAGTTGATTCTTGAGTGCCAGAGAGCACTTGCTGATATTGCGCTAACAAATAGAGTTAACTAAGAATGGGTACTGGAAAACACAGGCGTGGAAAGGAACGATCACTCTTTGCAGTTATGATAGCCTTCTTGACCTTTGAGTTAAAGTGACACATGTTACATTTTTCCAGTACCTTAAATTATCTGGGTAGACAGAGTAAGAAGTGGTAAGATTTTTAAATTAATAAATCAAAAACCTGGTACTTAAAATGTGATTATTTAGGGAGATATCAACACATTTACATCCCTAACACAAGAAGACAAATATGGCTTAAAAACTTATGGCATAGAAAATCGACTTAACTAAAACAGAATTAATTCGAAAAATACCAAATTAATCATCAATAATAAACATTTACTAATATTTCTAGAAAGTCCCGTAGTACTTTTTGAAAAATTCATTTATTGCAGCCACTTTGAAGTTACTTTTTCATTTTGATAAAACTCCCGATTATTTTTTTACAGAGAATACGCTTTCTATTAAACCATAAAAGAGCTTTTGTTAAAGATATAACACCTTCTTTTGAAAAGATTTTTTCTTTATTAAGACATAATTTTTTTCTAATGTGGAAGTGTCACGAGATCTACTTTGTAAAAAATGAGGAAGAAGAAAATGCGGTGGACAGAGCGTTACAAGGAGAGATATATAGCTCAATGATTTATATCAGGATTGGATGAATTTTGTAGACACAAGTAAAAAGTTTATTCGCTGTCAGAATATATATATTTTTCAAATATCTGAAAAAAATATATAAAACTAAATTTTTGGATTTATTTTTAATAAAATCCATCTGTTGAAACCTAAATAAATGGTATATTTTAATACATGTTTAAAAAGAAGATCACTAAAAAATTCTAAAGAAGTATATAATATTTTTGGATTAAGTAAAAAGTAAAATGTTGTTTTTAATGAAGCCCAGTTACAGTCTTTGCCATCCAGTTACAGTATAATAATTTGAGGTCCAAAACATTCCCCTTTGCTGCCAATTGATACATCCGTTTATAGTTTAACACATTTTAAAAAAAATATTCTACCGATAATCAAATATTTTTCATGTAAAAGAATAATTTTATATCTACAGCTAGTTCAGACTAGGTATCATCGTAAGATTTGATCATTTTGAGAGTGTATTTGATTGGTCTGACACTATGTTATATAATGACAGACAAATAATATAATAATCAAACCAACAACAAATAATTAATTACATATTAATTTATAAATTGTAGTATTTATTATAAATTTTGATATTAGTTTGAATTCCTGCATTTAATAAAGAGTATATAAATGATAGTTTTTACATAAAAGAGGGTTGTTGTTATTACTTTTATTATTATTAAGGAATAAAACAAACGACTTAACTCAACAATATATTTAAGCAAAGATTTTAAACAAATTAAAAGAAAACTGGACACTAACAGAGGCAGCAAAACATTTTAATATAAGCAGAACCACAGTTTTTCTATTAAAAAAAAAAAATGGAGCGAACAAGAAACTCTAAAAAGAAAGCGAGGGTCTGGAAGACCAGGACTAGACTAAATTTAGATATGTAAAAATAAAATTAATATTTTGTAACATCTCCATCAGCATTGAGAACAGCTTGTAGTCTTCAGGGCGTTTGATATTATCTTTGATGTCTTCTTCGGAGCTTCCGAGGTTTCAATTATTTGTCATATTTACATAAGGTTATGTGCTAAAGATATGTAAAAATCACCACAACATGCAGTTATTGTTCGCATTTAGACTCTGGAAATGAACCCTGCTGTACATAACCTAATAAAAGATCAAATATTATTCATGAGCTTAATTTTGATCCAAAAACTTGTGGGTCCAAAGGGGTAGTAAGGTGCAATTCAAGATGCTGTTTCCACTTAGCATCTCTAGCCTATCCTACTCAATTACTATCCTCACCTAAACGAAGTGAGGCTTGGGTTGCACGGGCGATCCCCGGAGAACTTGACCCACCCTGCTGGAGAATGGGTAATCAACCACACCGGAAGGCAGAGTCAGGGTAGATGAGGGAGGAAGAAATGGTTCTCCGAAAGGGGGGTTTTAATTCAGCAAATGAGATCGACAGGATTAGGAAGCCTGCAAATGGAAAATTCCCTAGTTTTCTGGTTAGGAGAAGAAAGACACGAATTTGGATTTTGCAGTTAACGGAAATTTTAAGTCTGTCATAATTGATTTGAAACCAATCAATAAGCGCATGTGCTCTCTTAGGCTTAAGGAAAATGATTTAACCTAACCCTTCTCTCAATCCACGCACCAACGGAAGAAGCAAATGAAGACGACAAGGGGGAATTTAATAAAATTTTAAAACAACAGTACACAACGGCACCCAGATAGGACGTCAAAATCATACTGGGAGACTTCAATGTCAAACTAGGTAAAGAGGACCATCTTAGAGCGATGATTGGCACACATAGCTTACATGATAACACTAATGATAACGGATAAAGACTGGCAAAATTCGCTGCAGCGAACAATGTGCTTATTGATGGAAAAGAGTCTAGCAGTATCATCAGAGCACACAGTCTGAGGGGAGTGAGATGTGATTCTGACCACTTCCTGGTCAGAACAAAAATTAGAACAAGGCAGCCAAAGCAACGTCAACAAGAAAACAGATGGGATATTTCAAGGCTCGATTTACCTGATAATGAAAGGAATAAACGAGAGGAATAACAAGAAAAAAAAACCAGTGGTTTGACCAGGAGTGCGAACAAAGCTTGCATCAGAAAGCAATACAGAGGGTAGAGTTACTAACACGCACTACAGATGAGAACAGGGAAGACTACAACAGAGTAAGAACTCAAACGAGAAAACTTTTGAGAAGAAAAAAGAAACAGTACCTAGAAGCGCGAATACAACAACTGGAGGAGGTACATAGAAATGGCCAGTGTAGACAGTATTATTAAGGATCTAAAAACAATGAAGTTCAACACGACCAACAGCCAAAGGTTTGTAAAAGACGATGCAGGACAATTGCTCACAGACGACAAGGAGATAAGTTGCCAATGGAAAAAGTATTTTAAGCAACTCTTAAATAAAGAAAAACCAACAACGACAGGGTAACAAAGATAATACCAGTAAGCCGAACCTGAAATACCAGGTCCCACACTAGCTGAAGTAAAGTCCCAAAAAAACCATAAAGCCCCAGGCCCAGACGGCATACAGGCGGAATCACTAAAAAAAGAGGAAAAAAAGTTTCACCTTGAGATATATCATCTTATAAGAGAAGTTTGGAACAGAGAAGCAATACCAAAACACTGGCATAAAAGCCATATAGTACCTACCCACAAGAAGGGAGACAAACACATATATCGGAACTATAGAGGAATATCGTTATTCAATGCAACGTACAAAATTATATCCATAAAACTGTCTAGAAGACTATCTCCATCTTCTTCTTCGCGTGTCATATCAGATTTATCCGACGTTGGAGATCACCATTGCGAAGGCTTCTTAATCTTCTACAATATGGAATAATTGTCCTGCATTTGGTATCTGAGTCCATTCACGAATGTTTTTTAACCGAGAACTAACTCCATACGCAGAGGAAATGATAGGCGACTACGAAAGCGGATTCAGATCGAGAAGGTCGACCATAGACCAGATATCCGTCCTACGCCAGGTGTTGGAAAAAAACTGTGAATTTAACCGAAATGTGAGTAACTGGAAAGATGGTACGATTAGCACAGGTCATCACAGAGAACTTATTTGTATCATAAGCTAAATGTTTAATTTTGATTACAGGGTTTTTTGCATTAAAATGTATGCTCGTGAATTTTTCCACATATTTTTAAGTAAAGGATAGCTTAGGAAATCTTTTTCTTTTTCAAAAAAACATACGTTTTGCGCCACCTAGACAGCAAAAAATTTGGCAAATGGGGTTTCTTAATATGTTATTTTAAGTATCCAATCCCAAATAAAGATCCAGGCCAGTGCAGATTTTACCATCTTATCCTTTCCTGAAAACTTTTACTAAAGGAATATTTTAAATATTAAAAAAATATGCTTTATAATTTTAAAATAAAATTAATACACAGAACTAACTTGTAGATTCTACTGTAATACCAATAATAAAATTATTTAAATTTTTGGCTCCTTGACAATAAGAATTATTTTAACAAACGATTCGTTACTTAGTCATCGTCGTACATTTGTAACCGTTTGAAATCCAATTGCCTTTGTCAAAGGGCAGAGTTGTCGAATTGATGTCTATTCCCATCCCATTTCCATATTAATACTCTATCAGCAGGAAAATCACGGTAGCTTCCTGCTAATCTGCAGGAAGATACATGTGCTGACAGCACAAATTCCGTGACACCGCATGTCCCGGTTCACTATCCTGGCCTCACGGCATTGTGGCAGAAAATTGACAATGACGTTCCCTGTATAGACTAGTAAGTTGGGACTAATGTAGTATTTCAAGATATATTATAGGCAGATACGTTTGTGTTCTAGTGTGAACACGAACAAGAGGTTACTACTAAATTTTCCAGCAGATATATTATAATACAGATATTTATCGTTGAACATTCAATCAATGACGGCAAATTCAGCGTAACTGTATAATTTTATGTACCTGCAGCGATTTGCACCAAAATTTGTCTAAACGTTCTACTTACTTTGTACTTCAAAATTGTCCCTGTACCGTACACTGCTTTTATCCTGGAGTGAGGTTTTTTCAATTTTAAAAAAAAAAAAAAGGGTTAACCTACATAATAGAGAGTTTTTAAGCCCCTTGCTTCAGTAACGTTAAACGTTATACGTTATTCTGCTCATGCGCATTAACAAAAAAATAACGGATTACTTTATTAGCAGATAAGGTATTCCCTTATTTAGGTAAAGATCAGGTTAACTTTATTAAGGGATTACGTGTTTGTAATGTTGTCAAATGCCAGATATCTAAATCATGAAAAACAAAAAAAAGTCATATGAGCAGAAGCAAATATAACTAGAATAAAAAATATAGAAAATTTAGTTGATCATCTTTCTCAATCTTTCTCTTCAATTGTTTCCAACACAAAATGTAGTCTTGGTGCAACAGATATTACAGGATCAAAAATATTGTGAATAATTAAGCCTCTTATCAAATTGTGATCTATTACTTCTCCGTATCTTCGCCGTCTTAATATATTTTCAATGTTTTCTTCCATTATAGCAAATAATTAAAATAAAATAGGTTATAGAGTATAACGTGGTATAACCATAGCACACTACCACCTAGCATTGAAACTTCCGTGTTGACGAGTAAAACAATGATTGGCGCATCACCTAGTGACCGGGCGCCTAACTATATATGCATGGCGCGAAATTCAAAAGTTTAGTAATATTACCTAGGATTGTGAACTCATTTTAAAGTAAAGGAAAATCAATATAATCCTAAAATAACAAGAAAAATCCTTATCCTATACGATAATAAATATTTTTCGTATACTTTTTGGGTTATCTTGTTATGTTGAGACTATATTTATTTTACATTACATTAAAATGCCAAAGTGGTTAAAAAAATTAAAGAATAAAATATAGAATAAAATCTTTATTTATAAAAATGTTACAAGAAATGTTATATGTGTTACAAGAAATATTAATAATAAAAGCCAAGTGTAATATAATTTAGTTTTCTTAATGTGGCAAGAACTGGTCAGTATTTAAATAATTGTATTGTCTTAGTATGTCAAGTTTTATGTGAATAAAAGCCTAATTGTGCAAAAGGCATTTTACTACAATTTTATTCTCATAATTCGCAAAGAATTCAAACATTGGTATATAACATTCAAGATTTTTTTAGAAAGCAATGAACCTAAAGATAAAATCCCTAGAATAAATCAATACCAGATGTGACAGAAAATTTACCTGTTCAAAAACCTGATGATTGGATTGATGAATGAACCAAGATTGGAAAATTCAGATTTTCAATCTAGCTGTAAATCAGCTGGAACTAAAAATAAACCAAGATAGTTGCAATATTTTGTTCACAAATAGGGACAGAAAATGTAGTATAATTTAGTATTCTAAATGTTGTGACAAGAACTTGTCAGTAATTAAATAATTTTTTTTTTTAAATTCTAATGTCAAATTAAAGCCTAATAAGCAACAGACAGCCGTCAGACATTCTAAGTTCTTTGTAGTACTTACTTCCTAATCTAATAACACACACTACCAGCGGTCAGTGAGAACTCTTACTGTCTGGCGTTCTACTCACAGAAAGACAGAACTCTGCTAAGTTGGAAACAGAAAAATTAAATGATTTAGTTCTAGAAAGAACTTTATATTCATTTATATGATAATATTTTTAGTCATATTTAAACCTATAAACCCAACAGTTAGCTCTAAGATTCTAAGATCCAGCATTATAAAGATGAAAAAATAACATTAAAAATAAAAAAATATGTAAAGTATTACCTAGTTACAATAAAAACATGAAGTATTTTACAAAGTTAAGTTTCCAAACTCTATGTTACCAGTAATTCTTTTCTACTAATATTGATATATTTATTGAGAGACATATTAAATACATTTAGATTTAGGTTGTTCTACAAAATGGAACATTAAAAGTACATAGATGAGACAAACCATGGTAATATGGTACTCTAAGACCAATCTCACTCACAAGAAAGCACAGATCCCTCCTCGCACTTAACAGATCTCTCCATATGATAGTGTAGTCATGGTCTGCTAATCTAATCCAACTTTGAAAGGCACACACCTGTAGAAATTTATGTCTAACCCTCTCTAAGGTGATGATTTTTAAGATAGTTGTTGAACCACAACCTACAAAATAATTCAAATTGTAAGCAAGTAAGACTGATTTTATAACATATAATTTTAGGTTAAATTTATAATTAACTAATTATAAGTAAAAGGTCACATGTCACATACATACATGTTGTGTTCGTAGTTCTCTGCATGTATTGGCATAATAGTTCGTACCTGGTGCTGGTAAAAACAAACTCAGAAGGCCTGTTTTCGTAATGCCGGTGTGTCCAACATTAATTATATCGTCCTCTTTAAAATGACTAGCGCATACACGAAAATTGTTATAAATAGTTTCTGTTGCAGTATTCTATAATTAGGGCTCTTAACAGCATTCACCCATTTATCAAACATATCCATATAAGAAAAACTATATTGTTTGTCAGTAGTATCCATTTAATCTGAAACACATATTTTTTGTTCAGTTCTTCGTCTTTACATTGTTATTCCATGTAATGTGTTCGAGTCCATAATAAAAAATCGTCTAAAATTGTACCTTTTTGCACCACTGATATAAAAAATTTTAAATTATAAAATAAATTATAAAAGATAAAACAAATAAAAATATGGCGCCGTATTTGTCTAAACTCAACTTTGAAATTTCCACAGCACACTCCCTCCGCGCAGGAAAGAGACTAGTAGCGCCACCATACGAATGGGCGCCAAACCCGAACATGATTTGGCCTTGGCTGTCTCTGTTACCAATCTTCTTCTTCTTCTTCTTCTTCTTCCTTTATTAAATTTATCTATTTATTTATCTTTTTTTACTGATTTTATTTTTATTTATATTTTTAAATTTATCTTTATTTACCAATCTAGGTAAATTTATCTATGGATATAACTGCCGTTTTATAGGTTACGTTCGTCAAATGTCAATTAACGTTAATCTGTCATAGGTTATTTTCTGAAAGGATTCAAAAACTATTTTAAGTAAAAACGTTATCCCTTATTTATTATTTAAGGCGCATGACGTTTAAGTATAACGTTTTACGTTTAACGTCCATCAAAAAGTAAAGGTCCTAAAAACTCTTACTACTGTGATTTTAGAAGCCAATCGATCTATGTCCCTTAAATTGATAACTTAAACTTACCGTTGATAGATGGCGTCTGTGGGGTTTACTGTCAAAAATTGATCAAGATATTTTATCAGTTGCTTGCTTTAAAAGTTTGTTTGTGTACCGGTATACACTTCATCCAATTTACACACCGATACACGTCATTATCTACGTCAGAGATCGAAGTTGACATAGCTGCCAAAGTATAAAAAAATCCTGACTCCATTTTAAATCAAATAGATCACATAATTATTGCAAAAGTATTACCATCTCTTTACAATGTCTATTTAAATTCTTACATGATATTTTTGAAATAAAACACATTCATTGTGATCTAAAAAGTACAGATTTTATTAAATAGGTAAAAATATAAAACAAGATAACAAAATAATAAAGTACTTATTGTTCAAGTGCCATCTTCGTTCCGAAGGTTGGCGATCATCAGGGCTATACGTATTTTCGAAACTGCTGACCGAAACAATTCGTTGTTGCTACAGCTATACCATTCCCGTAAATTCTTCAGCCAGGAGTTTCGTCTTCTTCCTATGGACCTTTTTCCTGCTATTTTCCCTTGCATAATTGTTCGAAGCAGTTCATATCTTTTACCTATTGTAATGTGTACCAAGTATTGCAGTTTTCGTTTTTTGATCGTAAATATGACTTCCTTTTCTTTATTCAGTCTTCTCAAGACCTTGACATTTGTGACTCTCTCGGCCCATGATATTCTCAGGATTCTGCGATACATCCACAGTCAAATGCCTCTAATTTTTTGGTATTAATCTTTTCCAACCTCCATGACTCCATTCCGTAGAACAGCACAAAAAGTACGTAACATCTCATCAGGTGAAGTTTCATTTCAAGGCTCAAATCTCTTCCGCAGAACACTCTCTTCAGGGGTCGTATTTTTGAATGTGTTCGAATTTATTCGCATGCGATTAGTTCGAACGAAGAAAATCGTGCACGAACGTAAAAGCGTATTTTCTAACGCAATTCGAAAGTTTAATTCGCATACGAGAATCCGTTAACCCGAATTTACCGGCAACGCCGCAAATTCGCACGAAATTAAGAAAAGAAGAGGTAAAGGTGAGAGGCGACATTTATTTGACTGACAAGTTTATTTTACTTGTTGCAGCAGACTTGAAGTTTTTTAGTTTTTTGTGATTTGCTCAATTTTCTACACAGTGTTAACGTGTTTTGGCTTGTGTTTTCGTACTTATCTGTTTTCTCTGTTTCCAATATGGACAAAGAAAATAAAAATTCCATGTTCGGAGGATTTGTTTGTTCTTCCGAACAAAAAAAAAGAACTGATAGATTTTATGGAAGCAAATAGATTAGAAAACCTGCAAAAAATTATTGTAGGTAAACAATTTTATTACTCTCTATGTAAAATACTTGGCCCGGATGCTTATTCTTAAGGAACAAAGCGGAGGGTGCTTTGGGGAACATTTTCACAGTATACCTATGTCGAATTAAAAATATTTGTTATACTTACCTTTCTCGGTATGCTCAATGCAGATGCCCTAGATGGAGGTACCAACTGGGGCTCCAAAAGTTCTATTAGTTCCTCTGCCAGAGGCTTTGTTAAACGGTATAATTTTACAAATTGTTTGTCTGATAAGGCTTCAAGAGGGTTTAAAAATGCATGGTATACTCTATTCTCCACATTCGCTAACATTTTTGCATCTTCTAAGGCATTTAAAACATTTCTTTCAATTAAAAAATTTAGGCCGGCCATGTCACTTATGTAAACAATTAAAAACCAAACTAAATGCAAAAGTCAGAAATGTCAAACTCCGTGTGTTTACCGCTATTCGAATGGTGAATACCCACTCGAGCAGTCGTGTACGAAAATCATCGTATACGATGCGTTCGAAATCAACTCGAAAATACGAATAATCGATTTTCGTTCGAAATTCATCATCTTTCGCATACGACTTCCGTTCGAACGGTTTCGAAAATACGGGCCCAGTTTAGTGAATATGAATCTGGCTTTTTCTATTTTTATTTTTATTTCTGCTGAGCTATCGTTGTCTACATTTATAAAACTGCCTAAATATTTGTTGGCTAACTCAATCGATAATTTCATTGCGTAAACATAAATTTTGGAAATTTTGTGTTGATTTCGATATTACCATAAATTTAGTTTTCTTTATGTTCACAGATAGTTCATATTCTTCGCTGCAGTCTGCTATCTTATTCACCAATGTATGTAGCTCTTCAAGTGTTTCTGCGATCAGAACGGTGTCGTCGGCAAATCTCAGATTTTTTAATCTAACACCATATATTTTAATACCTACGGATTGCTCAGAGAGTGTTCTATTCATTACGTGTTTTGAATAGAGATTAAACAGGGTTGGTGACAGTATACACCCTTGTCTCACACCTGGCTTTATTTCAATTTCTTCAGTGGTATTATTCTCTACTCTCACTACTGCTTTCTGATTGTAGTACATATTTGCTATTAGTCGGATGTCTCGTTTATCTAAATTCTTTTCTGTCAGGAGTCTGATTAGGTGATCATGCCGCACTCTATCAAAGGCCTTGTTGTAATCTATAAAACACATGAATACATCTTGATTTATGTCAAGACATCCAAATTGGGTTTTAATAAAGTACAAAAAGTGTCAACATCGCAACTCTCAAATAAGTGTTACCAATTTATGCCAAAATTTCAGCTTTGTTCGATTACAGTTACAGTGTGTTCCGAACAAATATTTTTCATAAAAACGCTTTATAACGGATTACTACAAATTAAATGATATACATATTATTGTGTATTTCTTCAAGTTCACATTAATAGAAATTTTTAAATATTATTTCTACGCGTATATAATAAAATATGTATAGTCGCTGTAATGCCAGTGTACTCGGCAAAGTGATTCTAAAAAAGAACACACCTACCGCCTAAATATTTCGTGTTGGTATCATGTGACGTCACGGGCTATGACGCCGATGACCTGCATTGGTATGTAATCTAGATGAAGTGTAGGATTGTTTGGTTTGTGTTTTAATTAAACACGGATAGGTATTGCTAATTGGAAGTGAGTTCTTTTTTAATAACAAATCAAATGTGGGCGTTTTAAATGATTTTCTAGTCATTGATGTACTTATGTGTAATTAAAGTGGAAATATTGCTTTAAGTTTTTTGTTACTTTCTTGTGTAAGGCCATTTTTGTTTTGTTATTTTAAAAGAATAGTAGTATTACAGTATTACAGTAGTAGTAATATTTTTTAGAAAACCAATAAAATTACATAAATTAATTGCAGGGCTTCAGCCAGATGAGAATACAACACCACCTGATGGTATACATATTTTTCCCCCAGACAATGCAAATGATAATATAACAGATTACGATACAGGAGACGAGGATGTCACAACAATAAACCATTTAACAGAAAGCTAGCTGAGAAATGGCGTGGAGGCTATTTTCGACAATGAAGATCCGAGATCTTCTTGAGATTTCTTGAAAAACTAGGATCTGCACAATGGTTTATATGTAATCTGTACCAGCATCCTAAAGAGCTACTCCAATGCATTTTGTAAGGTAAAATTAAAAAAACGGTTCTAGGACGAAGAAGTATGTCCTGGATAGCTAACCTGGGAGCATGACGTAAAGAAAACACAACACAGCTATTCCATATAGCAACTGACAAAGTCATTATAGCTAGAATGATCGCTAACGTTGCGAACAGACAGACACCCTAAGAAGAAGCACAGATTTAAATCAGTTTTTCCATTTTGTCCCATACGAGGGGAGTGGTTTTATGCAAGAGCCAGGGGAAAGAAATAGAAAACCTATTGGCATATTTTTTGGGGTCCGAAAATTAACATTTTAGAAAAAATTATCTTCTTTGTATAATTTTTAAAAGTTCAGTGGCATAATTTATTTAAAACAAAACTAAAGTATCTCTGCACTGTAAAGCAATGGCATCTGCAAAATATCTTAGGCCATCAGATAACTTTATTTTTTTAAAGACTATAGATTATATCATTACATACGAATAAAATTTTATAGTAATAATATTAATTACTGTCATTTTACTCGCTGTTAACGTATTACATTCTTACTTTACCATAGTTATTGTTATCTTTACTGATTAGTAATTCATTGATAACTTTATTATAACATATTGACATGTACTATTAGTTTTACGTTTTACAAAAAAATTAACGAGCGTACAAAGTGTTAATAAATGTTTTTTTAATAATGAAAAAACTTTTTAATATAATCCATTTTACAAAATTGATTATATAAATTATTTGATTTATCAAAAACAAAGTTTTAAATTCTTCTTCCAAATTCCTTTTTCTCAATCTCCAAAGTTGGAATTTAATATTTATTAAAGAGTTCCATGCGGATTTATTTTCTTCTCCAGCAGACCAAGACTATCAAATCCGCAACCAACTGACCGACGCAGTGGAGAAGAGGCTCTGAACCGAACAATGGTCTCAACGAATACGAGGTGATGTCAGCACAAAGCAACGGCGTGTGTCGGAAAGGTTTTTTAGGTAAGAGGATTTAGCCGGCAGCTAGCAGCAGCAAATAGAAGGACTTAAAATAAATTTCGGCTTGTATCGATGGTCAATGGGGTGAGATTGAGAGGTTAAAGTCTTTTTATAGAGATAAACGTGAAAGGTGGCTTAAGGGATAACGTGGAAAGGTAACATACGCTAATAGAGACGTACCAAAGTGATTTTTTTCTGAGAAAATACGAACGGGAACAAAGGATTTGTCAAGATATTTAAATCTCGTTTACATCGATTCTGCTATTAGAGATTCTGCTATTTAAAGTAATGACTGTATTATCTAGTTAAATTCTCTTGTTTGACTAAATGTTTAAAATTATTGTTTGACATTTGAAATATTGGTCTTTTCCAAAGCCGTCTAATAAGGAAAATGATTGAGATGTATTTGTATTAAAACATTTTTAGGAGCAAGAGATTCCAGTATTTTTAATCCTATTTTTTTTTCTTCTTTTATGCCTTTTCAATGTAAAATATAAAACTGGGAAAATAATTCAATATTATTGAATTATTTAATTATATAATAAATTGTAAATTTACTACATTGTATTGTATATAATTGAAAGGGTGGAAGTCTATTTTCACAGGAAATAAAGGTATGCAGCCAATAATACATTTCAAGGTATTATCCTTCGAATGGTGCATAATAGATGGTTGTCCAAGTAATATTACTAAAATTGTATTCTTTAATTCTGTAATTGATTCTTAAAAAGCCAGTAGTCCAATCTCTATGGTCAACCGCCTGTCAGATGTGTAAAAATTGAGGTTATAAGCTGTTTTTACATGGTATATAGATAAAAATAACGTTTTTCGTTATTAACATTAATGTGATAATAAAGAACAACTAGAAATGTCGAAAACATAAGAAATGATTTTCCTAAAAATGTGTGTGTTTTGAACAGAGAACCATCAGCCTAAGTTGATGTTTCTCTGTCTGAAATATGAGTGTGTTCGGTTACTCAGACGTTGAATTAACAAAATAAGTTTTGTTCTCTTCGTTGACTAAGCCTAATCCGAAAGACCTAGCCGTGCCCATGTTTGTCGCACATGACCTCGACGGTCAGCTTACGCGATTATGGTCCTTCCGATCTGCCTTATGGGCCTTTATCTAAGCAGCAGCTTGGCATTCCTTTTATATCCATTATGTGTATTTGCATATGTTAAAAGGATCAAAATTCACCCGATTTGTATATTTGGGGCATAACTGTCATAATAGTGTTTATTTAGTTTTTGTCCAATATTTTTCACGAACAATTCGTTTTACCCCAGTCAGAGTTACGTGTTTTATTGAGCTATTGTGGTCTTGTTTTATTTTGCTAAGGTACGTCTATTAGTCTCCAAATTTTAGTGTCTTACTTACTGGAGATCTGATACGACCCGTTTAGCCGAATTATTCTATAACTCAGCACTACACGTGCGCTTTGCTCACCGTCCACTTTGGATTTTGACAAGTGACGGCTATTTGACATCACAACCCAGTGTTTTACTGACTGACGGTCTGATAAGGAGGATCGCGTCACGCGACAGAAAATTCGTGGACTGAGTATACTCTATAACTCTTACAGCTTCAATATTTTTAATATTTCAGAAATAAAAAATCTTCTGCTAGATTTTAAAATCAAAATTCGGTCGAAAATTGATGATTTTTTTAATAAAATAACTGAGTTAACCAATAAGCTCAGCCAGATTTATTTATTTAAGTCTACAGAATTAACGGATAATATCGCTAACGAAGCTGTAGATCGCATAACATGCTAAAAATATTCTAATATTTTTAGCATGTTACATGAGGCGTAACAGAATATTTCTCTGGGGATGCATAACGCAGAAAAGATGACGACGCAAATAAGGTTAATCTTCTTTTGGATACTATTGGCTGCCAGGAAAAGTAAATCACCTTCTACACAGTCGGCAAAGCACACCAACGATTTGTTTGAAATACCACGTTTAGGATATTCTGACAGATAAATACAAACTTCTGAAAAAAAAAGCCACGGAAAAATTACCATCTAAGTACGTTTAAGAACTCCGAAGTCAGCTAGAAACTCGCAAAAATAACTCAACTATTAAATACATCAATGGCACTCCCAGAGTCACGAAATTTCGTTTATAATTTTTCTACCGACAAATTAAATGACTGGCTATTTCTATATACTAATTTAGATTCACTTTCCGCTAAGTTTGACGAATTTTTAAGCACAGTGCAACTTCTTAAATTAAACATTATTTGTATTGCCGAATTCTGGCTTAAACTCACAATTCCTGACACCTCTGTTAATATAAATGTATATACAATATATCGTAAAGACAGGGAAAATCGTGTGGGGGTGGAGTATGCATTTATTTATCTAATATTATTACCACAACTTTCAAAATTAACACTAAGCTAATAGATATTACTGGAATAGATGCAATTCACTTATCTGTTACTAAAAATTCTTTTTCCCTTAATCTGGTATGTATATATCGTCCACATACTACACTACTTGCCCACAATAATGTTTTCTTTACAAAACTTGAAGAACTATCATCTCTTGATAATCTTACTAGAGATTTTAATTTTCCAGAGATCACTTGGCCAATAACTTCATTATCTGACGCGAAAATGCTCACAATTTACTTAAAAGCTTTGCAGTAAATTCAAACCTGATACAACTCATTACAAAACCTAGTAGATTTAGAAATAATAACCAACCTTCCACTTTAGATCTAGTGCCTATTATTGACGAACAGCTGATTGCATCTCTCGAAGTCAGTTCTTCTATAGGAAAGTCAGATCATGCAGTTATATCACATCCAGTTCAATCAAATATTACCCCGCAAAAATAATATTGTTACATATGCTACTACCGACTTTTCTGAAGTTGACATTGAACTCTCTAAAATCGACTGGCATTTAATTTTTGTAAACTTAAACGACTCCTCATTTATGGGTTATTGCATTTCTCGATAAAGTCCACAATATAATATCTACAAATACCACTTTCCATAAGAGTTATAAAAACAACCTTAAACCCTGGATAAATCAAACAGCAATTAAACAAATTAATTACAAACGACATATATGGCGAAAATTTAAACACACCGGGCTTCTTAATGATTTTCAAAGCCACCGCAGATTTTCAAATAACTTAAAAACATCTCTAAAAACCCTAAGACAAAATTTTAAAACAAATGTTTGTGTTGAAAGTGGTAACATTAAAAAAGTCTACAAGTACATACGTTCGTCTATGACGTCTAAAGTTTCCATTCCTCTACTTCAAAAATATGCTCTTCTGACAAATAATCTTCGGAAACTCTCTGCTCTTAAGTGTAATCATGTCGGCGCATCCTTACAGCAAGTTGAATTCGCAGTAGATCATGTCAAACAACACTTAATTAAACTTCGCACAGCCGCTTTACCTGGTTTAGATGGTTTAACATCAAAACTGTTAAAAAGGTGCGCAGACACGCTTGCAATACACTTAACGTTAATTATGCAAACTTCTTTCATCCAGAACTCATTACCCCTAGTTGGAAATTAGTTTCTGTTACCCCTATTTTTAAAAAAGGCAACAAACTCGACCCCTACAATTATCGTCCGATTAGCTTGCTGCCAGTAGTTGCCAAAGTTATGGAAGCAATTATTTCCGGGGAGATGACTAAATTGCTTCTCCAGGAACATGTTATTCCAATACAACAACATGGATTTGTCTCTGTTCACTCTACTCTAACTAATCTAACGACTGGACGTCATACCTTAACAGGTCGTAGCCGGTCGACGTTGTTTATTTAGATTTCTCTAAAGCCTTTGACAGTGTACCTAAGCGCAGACTTCTACATAAGCTAGAACATTTCGGAGTTCGCGGTACTTTACTTCGTTGGATAGATGATTTCCTGACAGATCCATATTACAAAGTTAGAGTTGATGAATCTTTCTCAGTGGTTACTACCCTTAATCGCGCAAAAATATGTAGTGCTTCAAATTGGTAAAGATAACCCACTAATGCCGTACTTTGTTAACGGGCAGTCATTAGATTCTGTATTTTCATAAAACGATCTTGGTGTTATCGCATACAGCAGCCTAACTCGGTCCGACCATATTACCTCTATTTGTAAACGTACGAACTCTAGACTGTATCTTATTCGGAGGTGTTTTTCGAGGGTTTCAATGTAATCGTTCTGTAAACTTTATACGCTGTACATAAGACCCATACTTGAATACGCTACACAAACGTGGTATCCTGATCAGTTTCTAGACAACACTTTGTTCGAAAACTTCCAAAGCAAAGCCACTCGCATGGGAAGGGGAATGGGACCAAGAAGACCTTCTTATGCAGAAAGACTTAGTATGGCTAACCTAACTTCTTTTAAACTTTGCCGACAACGTGGAGACTTAAACACAACTTTTAAAATACTAAAATTCAATTTTGGAAGTCTCGATGAAATGTTTACCATTAATCATGATAAACGCCTCAAAGGGCATCAGTTCTAACTAAAGAAAGAAAATTTTTCCACAAGATCAAGACAGAACTTTCTACCAAATAGAGTTTTTGAGTGCTGGAATAACCTTAAGATAACATTGTCTTTGCTCCCTCTACCAACTCTTTTTTTATTACCTCTACCAATTTTATACCAACTCCCTCTACCAATTTTATTTTTTTTATTTGTAATTTTGTTATTTACTAGTAGGTTATTAATGATTTTTGTTTTGTTTTTGGGCATAATAGGGACTTAGTTCATCTACCCTCGTTTATGTATAATAATATTAATAATAATAATAATAATGATCAGATGTGTACGAAAATTTCTGGGAGATACTCCAACATACCAAGTCACCTAGGGCTCGATAACACGGAAAGAGTCCCACCAGAGCTCAATCCTTTTGATACCGTAGGTATCTGGGATAAGTGAATTTTCCCCTTAGAGGGAGTGTGAGCCGTATGGCTAAATCTGGGATAATGATCAGAATAAATCAACTAAGATGGTACGGACACTTTTAAAGAATGGATGAACACAGAATACCAAAGAAAGTATTAAACTGCACGGCATGGAAAAAGAAATCAAGGTAGACCGAGATTAGGTTGGAGAAAAGAAATCGATAAAGACTTAAAGGAGATATGAGTTAAAGAAAACTATAGCTTGTATTAACAATATATTTAAATTAGACATTGAATTATACAAGTTTATTCTAATGCTAATTTTTATACTTAAAACAAAAAGTATAAGTAAATACCAAAGTAATATTTACAACCTCAATTAGAAATGGTAATGAAAGTTATTATAACATTAACAGTTAACACAAATTATAAAGATGAAAATAAAAATCTAATTAACTTGCTACTCCCTGTCATAGATAAAGAAAATACAACAGCTAACCGGATTTCCAATATTTATAACATCTTAAAATATACATTCCAAAACTTGCTCTCCACCACTTCATTATCTCCTTTGGCAAACTCCAATTGCGTAAAGAAATTCTAAATATTTCATCGCTCTCATCTACCAGCCTACCTGTCGCGTAAATAATCAATTCCAAGTTTTGAGTACAATGATTCCCACGGATTTTGCATTCTAACAGCTTGATTAATACGCACAAAAGGAGATGGCGTACGGAAAATCTCATAAATAATTTACTTGCGGGCCTACTAAACTTCTAAAGATCGTTTGGGTGGAGATTAAAACTGATGTTGGAGCAATTAGTGATGAAGCAGACTTAGGTAAGATTTCAGGTGATGTCAAAATAAATTACAAATCTCTTCCTAAGTTTTACCCTTCCCTCTAGTATTTTGGTACTACATGGCAGTATTTACAAAACATAGATAAAACAGATTAATTAGTATTGTTAATGAAACACGTTTAAAATTAATACAATTTATTATAAAAAAAAAAATCTTTTTAAAAATCTCATTTACGATAAACACACAAAATTGGAACATGAATTATTAAAATGAATAGATAAGTAGTCATAGATAAAAATTTTGCTCATTATCATCAGCATCTAGCCCTTTGCGTCTACTGCTGGACATAAGCCTCCCTCATTTTTATCAATTGTGTTCTATTTTGAGCATTTTTTATTCAATTTCTAGACATTTTTCTAGAACCTCTATCGAGTTGCATGAAAATTTGGGATTGAGTAAATTGTACCCTCAACTTCAATAGTGACATATGCTCAACTTGCAATTTTTGCATTTTAGGGGAGATATCCACCCCTTTTGTTAAAAATGTTTAAAAATTGCAGATTTAAGCATTCTGGCATAGGTAATCTCGATTAATTAAATAAAAAAATATTTTGCAAACACTTATAAGCTTGATTTATGATTTTAATTAATTGTTCAACCCTTTTAGCAACTATCTCTTAAGTCGAAATTATTGCGTAATTTTGCACTCTTAAAAACTACCCCTTGTCATAAAAAGAATGTTAAATGTTTTTTATTAGCTTTAATACTTTTTTTTTAACCTATTCTCTATCCTTCCATTGTTGGATATAGGTCTCCCCCAGTTCTCTCCATCTTTCCCTATCTTGAGCTGTTCTCTGCCATGTGGGACCTCCTTGTTTCCTGATGTCATCTTTCCACCTCATCTGTGGTCTGCCTCTTGATCTCTTTGCATTGTATGGACGCCACTTTCCGATGGCATTGTTCCATCGTCCGTCTTGGAGACGTTCATTGTGTCCAGCCCATTTCCATTTTAGTTTTGCTGCTTGTTCTATCGCGTCTACTGTCTTTGTTCTGGTTCTGATCCACTGGTTACGTTTTCTATCTCTAAGTGATACACCCAACATTTGTCTCTCCATCGCTCTTTGTGCCTTCCTTATCCTATCCAAATTGGCCTGTGTAAATGTCCATGTCTGTGCTCCGTAGGTGAGCACCGGTATGATACAGGAGTTATATACCTTGCTTCGTAAGTATAGAGGGATTGTTTGATTTTTTAGAACGTAAGAAAGTTTGCCGAACGCTGCCCATCCCATTCTTACTCGTCTCGATATTTCGGCTGTTTGATTTTCTCTATTAGCTCTGATTGCTTGTCCTAGATAGATATACTCATTTACCTGTTCTATTTTTTCTGTTTTTATTTTTATTGCCTCTTGGTCTTCCGTGTTTGTCATTACTTTTGTTTTGTTGAAGTTAATTTTTAGGCCTTTTTGCAGTGATTTTTCATGAAGTTCATTCAGCATTAATTCCAGTTCTTGTCGTTCCGAGGAGATCAGGAGTATATCATCCGCATATCTAAGGTGATTTAGGTATTTTCCGTTAATACATATTCCTCTGTTTTCCCAATCTGTTGATTTTATTATGTCTTCGAGGGTCAAGGTAAACAGTTTAGGTGAAATTATATCGCCTTGTCGGACTCCTCGTTTAACTTTTATATTATCCGTTATTAATTTGTCGTCCAGAATTACGGTCATGGTTGCGTTTTGGTAAATATCATGTATCAATTGTCGGTATCTTGAATCTATTCTACTATTGACCAGAGCTTCTTCAACCGCCCAGTGTTCAATGCTGTCGAAAGCCTTTTCATAATCTACGAATGCTAAGTACAGCGGAAGGTTGTATTCATTGGTTTTCTCAATTAAGATTTTAAGCGTATGTAGATGGTCGATTGTGCTGTATCCTTTTCTGAATCCGGCCTGTTCCACTGGTTGGTAGTTATCAAGTTTATAGGTTAGTCGGTTGTTTATTATTCTTGTGAAGGTTTTATATAGTTGTGACAAAAGGGAAATAGGACGGTAGTTGTTTAGGTCTGTTCGGTCTCCCTTCTTATGTATTAAGATTGTGTTGGCATTTCTCCATTGTTATGAGGTATTTTACCTTCAAACAGACATTTGTTGAATAGTATTTTTAGCATTTTTTTTATCGTGTCTCCTTCTTCTTTTAGCAGTTCCGCCAGTATTTTGTCCTCACCGGCCGCTTTATTTCTTTTCATGTCGTTTATGGATTTTTCGATTTCATCTTCAGTTATTTCTGGTAATACCTCTGAGCCAACATTTTGTATTTTCCTCGTGAGATTCTGTTTAGATGATAGTGGTGGGTCATTTTTAGAACTGTATAGGTCTGTGTAATATCTTTCTGTGATTTTTACTATTTCTCCTAGATCTCTTTCTTCATTGTTCTCAGCTTTAAGCATGATTAGTTTTCTTTTTCCTATATTTGTCTTCATTGTTTTTAAACTTTTGTTCTTCTCTATGATTTTCTTAATGCGGTCTTCTTGGTATTTCTTTAAATCTTCCTTTATCTGTTTTCTTATGGTTTTATTCAGTTCGGTATACTCCACTGTATTTCTTTTGTTATCATTCAGTAGTTGTCGTCGTTTTTTTAGCATATCTTGTGATTTAGCGCTAATTTTTTGTTGTTTTCGCTTTTGTTTATTAGCAATCTTCAAGCCTGCTTCTAGTAGTTCTGTTGTTATTGTATCGTTTAAATTGTCTAGTTGCAGACCCTTTAGCTGTGATATGTCACTTCTTTTTAGCTGGTTTATGTATTGTTCTTTGCGTTCTTTAAGAAGTTCTGTATCTATCTCTTTTTTAGATGGTTTAAATTTTTGTCTGTATGTTGTGGAGTTAATTTTGATTTTGGCTCTAACAATTCTGTAATCACTTCCTACGGAAATCATGTTTATGACCGTAACGTCATGTACTATGCTCTTTTTTTTTTTGATAGGATGTAATCAATCTCATTTTTTGTTAAACCATTGGGCGCGACCCACGTCCATTTTCTCTGTGGTTTTTTATTGAAAAAGGTATTCATCGCATATAGACCGTTAGTTTCCATATAGTTCATTAATGTTTCTCCTCTTTCGTTTTGTGTTCCATATCCAAAGTTGCCGATTTTATTTTCTGATTCTTCTAGTTTTCTCCCTAATTTGGCGTTGAAGTCGCCTATAATGATTGTGTAGGTGCTTTTGTATTTGTTCACTGTTTGTGTCAATGATTCGTAGAATATATCCACTTCTTCATCCGTATGTGATGATGTAGGGGCGTAGATTTGTGTGATCTTTAAACTTATATTTTTATTTATGTCCATTATTAGAGCCGCAATCCTTTCTGAAATTCCAATATATTGTCTAATCTTATGGACATGCTGATTAGAAATAAGAAAACCGACACCAGCTAATGATTCTTTTTTTTTTTTTTTTAAACTTAACTTACTTAACTTTTTAACGCTTTAATACTTAGCTTTAATCATTTAGAAACATTTTTATTGGTTATGTTAAACTTTATTAATATATTCCAAACTTTAATAATATTATTCTTTCTTCATTTCCTAAACAATTTTTTCAGTGCTTATGTGACTTATAAAAATTTAATTTGTTAGTTAAGAGGAAAACGTCTTAAAATAAATATTAAAATATATGAAAAGTTGATTCATTTTTTATTTAAGTAATGTTTCATAAATTATACAAATATTAATATTACTTAATTGTTAAATTTTCACTTTTCATCAGGGCTTTTCATCTTTACCAATGTCTCATTTTTGATTAATTGAAGGTCTATTTTGGCAATTGTTTCCATTGCATAATGAGCAAACTGCATGGCAAAATAACCCTACTCTTCGACACCCTCAAGAAGCGCCGCACTATTTTTTGCGGTTGCAAAAAATCATTTTTATTAATTTTTCTGGAGCAGGTGGATTGGAATTTTTAGTTGGAGACAAAGACTTTTCAATTTTGCACCATCCCCAGTCAACTGGACAAATGTCTTTGTTTCCAAGTAATATCTGGGTTTGTAAATAAACTCTTTTGATGTGTCCATCCAATATAGCAACCGTAAAATCACCACATATGAAAGTAAAATGTCCTTGATAGTCTTTAAGAGCAGCTTCGATATCATCATAGAATAGTTCCACTTCTTCTTCATTATGGTCTGTTTTTGGTGCATAAACCTAGTATTCAATTTGAAAGTAAGACAAATCACTCTTGTGGAAAAATTCTTTGTGTGAAAAATTTTTGTCAATTTTTTCCCCTCCCCCCAGAATCCATAGGACAGACTAATAATTTATCAATATTATGGAAATAATTTTTTACTTGTCTATGGTATTTGCGTATTTTCAAGTGCCATTTTTGTGAGGGATTTAGCTTTACCACGCTGGCTAGACGTGTTGGTGAGTGATTGTTTCAGACGACCATTCTGGGTCCGACACTGTCTGCGGCCTCCCACTCTGGATCAGACGCCGCGGGTTGTGATCTTATACTATCCCTAAAATCAAGGGTTGACTTCGCCGTACCGAAAGTATTTCTTTGTCGCTTTGGATGCCGTTCTGGACTTCACTTCAGACCTCATCCGTGGCCCTGGACAAGTGACCCCTAGCAACTGCTAGCTTCCCGGGTTAAGAAGCTTCTGGAATCTGCGGAGGACAGGAATTTATTTCATTTTCCCTGATAGGACTATCCAATAGAATTCAAAGAACTGCAAGGGAGTTCCTACCCGCTACCCTGAAAAAAATCTGTACTCGGTAGAAAAAATGTTTCAAATAAAAAATGTGGCTGAGATCATTTTGATCATAAATAATTACTAGTACCTTTTGTGTAGAATAAACTGTTCTCTCTAAATAGAACATACATTATTAGTCCATATGTAATTAATTGAAAAAGACTGTAAGACTTGTACACACTTGTAAATAGGTCTAACTGGTAAGCAGGTTTTGTATGTTTTCAATAAAATTATTTTACACACTATCAATTTTATTGAAAACATACAAAACCTGCTTACCAGTTAGACATATCTAATTATACAAATTCAGCAGATAGTCTTTAATTTTATCTAAATTTTTTTTTAAAACATTGCCAATATATTATCAAACAGTGGAGATGCATTTTTTGTTGAATCTAAGTCATCACTTAATTTTTCAGTTATGGTGAAGTTATAGTTAATTGAATATATTAATTTGTGCTTTGTTTAAAAATATAAAGGTACTTTTCACTAATAAGTTTTGTTTCGAACCTGTTATGTTGCTAGTACCTTAACTATTTCTTTTCTATTAGTGATAATGCTATTGTCATGTGCTAATATAACGAAATATATTGAATATGTTTTTAACCAGAAATTTTTCTGAAGTTATTCCAGACAAAAGCGACGTTCAATTATTTATAATTGATACCAATTCGAGATATGACTGTTTTATTTATTTTAGTTTTTAAAATGTCAACTATAATCCTAAACCCTCTAATGGATATATCTAATTAAACTAATCTGTGTCAGCAAAGTAATAAAATTATTTTCGGGAACGTTTCAAATACAGCCCTTGATTTAAGACGTGTTTAGATCCTCACATTAATTCAAAGCTTAAATAAAACAATTTACAGCCCCGTTATTTCGGAATTGAAAACGAACATTAATAATTGGAAAAGGGGATAATCACTTTATTTTGGCGTCTGAATGTATTTTAGCTCTCTCAATATTACTTTAGTAAGTTAGTGAATTACAGGATCTCCTAATTCTTAATTGGGAGTAGGTAAATTTTAATTTAGTTACTTCAACAGAATGAAATAATTTCAGGCCTATTCTATTTGAATCAAAATATTTAAAGGTAATTATAGATATTTCACACTAGGATGTATTATTTAAAAAATGTTGTAACAAAATTTCTTATATTTCTTCACTTTGGGAAGCTACTGTAACCAAGAGTAGCTAGATCACTTGGACAAGGTCCCTGATGTTATAAGATCGGTAAAGTAGTGTGAAGAAGTTGGAAACCAAATTAAAATGAAAGTTGAAACTGAATGCAGTTCGGCTAGCTGGGTATGCTTGAGACTGGCCAGTTGATACTCAAGGTAGGGTTAGGCCTATTTGCATGCCCTTAGAAAACAGTAAGGAATAGAAAGGATGTATATTATCTAAGAAAATATAAGAAAAACCAAAACGAACTAAGAGTAAGTACTGAAAACCGGAATAGAGGAAAGAAGAATGATTTGGGCGCCAGGGAAGATGTTGACTGGACTCTTAGTCTAACAAACACTTCACCTAGTGACTTTATTGCTGTTGTTAAATATGTTTTCTATAACTAGATATAACCTTATAAAAAAAAGGAAAAAAAATAGGTGGTTTAATAAAACAGAGTATTACCGATAACCCAATTTAATAACTATAAAATAGAAACTTATAAACCCCGTAATGTACAAATTAACTTAATACCCTATATAAAAATCCCCGTAACAAAGTTCTATATACCTTTTCTAATTTTGAATACCCTTATAATATACAATATATTTACATTCAATAGTTTACTAGGAAAGTATCAACTTATTTTGTTAAGTTTTATTTATTAATTAACGCCAAATCTGATGACAACCAATGTTTCTATATATTTGAACAACTATAACCCCTCCCTATATTTATTACAATTTATCAGTTTGACAAGTTCTACGTTGATTCAAATCAGATCACCTGTAGATATATCTAAATTGGTCTGTCCAGAAAGGAACAGATCCAATATGAATTGGTGATATTACCAGTAGGGTTGTAGAAATACAAAATGGACCTTTGTGCACAAATGACCTTACAAAATTGTATTAAAATCCACCCCTACCCTGTTATAACTAATACATATGTATATATATTTAAAATATTTGATGACAAAAAATGAGCAAATCATATTGAGAAAAAAAATTAAATGTTATATAAATAATGATATGAAAATATTAATTAAGAAAATTGACTAAAATGATTATTAAGGTTTTTTTTTCGTTCACTGATTAAAGTTTACACAAAATTTAAGGTAAATTATTTTAAAAAAATAGTCTGAAACAATTAAAAAAAACCTGACTACTTCCCAACAGAGAAGATTCTTCTTCTGGACGCCTTACGTCACTGGGACTCGTAAAGGTGAAAGCTATATAAGCACACTCTCCTAGTAGTTAAACTAAACAGCTATTCCAGTAATCGGGAAAAACCAAAAACTTCAACCAAACTATCTGGACTTCATTATCTCAAATTCAAAATAATCTTGAATTGACTTTATGTTCGTTTTTACTCCAGCGACTAAAAATAAAATCAAAGAAAGCTCTCATTAGCTTTATTCGGAGTTGATAAACAAAAAGGCGGTTAGGACAAGAAAAACTAGCCCGAATAATGATAATTAGTGAAGGTTTGTACACTTTTTGTGGCCTTGGAAAATTAATTGAAAACTATGTATTTATAAAAATAATGTTGGGATTAACTATGAAGATTTCAAAAAAAAATTAAAATTTAACATATCTTAACGAATATATTATAGGCCAAGAGTAATGGAGGATCTCCTTACATTACCGAATTGCTTGGATATTGATGAGAACGTGTACTTAGGAGAATTTCTAACAGAAAGAATTCTGAACGTGATTTACTGATATAATTAGGGTAAAATTATTGTATAAATGATATTAATATGAAATTAAGAATGGTTTAAAAAAATGATTTAGTTTAATTAAAATGAAACTCACCCAACGCAACACTATTTCACTATTTAAACTAAAATCTTCTTATCCAAAAAATTCTAATATTAAAACAAAAAAACGCCTTCTGTAACTTAAATAGTGGATCTCTGAATAAATTAAAATGTTGTCCTGTTAACTTAAAAACCACGTGCGTTGGTCGCTGGAATTAATCAATCCTCTGTCCCGATCAAAGGCTGGATATAAAGTGAGTTATTATACTTTAAAAATCGTTGGCTTCCGTCAGCTCCAAGGTAACCGGAAGCGGTAGGTAAGCAGTTTGACCAATGGATAAAATTTGATAATACCATTATGTATAGTTGGTTGCATACCTTACAGGCAGAATTAAGTTGTTTTAAAGTTTTCAGTAACGATAAAGTACTCTTATCGTTACAATGTGTTATTAAGAAAAGGTGGATACTGTAATATGTGATAAGCAAAGCTCGGAATATAGATAAAATGCCTTTTTTGACTATTTAGCGTATTCCTGGTGTTTTGTGGCATTTTGTCTTTTTTGTCGATTACACCTATTTTTGCTTTGTTTGTATGCTACTGCTCATGTGTTGGAGAACTATAATCTCCAACCACATAATTATATTTCATAATAAATAAATATATTTCCGCGCCGCATGGGGTACATAAATAAATTCCTTATGACTGTCTGCATTGACTTATGTCTTAGAATGTTAATCTTCGCCCATTTGACCTTAGACCGGACGATATTCAAAATGCAAAGACAACTATTTCGGAGGGGCTAGGGGAAGCCTGTGAATTAGCAACAATCGTAGGGCACAGATCTATTAATTTTCGGAGAGTTATTCTTCACGTTCGTAAGTTACGCAAAATAAACCGGGAAACCGTAATGTAAAGAGTTCGCTATTGTCTAAGACGGGAATAGATTTTGTTTCGATCTAGAGAAGTGGCTCTACCGAACTGACGAGATCTAAAGAGGTCAAAATACGTATGAGCGGCTTGCCGCCGCTGTGTATTGAAACAAAAATCTAGTACCGTCTTTATATTTTATTTCTTTACTCCGTTTGGAGTACCACAAATTGAATTCACTACGAATTTTGACCATGATAAAAGGCATGTGGAATGCAATCTTAGATTCCCTTGTTTGAGTTATTTATCAAGCTGTTTGCTTTGCAAGCTTTAGAAATCACAGTACTCAAAATTTGAAT